>JAYKKI010000131.1:0-600000 GCA_039881145.1 Druceiella hillmani
ATTGTCGACTCATCAGTCATAAAGATTGAATCCAAACTATTCTACAAAGGCTTTTACCATGACATCATCCTGATACGTAATATTGTCATAGGAATATATATGTCCGAGTTTTCGTATCTTGCGTACATTCAAAAATATATTTGAATCAGACTTATTTCTGGTTTTTATACCTCAAACGTAGGATTTATACAAAACTCGCATATCTTGCTTAGCCTGCGTACTCTAAAATTCAAAAAATTTCACGATCAGAGCTTAGCCAATATTTTTGTAATCTTTATGGAAAACGATCCGAAGGAAATGTTGCAGATAATCCCAGCATTAATCGGAACCGCTAATGATACCAATTATTTACAATCAACCATTCAGTGGGAACAATATTGATAAAAAATATGTTAACCGAATTAAAGGTTCACCAATCATATAACAATTTTCCGATTATAAAGCATTTAATAGGCTAGCGGATAATTTTTTAGAAACTAGTTAATATTTTGCCTTACATATATAGTAGAGACTATATACAAAATATAAATATTGCGGCAAAAAACAAACCTTCATATGATTTATTTTATATTTTTGTAAATCAATTTAAATTTTTCCACCAAAACCCTCTGACCTTTCGTGGTGTATTGTACGACGTATTTATTTATGATATTGAATGTGATAGTGTTTACAAAATAACATTTATAATGACTTCAAATTTTTAAATTCTATGCTGTGCCAGTATAGTACTTAAAAAAACACATCTAAAAAATATAAAATAAATAAATAATTTATTGATACGCCACATAAGTCAGAAATATAGAAAAATGGCTGAACTTACAAAACAGTACTCTATTTACTTGCCTACAAGTTCTGGATTTTATTTTTGTGAAGACCACATTTATGTAAGTTTTATTGCTTATTTCTATAGTGTCAAAGTTAATTTATGCGATTAAAAGAATCTAGCGTTAAATCAATATGACATTAATTTTTGTGGATAAATAATCCTAAGATTTATTCTAATGACAACGTCTAATTTTGTATTATTTGTTTTTTTACGATGACCTGAAACGAAAATTGCTGTTAGATTTTTTTGACATATCCTAAAACATGTTTAATCAGTATTCACACATATGACTAACCCTTTTTTTAAGCAATATATTTTATTTATAAGTAGCATAGTTTAGTTATAAGTATACTTACACAGAAGTTTTGATATTTCGAAGTTCTTCTGAGCAGGAATCAGTGTTCGATGCAAAAATCATTCTGAGAATAACCACATCAATTTTGCCCTAATTATTACTATTCGCTTTTGTAAAATCTTTTTCCGTTACAAAAAATTATGGGTATCTTCATATTATCCCACAAAAACCTCAAAAATAAGTCAAAATGAACAAAAAAGAACAAGAAATTACAGAACCACGATATCAACAACAACTTTATTGGCAAGATGTGAAGGCATGCGTCCTGATTAGTGTTCGATATCTTGTGATAAATGTCTTTAACTGGATATATTTATTTCTTAAAAATATTAAATAATCTTGGATATTTTAATGATTAAATTTTCTTAATATTCAAACCCCTGTCATTTATGCGGAATAAAAATATACAAGGATTTACTACCTTATTTTACAGTTGTTTGGTACTCCAAATTTTGTTATTAAAAGCGGAAATTAATAGGTTACAACGAATTTTTACTATCAATATCTTTCGTCAAAAATAAATGAAATATAATTTTATTTATTTCAGTTAATTTTGGTAATGCGAAATTTTATTAAAATATTTATAATCACAACTATAACTATAACACATTATAACTTAACTGAAACATTAACATTGCTTTTGAGAAAATAAAATATAGGAACATTTCAAATTGCTCAATAAACATATCATTATTTAACATTTGTTTTTAGAGTAATAGATTAAAATAATAAAGCAAAATAAATTTTAGTACGTGAAATTTTTAAATAATTTATAAGATGAAAACTTAATAAGTAATAAATTTTTTTAATCAAAATTAAGAATTAGTGGAGTTTTGTTCATAGAAATGAAAATAACGTTTACACATTTTTTTTTAATTTAAAAAAAATTCTACAAATTGTTCCCCTAATATTAATAGAGAAGTGAAAACTATTATCATGTTTTTATATATTTTATATGAATAGCTTAAACTTTCAAAACATTTTTGATGTGAAACATCTATAGGCGCAGGTATTACCGGGATCGTTGGCGTGGCGACGCTTGCCGTGGCGACGGGTCTCCACGCTATACTAAGGTATATATATAGTCTATATGTAGTAGTGTACGGTATGGCGACGTGTCGCCATGCGCAACCGACTACGCGACCCCCTCCTCAGTCAGTTCGACGCTGTTGTTTACAAGTCACCATTTTCTGTAAGAAATTCGTAATACTTTATTTTTTCATTATGCTGTATTTAGTTCCTGTAATCATTTTGTCTTTTATACATATTACTTGTAGGAACACGATGTTTCACATCTGCCAGGCGTCCCGTGGCGGCTCACTTTTTTTTTGTAGAATTACTTATCTAACTAACAAAATATCCCTTTCGATTTCATATGTGAAGTTATGTATTAGAAAATTTAGTTATAATTTAAGACAATTTTGTCGTATTTATGTAAAATTAGACAATAACCGTAATTCCAATAACAATAACAATAATTTTAAAAAGGTCTATTGTTCTTATTAAAAATCTGTTTTGACTTATTCATGTCAAGGTAGTTGCCACTAAGTAAAATCCTAATATATTTTTGTTCCGCATAGTTCTTTTCTTTTAAAGTTTGCCCAATGAACGAGTAAGGGATTGTTATGTAGAAACTTCCGAAATAATTAAGTTTAGCATCGTGTTTATCTCTAGTTTGTAGAATTAGTCATTAACTGGATCAGAATCAAAATCGATCACATATGGTTGTCAATGCGAATTATTCAGAATCAATCGGAATCATGTATATAATGAATATTTTGTATATATATAATGAATATTTTGTCTATTTATATTGAATTCATGATAAAAATGAGTTTTCCAAATGGAAAGAATGTCAGTTTTCGTATAAAAAAAAAATTCAAATATTTTTTCTTTGCAAATTATTCTCGTTTTCAATTTATTTCCACTGATTAGGTGGTTGAAATTTGGTAGAAATTATAAATTAAAGTTATGTTTTTCTTCAAATTTTCGTACAAAATCTCATGTAACACCGAAAAATAAAATAATATTGAGGACTTCAATTATTTTCATAAAAATCTACGATATATCAACATATAATATATATAAATACCAGT
This sequence comes from Druceiella hillmani, assembly GCA_039881145.1. Taxonomy (NCBI): domain Eukaryota; kingdom Metazoa; phylum Arthropoda; class Insecta; order Lepidoptera; family Hepialidae; genus Druceiella; species Druceiella hillmani. The sequence continues at coordinate 3,278 of JAYKKI010000131.1, forward strand.
CAGAATTTCGGCTTTGTAAAGATTCACGAGATTTTATTATTAAAAGCCTTACGCAAAAATTAAAAGAAATGTATTAATGGCATTTCGTGAAATTTAAATTTCACGAAATGCCTAATAAGCTAATAAGTTACTTTTTAAAAGGTATTAAGTGTATTTAAAGTATGATTTTGTAAAAGGTAATTAAGTTCATATTTGGAAAATGAAATCAAATAACAAATATCAAATTTCTCATACAAATTCCTCTAGTCTTCTCCAGTTTTGTATATGATTTTTTATGGTTATCAAATCTGTCATAAGAAAATCTTCTATTTAATGCTAATGTTTCTATTGTTTTTACTTTAGAAAAGGGAACTTGTAATAAATCAAATAAATTTATTTTTCTTCAATAATAACTGTTTTATCAATCTTGAGCATTGAGATGTGCTAATTATATTTGCTGAAGCTATGAAGAATGTTCAGCGAATCTGCCATCTTTATACATAATAATAAATTTAATAACCAAAAGACCCATTACAAGAAAGTTTACAAATCCTTCCACCTTTGAGGTCATTTTTACTAGTGATAAATAAAGTTGAAAATGCCCGACAAATAAATCCATCACAAGTAAATGTATTAATTGGCACCAAATAAAACCTGGGTCAAGCTAATACACGAGATACTGTTTCTCAATTACACTGAATGGTCACCGCTAGCACTACAGATTAATAAACATCATACACTAACGTATAATACATAATCATACATAATAATACATAATCATACACTAACATATATTTTGACCTGCATCTTCATTATCAAAATTAAATAAAAGAGGTTTTTTTTATTATCATCTTCACTATCTAAATTAATTGAAAGTCGTTGTTTTTCTTGATTAAACATCATTTACGGGGGAAGGGGAAGGGGAAGGGGAAGGGGAAGGGGAAGGGGAAGGGGAAGGGGAAGGGGAAGGGGAAGGGGAAGGGGAAGGGGAAGGGGAAGGGGAAGGGGAAGGGGAAGGGGAAGGGGAAGGGGAAGGGGAAGGGGAAGGGGAAGGGGAAGGGGAAGGGGAAGGGGAAGGGGAAGGGGAAGGGGAAGGGGAAGGGGAAGGGGAAGGGGAAGGGGAAGGGGAAGGGGAAGGGGAAGGGGAAGGGGAAGGGGAAGGGGAAGGGGAAGGGGAAGGGGAAGGGGAAGGGGAAGGGGAAGGGGAAGGGGAAGGGGAAGGCCACTGCGAAGGGAGACGCGAAGGCGAAAACGAAGGCGAACGCGAAGGCGAACGCGAAGGTGAATGCGAAGGCGAACGCGAAGGTGAATGCGAAGGCGAACGCGAAGGCGAACGCGAAGGCGAACGCGAAGGTGAATGCGAAGGCTGACGGGAATGCAAACGGGAAGGCGAGGTTGAAAGCGAGACTGATTGCCGAAGGCAAAAACAAAGGCAACGGGGACGGGGAAGAGGAAAAAATCTAATACTATGTTCATATAAAATATTAGGTCGATAATTAATAATGAAAAAATAATTTTAACATTATTAAAACTTTTTAATTAATTAGTCTTAATAATTTTATGTTATTTTTAATTTTACAATCAGTTTGAAATTTCAAAAAAGTATTCACTTCTGTCAAATATGCTGGTAATTTGGTGCTAGCTGATCAAATATGCTGGTGATTTGGTGCTAGCTGACACTTTGTGTTTGTTGATCCAATATTCTACGAGGTTATGTCGTGTTTCACTAAAAGTGACTCAGGCTACTTTAAACTGTTTTCAATCTTTATATATTATTATTGACTCTGATTTAGAACTAATATTTGATAATTAGTTTGTTTATTTTTACGAGGATTAATTGAAAAGCTCTGTCTGGTAAGGGAATAATTAAAAATAGTTTAGTCGTGCACTCTGATTACGAGAATTTTATTTGTGCGTTGCTTTTGGTTCTCAATTTATATTGAGTGTTTTTTACCTATCCCAAAGTAATTAAACGGCTAAAATTGTTTATCAAATGAAGATATTAAAACTGATGTCAACAAGTATTAAGGGACTTGAAAAAATACTGTTTTTAAGTGGCGTAATGTCTTTATAAACGAGATGGGAGAAGTGTATCCAGCTAGGTAATGAATACGTTGAAAAATTAAAAGAATTTTTAAGCAATTGTATTTATTTTTAAAAACGAAGGCTGTAAATAATGTAATTTATATTTTTTGAGATGACATTTACGTTCATTTCTTTGGATTCAAATTTACAATTATAACTAATATTTGAATTTATCATAGATACCACTGTAATTTGTTGGATCGATTACAATATACAGAGCCTTTGATGACACGGAACATCGTGAGGACCTGGGTCCGATTCCCAGTCACTGGTCGAACGGGGCTAGGTTGGTGTTCTTGTTGACGGTGGGAGACTGCTATTAAGTGTACAAATTAAAGTATGTAAATAAATAAATAAATAAATTACATATTTAAAAGTTAAATAAAATATAAAAGATACGAAGTGTATAATCGTATGTATTACTAAATAAAATTAGTAATGTATTACTAAATAAAATAGGCAACGAGCGGATGAGTATTTTGAATATTGTTATTAGTAAAAATGGGAGGAAAATATTAATATTTCCAGATCACAAGCATGTAGGGGTAGTGTGGAACTCGACTACGCATTATATGGTAACAGTTTGAAGCTTGTAGAAACGAATTCTGTGAGTTCCCTAATCGTAGAAAATTTAGATTCTATAGAAAAACATATATTTTATACAATATGCACCTGACCTCAAAACTAAATCAGTCGCCAATTTTGAAGAGACACAGTAATTTGTTGTTATTTACCTTAATTTTTGTAAATTTCTTGACGACACAATAAAAATCTAATAGCTATGTATTTTTTTCAAAGTAATTCAGTATTATTTTATAAAAAAACATAAAATATGAATAGAATAATTTGATGATATATTTTGTAATATTTTCGACGTATTACATCTTATATTATGGAATTGTATATATTTCAATAGAATATATAATCACTAAAACAAACTAAAATGAAATATAATCACCGTTTTACAACTAGGACTTACGAAAAAGTAAAATAGGTCAAGTGCGGGCTGTCAGTCGCTCATAGTGGGGTTTTGTATTTATCCACATCTAATCTTGTTGATGCAAGTCAATTTGTATAATTTAATTTGGAATTTCTAATAAAATTGAAGATTTTTTCCAACCTAAATAATAAAGGTGACATTGAAGTTTAACATCTGACCACCGAAGACTGTTAAGTAAAAGCTGAATATTAAAAAGACTTTTCTAACGATTCCCCTCACGACGGGATGTGTTAAAAAGCTTTTTTCATTCAGTTTCTTAATTCATGGAGATACTTTAAAAGAAAAAAAATCACTACATATTAAATAAGATCTTTACCTGAAATAGCCCATGCCTTTTTACTAAAACTATGAAAAATAAGAGGTTGTAATAGACGGACGAACGCACGTAGTTGTAACAGTTCTATGTTTGACTAAAAAGTGATAAAAATTAAAATATTAGCGAGGTTGTCACAGCCGTTAAAGGAGCATACCAAATACCCGCTTGTCGACCTATAAAAAATTAAGTAAAGAACTTGATTTTTTTATATATTTTCTTAAATATGTCAAATTAACAGTTAAAAGTAACCAGTAATAACATAGTTTATATATTAAGTTTTTTAGCTTTAGATAAGACGTACGATGTGATCACTAGCAAATTGAAAGGGAATAAATATTTAATAGGGATAGAAAATATTAATTTCTTTATGGAAATATCTCAAATCGATCTAGGTTTAAATGACGCTACATATACCTAGAGAGACTTTTGCATCTATGCCAGCAGAAGTCAAAAACTACTAGTAAGATAAAAAAGCTACTCTATCTGCCTAAATTTAAATCTAGGCTAATACGTATTCTAATTCTATACTGCTGAAGAGAAAGTCTCATATTCAGTTATTAACTCTCACACAGTAAAAGGTTAGTACGTATCCTCAAGACGTGATGAATAAAAACTATCAAGAGATTCAAGACGGCTAAGCTTGAACCTAAAGTTTAAGTCAAGTAATTTTTATTACAATCAAGTATACTTTGACACAGAAACCTAAAAACTAAAAAGTTGACTTTATATTCAATTATTAGTGTTCACACTGCAGGAAACTAGTAAGCCGGTTGTGGAATTGGCGAAATGAAACAGTCGAGAAAATCAAGGCGGCTAAGCATTGAGTCTAAAATTAAGTTAAGTTATTTTTTTATTGGTGCTCTCAGAGTAAAAGACAAGTAAATAAATTTATGGATTGATGAAGAAAAACTCACGAGTCATAGCGACAAAGCTTTGAGCATAAAATATGAAATATTATTATTGCAGTTAAGTGCACGTTGAACTACTAACGTAAGTAGAGGAAATGTTTCCTAAGAGAATTTGCAATAAATTTTTAGCACTAACGCCGTAAAAGACGAGCAAGAAAACTTAAGAGCGGGAAAATGGAAATTGTGGGGACAGTCATAGCGGCTAAACTTTGAGTCTAAAATTTCAATTAAGATAAGTAATTTTGATTGTAATCAAGTGATTTTAGATACAAACTTTATAACTGGGAAAAAATTCCGTCGAGTTAATTAAGAATCTGTCTGTAGCATATTGCTCGTAAATGATAGTTGCAAACAAATATAAAATTGCATGAGAAGCTTCACATAAAAGTTCCGTAGGAAATATGACAAATATTTAAGAAAACGACGTTCATACAATTAAGCCAATAGGGAGTACAACATTAAAATTTATCTAATATCCTATTGCATTTCTACACGGACATCCATTTAAGTAGTGATCGCCCCCAAGATCGCTTAGTTTTAATAATTAAAAAAAATAACAAATATTGTGTTATAAATAATAAAGCATTTGACCATAGCTCGACTGCTATTCAATGTCCGGTAATAACCGAAATAATCCTTATTTCAAAAGGTTTTCAGAAAAAAGATAGTACATTGAAACAAGTTTCGGATTCAAAGTGCAAAATTAACATTCCTATTAAAGTTCCGTTTAGTTTTGTTCCATCTACCTCAACATTTACAGTACACACAATTACAAGTATATGTATTAAAAAATTTTCCGTTTCTAAAATCGATATACACTGTAGTCAAAGTATTTGATGCTTCTGAAAGATCGGCAGATGTGGCGGATTGCTATCTTTTTGTTATTACACATGGAATTAACAGCTGGGATTTGTATTATTATTTAAAAAAGACCTGATCTTAAATAGCCAAAAATGCTTGATGTAATGTTTATAATTAAATATTGCGTTAATATAAAAGATGTTTCAGCGCCGAATTCAAACTTTAAACTCCAATCGAAATCGAAATGATTAACCATATTTTTATACCGTTGCCACGAGAGGAGAATGTTGACGAATCAGATGTGTGGTTTCAGCAAGATGGAGCCACTGCCCACACGGCTAGAGCTGTGTGGACAGTGGCTCCATCTTGCTCTCCATAGGCACAATTAGAGCGCTATTTCAGGGAAAAGCCTTGAGCCGGTTTAGATACATATTTTGACCACCCAGATCGCCGAAGTTAATCCCGAGTGAGCAAGTTCTATGGGGTAATCTAAAAGCAAGAGTTTTTGATACCCCTGTTATAAATTTGGAGCAGCTGAAGGCTAAAATAGCTGAAGAAATGAGAGCCATCTCGGCCGACGTTCTGCAACACGTCATCGCAAATTCAGGATAGGAGTGAGTTCGTCTTGATGGGAGAAATCTTGACGGTGTAATATTCTGTACATAAAATCCCCACAAATGTACTTTAGTTTACTGTAATTAAAATATTATAAATACAACAATTCGTTTTTTTACGATGCACACTGAGACACCTCATATTTACAGTTTGTAATATTGGAAATTATTCGCAAATTTGTTAGTCAATATTTAATATAAAAATACTTTGAGTCACTGTTAGACTAACAAATGAGTTTAGCGTATAAAATTTTGGGTAAAATTATGTAAATTTCTCATATGATACTGCTACGAAATTAGGTAATTAGTTAAATGTTTTATATTATTTTATTTACGATGATACTCATTTTTAATTACACAACCAGTTTTTGTCTTATCAGCTACGATCATATTTCCTTGAAGACCGTATACTGCATTTATATTAACAGAATAAAATAATAAAAAATTATACGCAAAGAAAATTAATCTTTCCAATTAAAATTCAGTTTCTCATTTACTTTTACTTAAAATAAAGACATTGACGCACCGAGAGTCAGACATGCATGCATGTACGTGACAATCTTTATCCCGTTATGATGGGGAAGAAGCTTTCTTCTAAATCCCTACTTTTATTTGATTTTTGCTTTGATGTATTTCTTTTACTTACTTTAAAAAAAATCGGCTGTTTTATCTGTATATATAAATGACAATTAATTTAACTTCAGTTCAACTGTTCCAGCTTATCAATTTAGATAAATTATTAAGTAAAAAGGTTTTCACCCTGTTAGAAATTGAAATTTCGTTTTTTTTACATGGACGTTTCCACTGGGTTTAAACAACCCTATGAGAAAGAAAAATTAAATAAAAAAGATTATGATAATTAATCAAAATGCTAACTAAAAAACGATTAATATGAGGCAATAATTAGTTTTTCATTTCTAGTTTAATTTTTTATAAGACACAAAAATTAACTATTTTTCTATAACTTACTTAGAAAGTAATATACATTATATTTATATATTAGTATTTAATTATTAATTTTAAAAAAAACGGTAAAATCAATGAACATTACATTTTTTTCATGAAACCAACCTAAAATTTGATGTATTTCCCACAGTGCAATTTGGTCTACCGTTGAAAAACATTTTGTATTTAGCCTAATTTTAGACTTTTTTATCCTCTTTAGTTCATACTATTCTTCAAAAACATACTGAGTTACAGTATGTTTTTGAAGAATAGTAAACCGACTTCCTGAATTAATAAATTTTCAACTCAATCATTTAAAATATTTCCGTTCTGATTTGCAAAAATGTTAAAAGAAAGTAATCAAATTTTATTATAAAACACATAATTTTATGAAAAAATTACCAATAAAATTTTAACTTCCATATTTGGGAAAATAGCCATGACTTCTAATTTTATAGTTTTTTCTTCACAATAAAATATGATAATTCCATATTTTCCATTTTCGTGTACCAAACATAATGTAAGACAAACAAATTGACATGAGCGCTATTAAAACAAACAACTTTACTTACCCGTAACAAAATTAAGTTACAGCCATAGCCGTTGCGAATAGCTCGAAAAACTAAATCTAGAAATAAAATAAAAAGTCAAACTTCGCTTCCAAAAATCAATAGGTACGCCAATATGTTTTAAAGATTTATTGGTAAATTTTATTAGAAAAACCATTTTCTCCGAAAACTACTTCAAGGAAATTGAATTTAATTTTACTGAAAAAGCATTTCGTGTATTTATTTTAGTACGTCGGTATTTATTATAGTATCGTCGTTTTAGTTATTTATTTTTACTTTATACTGAGCCTAAATTGAAGGCGTTAGTGGAATCTAAATATTCTGTTTGTCTAGTTTTATGTTCCCTTATTGCTGACTTAATAATTTTATTTATAACCGAATTTAATTTGATTATTAGTCACAGTATATAATTCCATATAATATAAAAATTTCATTTGCCTGGGTTTTATATTTATTAAATTACGCATTATGGTAGGGAATACATAAATATTCCTTATGAAGTACGAGTATATAAGAAGAAATAAATTTTGATCTAATAGTATATGGAAAGAATATATTAATTCAAATGGATAAAGAGATGGGTGTAAAGTAAACATCGGGTGGGGCAGAGATAAGGATAAAAAGATCAAAATTTCCTACTAGTGCGATTCTGAAACCAAATATAATTTTTACTCCTCTGCCAGACATGTGATTTAAATCAAGACGCCTTAAAATGAGTTGTGGTCCGCAAGTTCATCGCATTGATTTAATTTAATTCTGTGTACTTTTAGTTACAAAATTTAATTAAATTTATTAATTGAAATAAGAAAGATATACTGAATATTAACTTAAATATAAACCCTTTTCTAGATTCCATAAAATACATAGTTTTCGAATTCATATTTTATTATATTATAATTATGATTATTGAAAAATTAAAATACGCAAAATAAATATTCTAAAACCAAAGTAAACAGTCTTTCACAATTAAATGAAACTACGTGATGTAGTATTATTTCTACTTTCTTTAATTTCTTTACCACGACCTTGGTTTCGTTGTATTACAACATCTTCAGGTCGGACACCTAGGTCGTGATGAAACCTAGGTCGTGGTAAAGAAATTAAAGAAAGTAGAAATAATACTACATCACGTAGTTTCATTTAATTGTGAATAATGAATTTCTACAAAATTAACGCCAAATATATTCAACATTTGTAAACAGTCTTTGTAAAACTATTCGAATTCAATATTGTATGTTCATATGAATGACGTAGATAAAAATTATTCTATTACTTATTTTGATTTCGCGTTATCCCGCATGTATGTATATGAAGCACTTCTCATACAACAGATGGCAGCAAACATACAATTTTTAGGGTATATTTCTCATGACGATATTTATCTATATATAATGCTAGCGAGTAACCGTACCCTTTGAACAATACCAAAATAATAAAATAATTTGTATAACTAAATTATTGATATATGTCTCATCCAACCACCCATCATTGCATAAGTCGCTTAACCTTGTTAATTGAATAAAATCACAGATTTATACTCCCTAATATTGTAAATCTGTCAATGAAATCAATGAACATAACTTTATTTTCAAATTTAAATGAAACTAATATTTTGAAAACAAACAGTAACGCTGACAACGAATCAGAATTAAAGTTTGTTATTTATGTATTTACGGTGTAACAATATATTTATCTTTTAATTCATCAAATGCATTTTTAAAGTACTAGGTCTACTCTCCTTTTTTGTCTCCTGCACGGACCTTTGGAAAGCAGCCAAAGCTTTAGATTTGCTCATATCTCGAATGTTTCTAAGTTGGTCTTGAGCAGGAAGAAATTCATGTATGTCTCCTAGTTTAATTATCTACGACAATCTCAACAAAGACTTATTACAATTACGTATATGTTGAGGATATTTAAAAAAAGCCAATTTCGAGAGTAGCGCCCAGCATTAATGGTGCCATACCTAATATGAAGTAAAATTACTTTACTATTTAGAAGGCCTCGCTAATTCAAACCTTCAAGCGCATTCAATTTTAAATACCACCTAATATAATTAAGTCAGGTGCATTTCCATCATAAAGAACTTCTTTGAAACTACGACGTCTTGAATTATTATTGTTCTTTTTCTATAAGTTTGGCGTGGCTTCTATTAATCCTAGTTTTCATAATAGGTTCAGTAGTTTCAGGAAAAAATGTGTAATGAATATTTTTTTGCATATTTTAATGCAAATCTAAAGATATACTATCTAAATTATTAGATATTTATAACTAAGCCTAAACTAAGCAATTGTCAAAATAAAATTTTTTTTTTCCAATAATTAATTCTTCACTGCTTCAAAATTTTCATATAAATATTTTCAAGTTCTGTCAACTGAGACAATACTTACGAGTTCACATGCTTTAATATTTTACTAAACCTAAATTTCAACATTAGACGGTTTCTAAGAAATACAGTCATGATGTGGGAATTACATAGAATTTTTATTCTTTCTTTTTCAAGTTCTGAATTCTAAAAAGGAAGAATGGGGTATTATAGAAAAAATACTCAAGAAAGTATTTAACTAAACCTGTAGATTATAAAAGGGTAGTAAATACGTCGGTACATGCTTTGGTATATTAAGTGCGTTCTGCATAAATTATTCAGAGAACACGAATTATTTTAAAAAATTAAATATGGTTTCGGAAGTTATAATTTTTGAGTTGAATCAGTTTGAAAGTGTAATGATTTTCCAAAGAAAATTATCAAACTCTGAAGCCTAAATATTTGTTTAAAAATTTATATACTTGACTCAAACCCATGTGAAATAGAACAAGTGCGCATTAATTGGTAGTTTATTTGTATACTAAATTGGTATACACGCTTCTCGATATTGTCACCCAGGTAGACACGAGTATTTTTAAAAGCATTACATTAGTTTTAAATATTGGGACGAGACGAAACTTCGTCATTAAATAATATTCAAAATCTATCCAAAGTTCTTCACCGATGGATAACATAGCAAAATTTTAAAAATTAATTGTGTTTAGAATAATTTTATTCTACTATGCCTTTGTAGTTTTATTTCTATTTTGGAACATAAATTAGATAGCTCTATAACAGATGTTTTCTGAAATAAAATTATTCTTTATAATGAGGAGTTCTGGACATCTACATGGGCTGTAATTAAATTATTTTACTTTAACGCCATATTGTCTTCTAAATTTTATATAATCACTTTTTTATTTAATACTGGCGACCTTCCCCAGTTTCTCAGAAGGGAAAATGTCTAAAAATATTTCACGCATTGACACATCTCGTAACAATCTTTGAAAATTGTATGATTTTGCTGAATTAAAATACCATCACAAAATTTTAAACTATTGCTTGACAAAACTTTTATAACATCGCTATAAAATTTAATGAAAAAATGAAACAATTTTGCACAATAAGCCCTAGAAAATTGAGTATTAAAATGACGTTTTTTCAAACGGCAAAAGGTTAATTATGATTTTTGTATAACATGTACATATTTTTGTCTTTAATTCTTTCCGAATACCATGATAATCTGTTCACAAATAGTTTAGTTCTAACCAAACTTAATATGGGGTTTCTTAGCTTAAAGCCTTACTCAGTAAACTTTCGTTTTTAGTTAGCTCTCTCGCTTATGTATGCATTATTTTATAGAATACTCACCGCACTAAGACATCCCCTTGTGAATTCATCACTTCACTGCACTTCCACATGGAGCTTGGTTGTTTTGAGCCCTTTTATTTCTACTGTTTCTGGTTTTGTCCTAAATCCATCGCAGTCTTCTCTTTTTAGGCATTAAATCTGTTATTTTTTTGTATACCTATTGTCTTTGATTCTTGGTTTAATTACTAATAAATATTCCCAAACTGTTAGTTGGATATCATTAATAATTATTTTTTACTTTTGAGGTTTACATTAAGTCGAAGGAGACTTTACAATTTCTAATACGTAATTTACAGCTAGATCAATCTGTCCTCTTTTAGTTAATCTGGGTGAATTTTTTTTTTAAATGGTTGTATGGCTCAAGATGAAAGAATTTTGCATTGTACTCATTTCCAATGACAAAATTTGGCCTTGAATTTGAAGAAATCATTTTAGTATACGTTGTAGGGCACGGCAACATTAATGTTACAGTTTTTGTTAGCTACATTAACAGCTGGAGCCGAAAATTCTGGGGTTTGGTATTATATTTTTTAATAGTGAATAATGGTGTATTTTGTAATAATCGCACAAACTTATTTTGCTGCATTATCAGAGTATAAAGTGTACCAGATTTTATTACCTTCGAATTTAATATTAGATTCTCTATACACACCTATTTTTTGTCTAATTCATGAACTCTTTACAATTCTTGCTAATGGTTTTGGAGTCTTAGATTTTCATTGCATAATGTGTAATTGCTTAGCCATATTAATTTTATGTGTCGTTTCTTGTGGGTGATCTTGAAAGCTGATGATTTTTGTGTTGTCTTGTCCGTTTAGAATTTGTTGCAGCATTATTTCGGTTATTTAATATTATAGTAACAGTTATTAAAGACAATTTGACTGTGAGTTCTTTTACATATATCTGTTTTTGGATTTTGGTTTGCCTAGGCGGAATAGCGACACATTATCGTTGTTTAGAGAGTTGGTGTCTTGACTTATTTTGTCGAAGTTTTGGATAACTTTAGCTACAATACAGCTTTCGTAATTGACTGGATGTTTTTCTCCACAATATACACATTTCATTTATTTTTTAAACTTTAGGTTCTACTCTGCGCTGTTTTTCGGTGCGCCTAACACACCTTGTATTTTGTTATTATTTTTATTGAGGTACGAGACGATTTTTTTCTAGTAAAACCAGTTAAATTCTAATATCTGTAATTTCATATACTTCATTTACATTTCGTCAATCCTCAAAGGTAATACGAATATATTTAATGGTTTTGGTCTAGAATTTTGACTTGGAGATGATTCCTACCACACTTTCAGGGTTACAGCTTTGATTAACAATTTTTGCCATTACTTTTATGGGTCGTGTTTGTTCATTTTTGTAGTTGTGGTGGGAGTCATTCCAATCTTGAAATAGACAAAAGAGTTTAGGCGTAAAGTTTATTGTAGTCTTCAATTACTTGAACAATGATTGGAGGCGGCATTCTTTTATTCGTTTCTTCCAGCCTCTTTGTTGTGGATCAAATGTAACATTCGTATTCTAGTTTTCCAATTTTTGACAAATAACTACACAGTGCTATTATTCTCCACCTTTTTCGTATTCTGTTTTGTATTCAACCATTTTTTTTTCTTTATTTTGAGTTTGCATTATCTGTACTTGAACTTTACTTGACACTTTTAGGATTTGCATTTCAAATGAAATATTTACGGTTTTGAGGTTTTGATTCGTTTGCCACAAAATGTGATTTGTCATGGTCGAAACCTAATTTTATTGAACAAGTACCAAACTCAAACTCAAATCCGTGTTGACGGAATTTATAGGTGTTGTCCTGGTTGCACAATCATTTCTGGTTCCTGCGGCAATTAAGTATTATATGGAATCTACCCTTGTATTTCTTCGTTAATTTCGTTCAATCAAGCACTTTTGTATTTTCCATAATATTAAAACATCCCATCTTGCACAATCGATCGGACAACACTCGCTTAACAGGATATTTTTGAAAAACAATATCTATTAACGTAATTCTAGATACCAACAGTGACAATGTTTGTTTTAAATCAAACAAATATTCAAAGGGCGCGCGTTGGTTTGGGACCCGGAGAGTTTATGCCGTAGTGATATGGTGAAGTAACGCAAGAATAAGCGTTATACGCTGCACCGTAAATGTGCTGCACGAAGTCGCGAGAAATTATTATCGGTTGTACCCGACGTGCGGATGTAAACAAGTGTAATTTGTAAACACACTCCATTTTTGGCAGTATATCAAAATAAAATACTACCCACTTTTTATTAATAGTGTGACTTTAGGGAAAATTTGCAAATTATAACATCCAAATTTAACATCTTTGGGTTTAACACTATTTCCTTATTTTTTGTAAAATATTTATATATAGTTACACTAAGTTCATATATTTTAACAACACTTTTAAATTTGAATTTTTTATTACATTATGAGGGAATTATTTGAGCTTTAATTTAACACACGTATAAATATGTATATATATATATATATATATATATATATATATATATATATATATATATATATATATATATATATATATGGCATACCTACAATTACAAGATCAATCTATTTCAATCAACCAAAACCAAGGAATGCAATTGACTAATTCCAAGGTGAACTGTAAAAGATCCCATAAAATAATTTGAAGTAAAATAGCTTGGTTAATTCATATGTAAAAAAAATATTAAAAATATTTATAAATAAGGAAATACATGATGATTTATTGATAGGAAAAACAAAAAGTCAAGGCATGGAGCAAAATAAGACATGAACAGGACGAATGGAGTTAAGAGAGATAAATTAAATTTTTGGAAACATTTTGAAAACCTATAAGATTGATGAATTTTTGATGTGATCTAACAAAACCCATAATTTAGTGACGTAGTCAGTATAGAAATTTTCATAAAACTACGAGCAATTTTTACGAATGAGAAACATGCATAAGTTTTCAAAACGTAAATCCGGCCGATGAGCCATCAAAACCTAAATGGGCACCCATTTGAGACCTGATCTAAGATAAGAAATGTGGTTATATTTTTTGAAGACAAATGTGTAACGGAAATATATGTTTTGAAGTTTTTATAGTTTGTTAAGTAATTTGCTAGTAAGATCTGAATAGCACACGTTTCTATAGAAAAACAAATATACTAAAAAGTTTAAGCATAAGTGGGCTTTAATAAAATAAATAATTTGTTAGTTTTTCACATTTTTATATAATTGACCTTATCGGTCAAAGTTCCGAATTTAGGGAGTTATGTTTAGTGGATTAAAGCAGCACATACCAGGATACACCTCAGACGAATAATTTTTTTTCTGGGTTCATCGACATTCATGGTTCTAACTTGAGTAATTTTCACAAAACATTTTTAAATCATAACTTGAAAACTTCCTGTGAAATAAATTTCTATCATAATGAAAATGATAACACAATCTATTTTGTGATTCTTTAAAACATGCTTACATACAGATAGACCCAATGGCACCTTGTTTTATAAAATTTATTGATGATAAAGGACAATAGACATCTTATGATATCAACAAGTAATATTAAATGATACGAAGAAAGGATGTCGAAATTTTTCTGCATAAATGAAAAATATTCTGTGAAGGTGTTTTTTTCGTAAAATATTATAAAAATGGTAAAATGGTAATGGTAATGGTATACGAATAAACTTTTTATACCGCGAATCAGAATCGCCAGAAACCATAACCAGAAGTGAAATATGCTAACAAAAACGGATAAAAAATACTTACCAACAATCAAATATTTCTTTACCCAATTTTTTTTACAAAAATTCTATACTTAACTAATAAATTGAGAAATATTAATATGTTACTTCAAACCGCTTTTTCGTTTTATCTCATATTGGAAATTAAGACATTTTGTTCGAAAATAGTAAATTTTTTAACAAAGTGATTAATGTTAATGTGTAATCACACTGATTAATGTTAATGTGTTCTTAATAAATCCAAAAATATTTCAAAGTTAAAAAAATAAATAAAAAACAATATCATAAATTATTAATTACACCATCGACGTATAAGTCAGGAACCAGTCAGATGATCTAAGGCAAAAAGTTTATACAACATATTTATAACAACAATTCAATCAATAGTAACATAGACACCATTACAAAGTAAATGTAAATTATCATGTAAGGTATCCAAAAAAGAGTAGACAAATATAAATTTTATTGGCGGTCAAACCGAACAAATAGTGATAGAAATGCCAAGAACATTTTAAATATTAAATAACACCTAACATTAAATAATAATATTAAAACAAAAGTATCAAATTTGCCGAAAGTCAAATTTAAGAAACCAGTAATATTATTAATGATAATAATGGAATTAAGCTCGGAGATATGAAATTTCCAACTGAAATTTTCATTTAGAGGTATACCTAAGAATTTTTCTTTATTAGTTTTATTTAGAGATACGATTTCTAGTAGCTCATCGACCAAGTCGTTTCTACATTCCAGTAATGAAATTAGAAGGTGGAGACAAGAATTCTTCAGTGACTCATCCAGTTTGGACTCATTTAACTTTTCTTGACATAGCAAGAAAATTATAGGAATAATAAGTAAATGCATAGAGGTACAAATAATATAATTTCAATCTTTGATTTATTAGTCCTGATTCTGCACGTATTCTAATCCTCTACGGTTTTTCATTTGCTTACGTGGGTTTTAAGACTCTCTCACTGAACTCCTTGTCCCAACGGTTTTTCATTTGATTATATGGGGTTCAAATACTCTCTCATTAAACTCTTTGTCCCAACTTCTCAGTTCTGATACTGTAAGGTACACAATACTATTTTTAAAAAAGAGAATCTTCAAGTCTCACATCCATCTAAGCTGCTTTGAGAATCCGCTGTGTTTAAAACAGTATTGTGGGTTGCAAGCAGTGATAGCTATTACACTCTGGATTCCAACTCTTCATTCCTAGTGCAGTGCAGTGTTACTCGCCGAAACCGTAAAACTTGAGGGACTGTTGTTTTTAAATTAGTATTTCTCAAGTAGAGACTGTTCCAATAAATTTCAGGTTTTAATTTCCCGGTTTTGGTGCTGTGCGAGCACTGCCTACGGAAACTCTTTATTTAAATTCCGGATTTATCATGATGCAGGTATACTGTATAACTAAACACCTGTGACTTGAGGATCTTCTGCTTTTAAATAAGTAATATTGGTCGCTAGCAGAGACTCTGTCATCAAACTTTGGGTTCGAACACCTTAGTCCTGATGCTGCAGTAATACTGCCTGCTTAAACTGTAAGAATTGAGGGCGTACTGTTTTTAAAATAGTATAATAGGTCTCAAAGCTGAGATTCTTTCATTCAACTCGGGTTTTAAATTTCTCAGTTCAGATAATGTATGAGTACTCTCTTGCTTAAACAATGACACTTGAGGTTCCGCTGTTTTTAAATTAGTATCGTGTGTTTCAAGCAAAAACTCTGTCACTAAATTTAGGATTCCAACTTTTTAGGCTTAGTATTTTAGGGGTCCTACCCGCTAAATAATGAGACTTGAAGATCATTTGTTTCTAAGTAGTGTAGTAGTAGTCTACACTAGTAGTGAGTCTCAAGTGGTAATTTTGGGACGAAACTTTGTGTTCCCAAATTGTCAATCTCGACGTTGTGGGGGCACTACTTAGTTAAATCATGAAACTTGTGAATCTGCTGTTTTTAAATCAGTATTGTTGTTTTCCAACCCTTTCATTGGACTCCGGTTTCCAGCTCATCAGCCGTTTTTTCTTCAGGTATACTATATGTTTCAACCGTGAAATTTCAGATTGTCCTGTTTTTAAATTACTATTTTAGGTTTCAAGTGAAGAATTTGCCATTAAATTCCAGGTTCGAACTCCTGAGGCTTGGGGGGCACTGACTACTTAAATCAAAAGACCTGAAGACAGCTGTTTTAAATTAACATTGTGGGTCTAAATTAGAAACTCTAATACTAAATTCCGTGCTGGTATTCCTGAGTCCAGCTGCAATGGGGGTACTGTCTGCCTAAGCCGTAAGACTAGGAAACCTGCTGTTTATAAATTAATATTTTAAGTCTTTATATAAATATAAATTAATATTTTGAGACTTTGCCACTGAATTTTAGTTTTCAATTTCTTTGTATTGACGCTGTGAGAGTACTGACTACTTAAATCGTGAGACTTGGGGATCAGCTATTTTAAACTAGTATTGTGGGTCTCAGGCAGAAATTCTGATATTAAACTCCGGGTTTTTAATCCTGATGCTGCAGGGATAGTTCCTGCCTAAACACTAAAATTTGAGGATCTACTGTTGTTCAATTAGTATTTTGAGTCTTAAGCAGTTTTTGGGCCAGGAAAATCAGGGTTCCCACTTTTCGGACTAGACCTTGTGGGGGTAATATATGTTTTAATGGTAAGACTTGTGAATATGTGCAGTTTTTAAATTAGTATTGTGGGCCTCAAGCAGAGACTCCGTTTCATCATCTGTACTAACTGCCTCAACCATGCGATATCAGAAACTGTTAACTGTTATAAATAATCGGTTGGTAAGTATATACAGGTACGTATAAAGACATAAACCAACTATTAGTTAGATATGTAAATTAGTATACAACTGCACTAACTAAATAATGCATAAATTGACCAAATATTAATACGTAAGTACATATATATACAAAGACATATAATAAATTGATTATTACTATCCAAATATGTAGTATGTATAGGTATATGCTTGAAGAACTGACTACGGTGAAGTCAAAGAAGGTGTGTGATTCACATGTCCCTATAAATGTATATAAGTATGAATGTATGTAAGTAGAAATATATGATTATATTTAATTTCATTAAATGCTGCCTACATCTATTATGATTTAATAAAGGAGACGTAATTTCTATTGAATTCCATGTAAGTTTTTTTTTTAATTTCTGTCTAACATAGGATATAATAGGCACTAAAAATAGAAACATAAAATATCTTTAGGAAAAAATTTACCAGACATTTAATAGTCCACAAATAAGAAGAACACTTATAAGTATAAAATAATGAAAATACCAGAACTCAGTTCAAATTTTTGTGGTGGGACGTAATCTTCGAACCGAAACACATTGGCAAAATACTGCTGCTGCTAAAGATTTTTGGAGTCAATGCAAGTTACATATAGCATTAATCTGTGTGTATGTTGGTGTGAATATATTTTAAGCAGGTATGAACATAAGAGAGAAAACAAGCGTCGACTTGGCACCGAGTCCAAAAATCTTTAGCAGTAAGAGTATTTTGCAAATTAATTTATGCTCATAAACGATACTGTACCGCCAATTTACAACTGGGTACTCGTATTTTACTATTTTGTATTTGCCAATGTGCTTTTTATTCGGTCGTTATTTAATACTATGACGATAGAGAGGATTGAAACATCATAGTCATTTTATGGGAAATTTTAATAAAAATACTATCACGAAATGCGGTAGAATACTTTACGGGCCGTTTTGAAATTTTATAGAAGAAAATTATTTTGTGCTTTAAATCCTCAGTATCATTTTAGTGTTATAATTAAAATAATAAGATAATTGTTACATTCGACGAATTAATTTACTAGCTATGAATATTGCGGTGAAAATTGCTGTCAAAAGTAATAATCTTACCTAATAATGTCACGCACCGCAATATATGTATCTGGATTAACATTTAGTATCTATTCATCGTTAAGTAGATAAATTATATTATACATCTTTGTCATGTTTAATGCATAAAAATCAACCTGTATCAAATTTTCTATTTTTCTATACTTAGTATTCCAATTTAATTAAATTTAAGTGTTTTTATTAAATTAACAATGGACGTGTCTAATACCTTTTACAAAATTAAGACACAATGACTGGCCAGTCATTATGTCATAATTTATTGTTCTGTTATATTTTTACTCTAGACTATTTGTAGATCTAGAAAGTCACAAGGAACTTTACTAACAGCCTTTTAAAAATTGCTGCTGATTAAAATATTAATAATTAAAAAAAGAGAAGTTAAAACTATTATAAATGAAATATAATAGTTGCTACAGAAAAGAGACAATAAAAATTGTCGAAGTTGCTAAATTAAAATTTAATTTTCATATTCTTCTAATCCTGTCATAATAAAATTACAATTTTCAACTACTCATCCAAGGTGATCAGTATATAAAATATATCCGCGGTCTATTAAAAATAAATGAAATTTTAAATCTTTAAAAATAAAAAAAAAATATTATTATTTAAGAGCAGAAAATTATTTAGGAAGAAACACAGCAAACCAATAAAATTATAAACATACAGTTATTATAAACATACACTTATGATCTAGCAAGCCGATAAAAAACTCAATATTTATCTAATTATTAATAGTATTATCACTGGGATGACTAATGAGTGGTAACGCGCTCGAATACTGATCAACCGAAACACGGTTCAAATCTCATTGCCCTGATAATTTTTCAAAATTTATTTGATGTCAATTAGAAAAACAAATTTTATTTAATTTTGATATCTAATTGAAAATTTACTTATTCATACCTAATAGATATATGTGTTAAACACATGCCTTGATCTTCGATAGTGACCATAAAATAGATATTTTTGTATAAAAGTTATAATCCCTAAATTTACATTCTTACATCAATCTTGGAATGTTCACATTCACAGACAAGTTCTGTGCTAGTTCCATTGACTATCATTTCCGACATTCTGCATCTCGACTGATCATACTTGTTGTACCGCCAAACGATCTAATAAAGGAAAATGATTTATGAACATAACGGAAGAGCGTTACTCGTTCGTTTTTTCATTACAAGTCTGCTTGAAAAAAACATAAAAAGTCGGTTATTCTCCGTTCAAATTTTCATTATAACACAGTAATAAAAATATCGTTTGAAATTACAATCTTTATTCCTATATATGTTTGCTTCTGTCTTAAGCTGTAGATTTGTACTTAAAATAGATAACTATGGATGTAAATAAAGTTAATTTTAATATGTTTATCGTGAAAATTATAAAAAATTGTATTTCATTTCAATTGATTTATTGTTACTGTAAAAAAAGACCATGATAATAAGATTCGAATCCGGACCGGCCGGTATATGTATAATTATATATATATATATATATATATATATATATATTTATATTTATATATATACATATATATATATATATACATACGTACATACCTGTATGTGTATGTGTGTGTGTAAAACTATAAACTTAGTACTTTTTCGCGAAGATTTTCGAAGTTATTTCTCTTGGTTGTTTTTTTAATTATATCCCCTTTATTGGACTAGCATTACACCTTCTTACTTTCATAAACAACTACTTATTATTAAGACTAAATTATAAGCTATACCCGACAAAGTCAAAAATCCATGTAAATGACATAAGCCACTCGTGTACCGATTACAGTCTGGTCGTTTAGCTGACGTGTTTAGTCAGAGACCATTTTATCCATGATTTTGGAATACTTCAAGTTACCTAGATGAAATACATTGCAATTCTTTGAGTTTTAAAAGAAATACAAATTCAGATGAAAATTATTTTTTTGGTTAGTTTTTATATATATGACACAGAACATTTAGAAATTTTAAATTACACATAAATTCTCTTTATTCCTGAATAATTGTAATATCGTCATCCTCTCTAATACTCTAGAGCAGCTATCTGATTGTACGCCAGAGAAATAAAATACAAAATGAGGAACCCAAAAACTTCCGTCCAGAAGATCGGACGAAAATGCTACTTGTATTTATTTCTACCTCTTGTTAAATATTACAAGTTGAATGAAATTTATATTAACTTTATCAGATTTGCACTATCAGCATTTACGGGACAACAAAATACAGCAAAACCTGCATCGAAATTTATATGCGGCACGGGGAAGATAATAAACTTATCCCCGCTTTCATACCCTCTCTTAAAGATATTGCTACTCACCCATTCCTTTCCGTCGCTAACCTCATATTGTGCTCCGAGTGGTTTATGGTTTCGCAACCAAAATTTTGTTATTATTTTCACAATTTAGAAATTATCTTTCAGAATATGTTATAAATTTTATGATGTAAAAGAAAAATTCATCACGTATTTCGTATTAACTTATTTTGCTTCAATATACTCAGCCGAATATTTAAAAGAGTTTCAGGTTCATTTAAAGAACAGTTTTAAAATTTATTGTGCGTTAATAAATATCAAACATTCAAGAAGCTAAATATGGTGTTACATTTATAGTATTTATAAAGTTACTTATGAAACAATAAATGAGTTTCAATTGGGTACCACATTGCTCAAATCAATTGATTCGTTTCATATTTTTAGGGACATTGGTTTAGAGAGAAATATATAAATGGGTAATGGCCAGTTTTGAGTGACTTTCAGATTTAAGATACCTATTCCATAACTCTTTGGTTCAAGTTATTCATACAAAAAATTGTGAGATAGATATATATTTCATAAAAGACACTCAGGATCTTGAATCGACTTGCTGACAAATGCAATATACACAATTATGGCCATATTAAAATAAGTGAGTTGCACTTATTATAAATAAATAAGACGATTGGTTTATATATATATATATATATATATATATATATATATATATATATATATATACATATGTATGCAATATCTTCGGTTATGTCGGACATAATAGGATTCGCATTAAAATTCTATACTTTTTGCGGAAGATTCTAATAGACAAATATAATATTATGTTTATGTGCTTTCTCAGTGATTTTATGGGCTGTATTTATTCAAATAAATTAGAAAAAACTAATTAAGTGAGAATCTAAATCGTCCAATAATGTTACCCTACTTTGTCACTTAAGAAGAATATTAGTTTTCCACCTTAAGCAAATATGTTTGTTGTCGCCAAATATAAAAAAAATATGATTACAATATAAGTATTTATACACTTAAACTTTATAAAATATAAAGATATAATAAAATAAAAGTCCTTTTTTTATACAGGAGTTCTATACATCAAACTGAATAGTAATAAAAAATTAATAATTGATATCAAACGCACCACGACTATTTTTACATTAAAGTTAATTTGTTATCACCAGAGACATTGTTACACTGGCGAGCAAGATGTTTATATTTAAAGATCACTTTTCCTTTGTTAGTTTATACTATTACAAGAGCACGTTTTAATTTTTTTTAAACAATATTCTTATTTTTTAAACTTAAAGAAAAATGAAGTTAAATCAAATGAGGACACTTGAGTCTTGGTATTTTGTTTGTGACAATGAATTTAACATGATTTCATCTGAAACGTGACAATTACACGGGAATCTCCCTGTTACCTTGTAGCAATCAAGTTTTTTCTCTTTGAAGACCCTCCCGTAACTTATATTTTCTGATGAGGAAAGTGTTTAGTGTCAATCTAGCTTATAAAACGTTTAATAAAAATTTAGGCATTTTATGTGGTAATATAAAACTAATTCGGATGTCCATAAGTGATTAAAAGATTTCGTTACATTCATATATATATATATATATATATATATATATATATATGTATATAAATATATATATATATATATATATATATATATATATATATTTATATATATATTATTCCAGAGTTATGTGAGTTATACGTTATTGCTAAATACACACAAATTTTTTCTAATTTTAAATTTTTTATTAGAAATTAATTGAAGTAAAAACTTGAAATCTGGCTAAATTTTAAAATACAGGCGTCCGAGTGGCAGATTTTAATGTTTGAAAAATTGTAAAAAAAAAACTACACATCTAATACAAAGTAGGTTTATTTTAACTTTATAACAACAAATGCGGATTTCATTTTTTAAAAACCACGTTCTCTTTTTCATTTAATTTTTTAAAAACCACGTTCTTCTTCGAGTCTAGCACGCATGTTTTCAAAAACGCGTTTGCAGAGGGACTGGGGTATCCTACTGACTTCGGCTCGAATATTTTCTTTAAGTTGTGTCACAGTACTTGGAGGTATAAGAAAAAGTCAAATGGGCTTAAATCGGGTGACCTAGGTGGCCACGGTACGGTACCGTTTCGGGATATGTTTTTTTCTGGAAATAACTGCCGCACTGCATTCATGGACACATTAGCAGTGTGAGCTGTGGCCCCGTCCTGCTGGAATCATGTGTTTTGGTTGAAGGATGGACTATTCTGTAGTTCTACTCTGAAAAAGTTATTTAACATCTGGGCATATCTCTCCCAATTCACAGTTACAGTTTGGCCACGTTGATTTTCAAAGAAATAAGGCCCTATGATTGCAGATGCAGACATGGCACACCAGACTGTTACTTTAGGCTTATATAAAGGCTCTTGATGCATTTGTTTTGGATTGTGAACATCCCAGTAACGAATGTTCTGTTTATTCACATATCCTCCGATGTGAAACTGAGCTTCGTCACTAAAGAATATGTTGCCCATCCGGGTAGCAGTACGAAATCTCAACAACATCACCTCCGCGTAAGTTTTTCTTAATTTAAAGTCAGAATCGTGTAAATCGTGAATAATTTGAATTTTATATGGATGGAACTTGAGCTTTTTTGCATTATTACCTGTAAAGTTGATTTCGGAATTCCCAATATCGATGAACGTGTACGCAGTGATAAACGAGGATTTTCAACGACAGAAACCATAACACGCTCGACATTTTCATCCGTGGCTACCAATGGTGTAGGTCCTGGCCTGGACCTATTTAATGTTAATCCTGTAGCTCTGAACCTTGCTACCCATGACTGAATGAGGTTGATCGATGGTCCATCACGTAATCGACGAATACTCTAACGATTATTAAATCGACGGCGTGCTACAGACAGCAAAAATCCACTCGAAATGTACGCCTGGACGGCAAAAGCGCGGTGCTCTCCACTCCATTGTTCCATGGCTACTAAAACATCCGCACCGCTTACGCTTCTAACGACGCCCTCCGCGCCCCTCTTATGTATTGCGTTCAGAAACTATGTTTGTTCAAACTTTGAAATCTGCCACATCTTGACATCCTGTATATTAACTCGTATCCTCGATAGTTAAGATAAAAATATTTATATGGTGTTTGTGGAATAGAAAAGCACTCGAAATAATGGTTTCACTCATCACTCGAACGATCAATTTTACGGCTGCCAAAATATAAGAGAGTTCCACAAATTTTTTTAGAAATGTACACCTAAATATCTCCCCGGATTTCCTTATATTTAAAATACTCACAATATTTTACACATGTAAAGAAGATGTTAGAGCCTGTATATAAATTGTGAAGAATAGTTTTAATACTTGATAATAATTTAGTAGAAATACCATATAATCATAAATGTTTACATAACTGTACGAAATCTTCGGAATTCGAGTTTTACTTGTACCTAACAGGTCTCTTCACTTATTTAAGCCATTTTTTAAAATAATTTCTACAAAATTGCTTTCTGAGTAAATTTCTGAGTGACGTAATATTGGCAGTCAACGTGCTAAAATACAATTTCTGGTTTGAAAAGTTTTGAGGTAAATATTATATTTTTATGAAAATGAACATGTTATTATACACAAAATTTTGCATACGGAATTTTTATCAATTCTTCGATTGATCATTAGTTAGGGCAGTGTCTTTTGAAATGCTGTTTTTTTCAGCCTACTTAGTTTATTGTTCTAATTTTACTATTATTTGTGAACTATTTAAATATACAATAAATGTAATGACTAAGGCTTTGGGTAAATCTCATAATACTGTTTAAATAAATAAACAATCACATTACCATCTGGGAACTAAGGCCTAAAAATCTCAGCGGCAATTGAGGTGTTATTGTACAAATTCTACTTTTCAGGTAAATACCATATTTCCATGGAAATTAAATTGCTATTACGTAGAAGATACACCTTTGTAAGGTGAATTTATTATAAAACATATTTTTTCGTTGTCAAAAGCTTTTTTTCTTTCCATGTGTATTCAATTTACAGAAAAATATTGTTTTCACTTTCACTCATATTTATATTGCGAGTTGTAATTTCGAGCATAAATATTTATGATGTACGGATTAATAATTTTTAATGTACTCAGTTTTGTTTATAAAGATTAAGGTCTTGAAAAAATTAGTTAGGGAAATCATTTCAATGTATATTATTGTAATTTGATCGACCATTCGTATGTAAATGTACAGAAAAAAACGAGATCTACAATGTTTGTTATTATAATAATTAATAAATTTTACGTGTCGGTCTAATATACATACATATTTAAATAACAATATCGCATGAATTGGGTATCTTCATATAGCGGGTTATATAAACCGTATGAAGTATGTGACTTTTAAATAACATATAAAGAAATAAAATAATAAACCTCACGAGGCAGCAAAAGTGAAAAAAACAAGCAGATTTGGTTATATATTTCCTCCAGTCTAGTTTTAAGAGTCTAAACCGTAGACTTAAATAAAACACAGCTGTAACTTCAAACAACGTGAGTAATAATGTATAGACCGTCACGTTCGCGATTATATTTTCCTTTGTCGCGTAAGATTCGCGTCCAGAAGAACACGAAATGTATTTCGATTACAAAATGGACCTAAAAGTGGATCAAAGCGTATTACATTATGAATATTACTTTTTTGTTCTTTTTGTGTGTCATTTTATTCACATTTCTTGTTATAGATTTATATGTAAGACCTGCTTGTAGCGCGCGCCAGCAATGTGTTCGACATTCGTAACTAAATTTGTCGTTATATTTTAGATTTGCTTGTAATTTTGAGTGATTGCTTTTTAAACCAAAAATTTTAATGCAACTTAGATACAAACCTATTTTTAGCCTTCTGAAGGATATCCTCAAAGTTGGAATAATCTTTCTCGATTTTAACATGACTCTTCCTTTTCTCTACATAATTTTGTCTGAACCCATTCCACGTCATTTTGAAATTTAATACAAATAGAAATTAAAATTGAAAATTGGAATATAATTATAAAAGGCCATTATGGTCGTACTATACTCGATGTGATGTCTGAAAAAATTGCTGCCATTTTTCTTGTTGTGTACCTTTCAGGCAAAAAAAAAATTTCAACCCACATTTGGTTCAAATTGATGGACGTAAGCACCAAAACACGTTTGGTTTTAAAAACAGTAACAATTAAACAAAAAAACACAATTTTAATTTAGCATCATACTAACTAATTACAAATCATGAACTATCAAGGAACTCCATAATTGCATTGTTAAAGCGGTCAATGGAACAAAAAATATACATAATTATAATTTCTTATAATACCGTATTAACCAACGTATGAATGAGTACGCGTAAACCAGGTAATCTCTTCAGAATATTCCAGTTTGTTCTAGTCGGATCAAATAAATTATGAATTCATCCGTTCTGCTACATAAACGGATGAATTCATAAAGTGTTAGTCAGAAACATAAAACGTTACCAAACTATAGACCGAGTGATTATCAACGTAATAATTTAATAATTATAAAAACTACCGTATCGAATTATATGCGACAACGTTCATTATAAAATGTTCAAGTTGTACATAATAAATGTGCCCCAAATATTCTCATTTTTAATTTTTATTACAGTTCGACTCATTTCACTAAGAAATATTAAAACAAAATGACAACTTACGTCATTCAAATGGAAAAACATTTGAAAATTGCGTTTTAAAATATTTTTTTAATTACAGAAAAAATCTTTCATTTTATTTTAGCAATAAATTTTTTGATCGGTAATCGTAAATTTATAATTTATACAAAAACTAGATTAGCCGAAGTTAACAATCCAAATTAAATCCAGAGTAGAATCAAAGGTCAGTCGATTTTGGAAATAGATTATTAATAAAAAAAGTAAAAAAAACACGCCTTTATTAATACTGCACTAAAAGGCAAAAAATAATTACTCAACTTATTTTTTGTTTCTTGTAAGTCTTATTGAATATAATATTCTTGTGTAAAGCGAGATGCTTTTTCTCTAAATCAAAGCAAAATATTAAGCATCTTCATTCACCTTATTTATTTGAGATGCAAAATCATTCACTTTGAGAAAAAGCACCCTGAGCTTTAAAATTCAATTATTACACTCAATAACAAATATGACTTGCAATAAAGCCCTTAAATTATAGCAGACACAGGTAATAGGTTCCATAATAATTGTTTGCTTTTTAGTTCAGTATTTATAAGTGTTTTTTTTAGTTATTTAAATTATTAATTTCTTCATTATTTATTTATTACATTATTTTGAATTTTTTGTTATTACATTAAGGAAAAGAATATTTTTTTAACTAAATTTATATTATATTTGGAACCACTTTTATTTTAGAATTTAAATTAGCGGAATTGTCTCTTTTTGATTCTGTGACTATGGGCGAATGAACGAGTATCTCAGTCAATGTATCAGTATCGCAAACTATCTTTCCGGTAAGCTTGAAACAATCCAATTCTTTGATCTGACTTTCAGTTCTATATTCCTGAATCAGTCTGATACAATTTTATTCTATTATCATTTTTATTAATTGACAATAATTCTTCACGTTCATTATATAGTAAATTTTAAGGAAAACGATATGGACATAAATCAAAAGAAACCACACACTCATTTCATACTGATTTATGACGATGTTTTCCATGAAACGCGAACGAAATGAAACACTGAAAGCTCGATAAGCAAATATTTATAACTTGAAGTAGACTTTTGTAACTTTTTTTGACCCAATTTCCATTTTTACTGACTTTGTGGTAAGAATCTATATATCGAACGTACATATGAAGGCAGATTTTGACCCAGTTATGTAGCAGCTGCTCGCGCATATCATTTTGGTTTCTTAAAAACATCGTCATAATGATTAAAATATAACTTAGAAAACTACAGTTCATAAGAAAAAATTAGTTTCTGTAATTTGAGGAAGATTGCTTTAAAATTTATTTGAGTCAGGATTAAGAATGGATTGAAAAACTTTGTTTTTTACAAAGGAGAAAACTTTTAACATGGATTTTATGTGATATATACATTTGCGGACTCGGATTTATAATAGAACGCTTTGAGAAGAATTTCTGTATATTTAAAGATATAGTGATTTATTTATTAATTCAACCATTAATGCAACACTTGTATATACGGCAGAATTAGTGTTTTAAAACAATCTCCTCCATTCAATCAAAACAAAGGAATGCATTTAATTAGTTCCAAGGTAGACTATAAAGGATTACAATATAGTAATTAAAAATATATTTTTATACGAAACTAAAGATAAACTTAAAAAGATAAGAAAAAATATAGGATATGAAGGAAAACACGATACGAACTCAATGAAAATGGTGCAGGAAAGTGGTGAAAGTCAAGAAAATTGTATTTTTTCAGAAACATTTTTAATTAATCGTCTTTTTAAGACGGTGAATTTTTGATGTGAGTATCCAATGAATTACATAATTTTGTGACAGAAACATTGAAAGATTTTTCATAAAACTACTAACAGTATTAACAAATGAGAAAAATGCATTAAATTTCGGAACGTAATTGGCCACTTGACCTGTTTAACTTAACACACACCTGAGTCGTAATTTAGATTCAGAAATGTGATCATATTATTTGAGTACAAATATCTGACAGATACATATGTTTTCAAGTTTTTATAATCTGTTAAGTATTTAGTAATTGAGATGTAATAACATACGTCACCATAATTAAGCAAAGTTATAAAAAAATTACATAATTGAGTTATGGTTTCGAAGGAATAGAACCTTTGGAGACATTTTAAAGTAAGCATCAACGAATCGACAACCTTCATTGTTGATATGGAACTGTCAACTACGACTTGAGTCAACACAATTGTTTAAAGAAAACTGTGGTAAACCATTTGTGTTGATTTTAGGAGCAAGTTTTTTTCATTTGTCAAATAAATTCTCAGGCCGTTGCTATTTGTGGGTTAATAATGGCTTAAAAATATCGGTATACAAATGGACTCAAAAGATCTTTTTACGCTATTGACCGGTCAGTTTGAGATATAAATTTAAAGAATTAATTGCAGTTAATTGAAGCAGCACACGAAAGTATACCTTCTGACCAATGATTTTTTCGGACTTCATCGTCACAGATTGCATAATTTTCAAAAAATTTTCATAAATTATACTTTAAATCATTTCTCGTGGATCTGTCTGTTTAGTATTGTTAACATGAATAAAATTTATTCACCAGTTACTTAGAAAATTGTAAACATGGAGATAGGCAGAGAGATAATTTTGTTCTATTAATATGTATTGATGGTGAGGGACAATACCATGTCATTATATCATCAATTGAAAACAAGAGTGACAAAGAAACAGTTGAAATTTGTAAAAAAATATGGTTTATAAAGGCGAATAGCCTATAAAGATATATTTAAATGGTGTACGTAAATGAATGTTTTTATAAATATATACTGGAATTTTCAAACAAAAAATGTGTAAACAAATATTTGTCAACCAATTATTTGTTGTCCATATATCTAGTTAATTTATAATCTAAGAAATATTCAACGTCCATTTACTTCCTTTTACGATTCTTTTTTGTTTAATTATTTTTTGCCACAATTAAAATTTTCCAAAATAAATTTTTAAACCACGGTTTTTTTTTAAATCGAGGGTAGATGTGCCGGTAACTTTTATCAAATACTATAGTTATTCCTTGTATGGTTTTGATCACAGTTTTCCTATGGAAACGTTTGAAGTTAATAAATAAATATTACTGTTTAGATAGCTTTGGTAATGAACATTTCTGACAAATTTTTCTCATTAATTTTATACATTGTTTCAGATATGTTTTCCAAAAATTAAACCACAATTATACTTGCGATCTGTAAATAATTTATGCCAATTTCCACTTTCACAGATCATATATTTAACGGTATCTTATAGCTTCTCATGATAAAATGAAAAACTAATAATATTAAACTGATTTAGATTTGAAAACACTCCGTTCATGATCTCTGACAGTATAATCACTATTTTACCCGTTGTAAAAGTACTATCTTCTACTAGCCAGAACAGTAAACAAACTAATGAAGTAAAGAAAATTGCTATTCCGTTGAAAATTCAAAAGAAGTTAAGATGAAGTTTTTCTAAAAGCGCTCTGAGCGATCGTAATAATGTAAAGTGAAACTTAACGTACAAGCTAAACGCAGTAACTTGATTGTAAAGATAATAGCTCATCTAAAAGAGCAAATTACATTTTTATGTAGAATAGTTACTCTCTCCACAAGCATGAGGGTATGACGGTAAAGGCCATGTGAAAGTATCTAATGATGGAGAGCATAAAAGTACGAGCAAGTTTGTCATATTTTACGGACTGCAAATGGAAAGGTTGGCAAAGTCTAAAGTTTTACGTTTTTCTTAGTGCAGGGCATAAAACGCCGAGTATCGATGGGATGAGAGTATATAAACTCGCTCGTGAAATATTATGGAAGAACAAAAATAGTTTTTCAAAGATTTTCTTTCAGTGAGAAATAATTTTATATAACATTCCTTAATTTTAATAATATTACTCTTGGTATCTTTTTTCTAAAATGTATTTCTTTTTATTAAAAATAAATATCGAATCTATGACAATGAATCAAAAAAGGCAACGAAAAAGTAAAATTTCGTGCGTTCGGGCTCTGAAATATGACGTTAATTCGTGGACTTCTCCCGCTGTATTATAAATTAAAGTATAATAAGTAAAATGGAATAAAATTAACAATTATTATTACAATAATTTTTCATGCAAATATATTGTCAAATGGTAAATAATCTTATAATATTATTCATCAATATATACACCAAGTACTAACTAATACTCTCTGTTTTCATGGTGTATAACGACATTCCAGATCTCTTAAAATTATTATAACCATGTTGAATTAGGAATCCGATTCAAAATTTTTCATTTTGGAATAATAATAAATTATGATAAAATGATGTTAAATTATTACGATGTTAAATAATAACGAAATAAAAGAACAAGGGCTCCAGTTTTCATCAATAAATAAAGGAATAACGCCAAGCATTTTATAAAATGGTCCTCAAACAAAGATACGATACAGTTTCAGTTTGATATTAATTTAGTATGACGATAGGGTATACTGAAGGTAACTCTTTGTAAAAGTAAAAACGTACACTTGTAAAAGAACAACCTAGGAAATTTTGCCAACCATATACAAATCTAGCAAAAAATTGCAAATACCCTTGAACAGCCGGATGACAAAAATAGATATTTTTCCGTATTGTAAAAATTTTTGAAGTGAAAATTTCTTTAGGCGGGTTGAGCGATTTCTGATAGGGGAAAATATTGTGGGTTCACGTCTCTGACAAGCTAATGTTAACAGTATATCTATAGCTATGGGTATGACTTGTTGTACTTGGCCAGCAGTAACGCATATATACATCTGTACATATATATATATATATATATATATATATATATATATATATATATATATAATATATATAAATGATTGGCGCACGCGCAGCGGGATTTTTACGCGTATACACATATATACACCAACGCATTTTAAATATCCGTCTGTATGATGTGCGCGTTGGAAGCTACTTAGATGGGTATAATTTTATGACTTTGTGTTACCGCAATACTTAAAAATTATTACCCCTAAATATACACCCCTATTCCAGTAATATAAAATTTTCATTTACAATAAAATTAGGAACAAAACAAATTATCTGTAAGAGAATTACTCATAAACATCTCTATTTGTAAAAAGCCTAATTTATTTGTACTTCAAATTGTAAAATGACCTTTTGTTTTTAATGCTCTTATTACAACTTAGAATTTGTAAATACTCTAGTCAATTATGATAGTCAGATTCGAACTTTGTCGATTACTATTGGAAGCATACTCACCACTCGGACATGTATGTGTATATATATATATATATATATATATATATATATATATATATATATATATGTACACTCTTTTGTATAAAAAATGGGCGGTTTTGATTTTGTCATATTATTAACCAAGGATTATTTATTAAGAGGTTTCCAATATTATTAGGAAGAAAACATTTTCTTTTCAGAATAGTAGAACTATGTGCCATTAGATTGTAGTTGAAACGATTTTACATAAATCTTTGTCATTAAAATGTCATTACGGTTGGAAGTTGAACGTTAATTAGGAAGTCAAACAATATTCATTTTTTAAGTTCTTGGTTTTACTTTTACATTTTATTATAGTTAGTAACTATACATAACTTTTACCTGATTCTATAATGCTGATTTTCAGAACAATCAGCCCTTAAACGACAATGGTTTTTAAAATATACTATTGAGAAACGTATTCAAAATAATTGAAAAAAAATATTTTAAAGGAAAATCATCTGTAAAATTATTTTCCTTTAATAAATACCACAAAAAGCTAATTCAACCTAATTTGGGATTCATTCAGAAATTAAACTAAGCGGAAAAAACTGGAAAAGAAGTGTACATTTCCTCGAAATTATTTGTAAAATACTGGTGAAACTACTGTGTTAATGTTGCATATGAATGCTTATTGCTGTTTAATACTTTTAGAAACTCAAAAGAATGAGGCACGAGTTTTCAATTTCCTTCATATAAAACCTTTCAAAAAACAAATGTTATTATATCTCATCCGCTTAATTATAAAATTAATTAAATTCTTATTCTTCAATATTTTGTTATTGTCAGAATTCTAAATATTTTCTTTGTGTTTACTCAGTTTTTTGAGTTAATAATACAGAGATATTTAATTTTTTATTGAGAAACTCATCCATAAATATTATGTTTTAAGTAACATTAACATTCGATCCAATTCATTCAAAAGAAATGCATAATTTAAAAGATTATTTTGTGTCTGAGCAACTTATAAAATTATTTAAGTAGTTTCATAATGCGAACATTTTAAAGTCAACATTTAACATATCACAAAAATTTTAAACTTATGATGATTTTCTCCAAATATTTTCTCTTTGCGTACAATTTTCATTATTTGATGATTTTTTTTTATTTTAGAGATATAAATTAAGAGTGTAGTTCTAAAACCTAACCAGTCTGAAGTTGTGGTTTTCTAATATGTTGATAATGCTTTTCATCATGTAATTTTAGGAGGATAGGTTTCTATGGGTACACAAACAAACATGTGTACACAAAATTTATTTGTATTTGGTCTGAACTTATTTCAGAATTATGTTTTAAATACAATGTAACGACTTTTATTCTATTACTGAATAAATTTATTAAATTTTCTATCTGCCTCATCTATTATTTTTCTTAGACTTTCGTACCCTTATCTTTCCTATCTATTGTTTTTTTCTGGGTTTCATTTCTAAAATTTTAATATGAATTACGTTTTCAAAGTTTATAATTAGAACCATTCTAAATGGTATTGTTAGGATTCATCATTCTATGGTATTTTTAGGATTTTGTACCCAAATTCTTTCTGCTTATTGCATTTTTTAGAGTCTCTCCCGTGCTCTTTTTAGCGTTATGTACCTGAATCTTTTCTATCTGTAAGTTTTTTGGACTTTGTCCTCAAATCTGTTGTATTCATTGTCATTTTTAAGATTGCTTTCTGTCTATTGTTTTCCATTCTTGAAGAACCTTAAACAATTTCATGACACAATCTGTGCGCACCTTAAAGATATTGTTTTTCATTTATTAATCGTGGACACAAAATACCAAAAATTAGAAATGTACGGATTAGATGGTTGATGATAGTTGGTGACACACTAGATTTTAATAGTCGAGAAATAGCCTGTCGTCTTAATAATCATTGGATATGCTAATTCCTAATATATCAACTAATTAATCATGTCACAATTGATACAAGGGAGTGGGTAATTCAGGTAACCCAACTTTTTTTTATATTCCTTGTCCATAACAGTATTAAAAAGTATAAAACGTAAATTCTGTTAATTTCGTAAGTATTTGACAACATAAAACATATAATCATGTAATATTTTATGCTCAATTAGAGTGACAAAAATTTTAAAAAGATAAAATTAAATTTTTTAATTTCATTCAGGTTATTTTACTTGAGTTCACTAGGTTAGTTGGTTATATATTCTTAAACTATTTAATAAAAATATTGACAACCTAGATATGATTGCAAAATAATCCTTATTTGTAGACTAATCAGATGACTAGTCAGTGATTCATATGTCGAAGACTAGGCTAAAATTGATTGAAAAGTTTGCCATCTCATATAGAAATAAATACGATATTGTCACATCCCTTAATTTTATTCGCCATTTGCATTGTTATCACTGATTTTATATTGATATAATAATTGACAAGGGATGGATTTCTTGAACATGAATTATTACAACAAAACATCCCACCATAATTACGTAACAGCTGAAAATTGCGCCATTATTAAATCGGGGTCAACCCCAAAGCACATCCATGAAGGTATGTTAGTAACCCAAAAATGTACTTCATTTTATAAAACTGTTATAAAGTTGTATGATTAATATAGATAGGGTTGGCAGGCTATTAAAATTTTTCCGCTTATACTAAATGGCCGTCAAATGCGGTTACTGACGAAAACTTTACAAAAAACTTGCGATTCGATCGTGGAATACTACCAGTTGAAAACTAAAAATATATCTCAGATTAAATTCATCTTTTGCGAGTGAATACAGAATAATATTCACAATTACCTAAAATTTTCTAAGGCGTCTCCAAGATGGTTCCGAAGCTCCGGTCGTCGAAAAAAAATACAACGGTCTCACGATTCTGATTGACTATTGGAAGTTGTTTAAATTTAGTTGAAAATAATTTTTGGACAGTTTTTTAATTACTCACGAAATTTTTTTTTACTACTGACTGAAAAATCGTTGTACTTCAATGTAAATTTAGCAGAAAAAAATGTAGAAGACCGTGGTAATCAGATAATATTATAATTATTCACGAAATGTCATCGTTGTACTTCAATGTAAATTTAGCAGAAAAAAATGTAGAAGACCGAGGTAATCAGATAATATCATAATTAACCGCCAAAATTCAAAGTGTTTTTGTAGGCAAATTAATTAATGGCATAGGTTTTAAATACGCCTAAAACCAATTATAACTTCATTATTTTATTATTTTTGCTTGATTAAATAATGAAAAACATCAAGTAATGTTAACAATTTGTTTTATTAGGGACAATGAACGACTTTTGCTCACATATCATTAGAAAGTATGACTAAAATTCATTATTGTGTATTCTTACAACTGCCATAACCCCCTATATCCAGCAATTTGGTGTAGTTGAATTTTTGTGTCACTTCAAATTAAAAGAAAAAATATATGTGAAGAAAATTTACATCAAATAAAGAAATCTAAGTTGAAGTAGTTTTATGTCTCTTCAAATTAAACGAAAAAATATATATGTAGAGGAAATTTACATGAAATAAAGAAATCTAAGTTGAAGTAGTAGCACGTATTGAGGGACTTCATGGAATATTTTTTTAAAATAAGTGTAATGCCTTTAGAAACAAAATAGAAGAAGCGCATCTAGCCACATGATAATTATGCTAAAACATAAAAATAATTTTGGAAATAACTGTACTTTATATACCCGTGGAACAAATAATACACTTAATAGTAATTTTGTTTAAGATTATACATTTATATTTCTCTTAAGCCTTAAATTATCGCTAAATTCGATTATTATCGAACTTGAAATTAACATACAGTAAAACTTTAATAAATTCGGTAAAGAAATGTACTAGTGAATAAAATTTATTTTATTTCATTCATAATTATGTTGAACAAGAATAGACCATACACTATAAAATTCCATTTTTCCAACGCACTCACAGTGGGGTTAATTTTGTTTCATTTTATACATTTATATTTCTCTTTAGCCTTAAATTATCGCTAAATTCGATTATTATCGAACTTGAAATTAACATACAGTAAAAGTTTAATAAATTCGGTAACGAAATGTACTAGTGAATAAAATTTATTTTATCTTATTTATAATTGTGTTGAACAAGAATAGAACATACACTATAAAATTCCGTTTCTTCAACGCACTCACAGTGGGGTTAATAATACATTTTGTTAACGTTCTCAACATTTGAATACGCAATGAGCTATGGTATTTAAAAAACCAGCAAAGTGCAAATAGAACTCGAATACGAGGACGGATTAGCACCAAACATTATTAAACCAATTCGTATGTAATAAATTACACTTTTGCAGATACAGTTTTACAGTTTGGACATATAGTCGGTACAAAAATATCCCATATTCCAAAAACTACACAACAAATCTTATTAAATCAATTTGATTTGAAAGTTTATTTTAAATTCTACAATTTTTTTTCAGAATTTTACACATTTTGGTTGAAATGTTACAGAAGAATCCACTTTTTAGGACTTTAGAAATACATGTATATATAAAAAAAACTTATTTTGGAACATCTATATAATTTTTTAAGACTTATCTAAAAATAAATAATGAAGAAAAAACTGTTTCTTCTCATTTTCATTAGCATTTGATCTATGAGGGCAGTGAACAACTTTGTAATGCATCATCAGGTAATAGTTCGAAAAGAAGTTCTCCAATTAAGTTAATACCTAAAATTAATTTATGGTTGTATAAAACGTAAATCGTAAATTATAACGTATATTTTCTGTAATTTAGCGTGGCCCAGGCTAAAATTAAGTTGGTCCCCAATTTTCGATAGGTACTAAGATAAATTGATAGTTTCCTTAATTACTGTGACTTTTCGATAAGACCGGCAAATATTTCATAATAGAAAAACACAGAAGAGAAGAATAAACTTGGGGTGAATTAGAGGGTACAGAATTATTTTTATTTCTATAAAATATATAACCAATTAAACGGATTACGATTTCGATATAGTCACCGCTGTACAACTGTAACCTGCGGAAAAGTAAAACGGGTAAAAATGTGGGTTAGGACAAGCGCAAAGTCAAAAATCTCTTAAAATGGTTGATTACATCAAGTCAACCGGAATAATTTCATTTGAAATTTGTAACAAAATGTTAATATTTGATTTTTTAAATTTTCCAAACCCATTATGAAAGAATTAGAGGACAAAATGCACATTACTTTAACCCTCAACCACCTAGCGTTGGTCACAGTGACTCCAGACGATATATTTTTTCAAATATTTCCGTTATTACGCGGGCCACGCGCCTGTGACTCCATGCACTTTTTCCCCTCCCTCTCCAGTTTGCGCCCTGCGCTCGACCAATTGACACGTGCAGTAAAAAAATACAGGTAAATATATTTCGCATGCGGTCATGGTGACTGACGTTAGGTTGTTACGTTACTTTTAGTGTTAACATTTTCTTGTTGTTTTTTAGGTTTGTCATGTCTGAACGTGATTGAAATATCAGTAGATGGTTAGAAGAGTGTGACTCAGATTACGAGGATCAAAGGGACGTGCCGGAATTTCCAAATGAAGACTGCAGTGACGTAGAAGATGTACCATTAGACCACGTTATTGATGGTGAGTGTCAATCGGACTCTGAAATTGATGTTGACGAGTTAAATGAAGATGACGATAATGATGATCTGCCAGTTGATGATGCATCTTCCGATGAAGAAGTTCTATTGGCAAGATACCGGAACCTCCAGGATTGAAAAGGAATTTCAGAGATGTTTTGAACAGAAATACAACACCATCCGATTTATGGCAGTTATTTTTTACTGCTGATATTTTAGAAGAAATCGTAAAGCATACTAACAAAAAAATTATAAAGATAAGACCTAACTATCAAAACCAGACATGTGTTTAAGACCTCGGCGTAATGGAGCTAAAAGCTTTTATCGGTATGTTGTACTATACCGCAATTTTCAATGAGAACCACACACATTACACATGTTGGTACAGCACAGATGGCACAGGAAGAGAGATTTATCGTTGTATAATGAGCAAGAACAGGTTCGAAACATTGCTGAATTGCCTTCGTTTTGATGATGCGAGCACCAGAGATGAACGCCGTAGCACTGATAAAGCTGCACCTATATCTCAGCTGTTTGATAAGCGAATACAAAACTGCAAAGGAGTTTGTTCAATAGGCAGTTACGCTTGTATTGACGAGATGTTGGTGGCTTTCCGTGGGAGGTGCAGTTTTAAAATGTACATGCAGAAAAAACCCAACAAATATGGATTAAAAGTTATATGCGTGACTGACGCCAAAAACGGATACCTTGTGGATAGCTACCTATACTTGGGAAAAGACTCAAAAACCAAGGTTTGCCCGTTGAATACCAAAGACTGAACAAACCCACGCAAGCAGTTTTGAGGTTGGTTGCGTCGATTAAAGGAAATCACAGAAATGTTACAACTGATAACTGGTTTTCTTCTGTGGGCTAATGAACATCCTTAAGCAAAAACAGCTGACACTTGTGGGTACCCTTAAAAAAAATCAAAGGGAAGTACTCCTCAATTTCTGCCTGGTCGTCATCGGGACGATCGCTCTTCAATTTTTGGATTCACGTCAGATGCAACGTTGTTATCATTTGTACCAAAGCAAAACAAATCCGTGCTTGTTCTCTCCAGCATACATCACTCAGAAATTATAACTTTTTATAATAGCACCAAAGGTGGCGTCTATACATTAGATCAGAAATGTGCCATTTACTCAACTTCACGACGCATACAGCGCTGGCCAATGGTTGTCTTCTACAGAATGCTGGATGTATCTGCAGCAAATGCATACATCATCAGCAGCATGAACCAATCTCAGAGAAAGGTGCCTAGACTGAATTTCATAAAACGACTGGCTGAAGATCTTATCAAACCCCATTTAAGACGTCGAGCGAACCAGTTGGGATTGCAAAGGGAACTTCTGAGCGCTATTCGCCGGGTTCTCAAAATAGAAGAATAACCCAGAACATCTTCGGCAGACAGCTCTGACAAATTTTGGGTCACACTTGCTCAACATGTGACCAAAAAAAAACGTAAAACATTTCATTTGTGTTTTCAGTGCAAAATCCAATTTACGGTGAATGTTCTCAAAAAATGTGTGTTGGCTGCCGCGAGAAATTGTGAATGTTAGGGGGCTGTAATTTGGTAATGATTGTGATTTAATTGTGCCAATGATAGTTTTATATAAGAGGTTATATATATACTAAATTAATTAAAAATAAGTAGTCTCATTGATTGTTATTGCTTAGATCTCACCTTAATTAAAAAACCTATAATTTGTTAAAATATTTGTAAGTCAACTTTTATTAATAGTAATAAGAAGTAAGAAGTGTTAATTTGAAGAGTTTATTGAAACAATTTAAAATAAAAACAACTGAAGAAAATGATGTAGTTTACATTTTTGCCAATTTATGATTTTTTAACCTTCATAATAGTACTTATTACGTGACGTTAGGTGGAAGTGGTACTAAAATACACGTTAGTTGGCTAAGGGTTAAGCTTAAGGTCTTGGAAACAGAGCTTAAAAACGAAAAATGATAAATGAAACCTAAAGTTTGTAAACCGTAGCAATATCTTTCCTAATGAGATGAGTCAAAATATTTTTTAATCCCCAATTTTAACATTAATTGGGATTTTATCTGAAGCGTATACTTGTAGAATTTTATGCACAAGTATAAATAACGAGATCTGGTTTTGTTTCATCCACTACGATTATGTCTGCTTGAAAACCTCAAAAATATTAATGGAATAAAATTTTACAGTCAATTTTTCAGTTAATTTTCGAATAAATTTCAAATTTCCTTTCTCTTGGAATCAAGGCGTGGATGGAGCGAGAACCGGATATATGTACGTATACGTGACAATCCTTATCTAGTTACGATGGGATAGAAGCTCTGGCATAAAACTTTACTATTATTAAATTTTGGGTTTAATATATTTTTTATATTAATTTAAAAACAAAATCGGCTTTTTCGTTCATATGTATAGTTCCAGTTATACCTATAGATTAAAAAAATTTAAAAAAATAAATGGAATCTTTCCAAACAACAGTATTTTTCACAATTTTAAAAAAAAACGTTAATGTTAACGAGCTAGAATGCATGCTTTGGGTTTATATTACCTAAAAGAAAAGCAAATATGAATTAAAATTAACGTGTTTATTTTACATTTAAATTGTCCACCTGTTTATCAAAATGTCACATCTTCAAAGCTAAAAGAGGAAATTAACTTTAATATAATTTGATAGAGAAATAACTGGCTACGTGGAGAAAGAAATATGTGTATGATGCAATTATAAATTTAATACATCGAACGATCCAATGTGATCAACAGATATTTTAATCATGGCTGCTTTTTATATGAACGGAATTAACTTCTTTTTTTTTACCAAATAAAAATACAAAATGTGACCCTGCTAAATAATAAAAAAATATAGGTGTGCTTACTAATTGTGTCATATATGTCATTTACCTCTTGTACACTCGTCAAACACATAATAATAAAAATAAATAAATACCATTCTATAATGTCCTATCTACGGGGGGTTCATATCTACGGGGCTGTGTACATCTCATACAACAGCAACAGCACAGGATTTAAGTAGGTGTACTGTGTATTATGCTAAATTCACCTACCTTAAAGACACACCTGCGACTACTGACGGATACTAATGCTAGTGCTATCCTAGTGCTGACGGGATATCTGCGCTCACTGATAATTTCCGATACTTTACGATTATAATTATTGCACCGTTAAAGTCGATATTATCTCGGATCTTCTTAGAGGTTCAGTACAATACGATCTGCTATTACGTGGTAATATTTAGTAAAAGAAAAACTATTAATAAAATGTCGCCATAAAGGAAGAAAGAAATACGTAACAACGTGATAAATATCACGTTATTATATGTGCCGTTTTGTGATGAAACTTCATTATATCACAAGACGACATATGTAACAACACGGTATATACCAAGCAGGATGTTAAATATTTCTAGTACCATTAGGAAATATTAAATGTATAGGCCAAAACGTTATCTAACAGAACGAATTTTCACCATCACTGCTGGGGTAAAAATTGGTTACGAAAAATACAATTGATTTTATAAAAACCTCGCAATAAAATTTATTAGTTTTAAAATTCATGTAACTTACAAGAAAATAATTATTTTCAAGTGCAACTCAAAAATTTCTTTGAGATGTCGTGGTACTCTCTTTTACTCGGCAAAATGGTTTTGCATCGGCTTTATCCCGCCTTAATAAGGTTCGAAAACCGATGCGAATCAAGTGGGGTCGAGATGTGCTAGAAAGATTGAAAAATGCTCTTTCTGGTACATTTCTAACCATAGATTGATAGTTTTCTACCAGTGCCATGCTGAAACTAAATACTAGTTCTTTTATTTTGATGTAAAGAGAATCAACTCTCTTTGGATATAGAGCAATGAAGGCAGATGAATATTTTTATACTCTGTGATTGAATTCATTCTCTTTGAAAGAATAAATATTAACATTACATCTAATCAAATTAGTTTATATCAACATTTATTTAGTATTTAATTTTGATTCAATTTTCATTGATCTTTAAATTTTTTTTCAAGCAAAAGTAGCAAATGAATTTAAGTGACACAAAGTATTTACTTAAGTATTTTTCGATGACGCTGTAAAATAAAATATTTCTGATAAGTTTTCATGTTACATGACAAATGGGCGAACTGAACAGCAAGTGCCGAGCAAGTTGTTTAGATGTAAAAATACGTAAAGCTATCAAAACATTAAAAAAACACAAATGTACATTCTCCGTAAAATTATTCGAATTCGATATTATACGTTCATATGCATGATGTGAAAGAATAATATCACCTAAGAATTAAATTATACATTTACTTTGATTTAGCTTTATTCTGTATTTGTATATACGCAGCGAATGCCATCTGAACTTTGCGATACATAGAGGAGTGCATATCTTTTTTTGGTAGATTCCTTATTGCAATTGTTATCAAATGCTTAACGTCCCCTCCGAAGCAGCTAGGATGCTTAACGTCCCCTCCGAAGCAGCTAGGAGATCGTAATATTTTTAGGATATGTGATTGATGGTCACCCTTACATTGATCAACCGATCAAAAAATAAGTACAAGTGTTCGAACCTTATTTTACTACAATATTCCTAGATCTTATATTTTAGTTAATTTATTTAATAATTTAGTTATGTTAATCTGCGAAGAAGAGCTTTTAATTTAACTAGTGACGTACAAAAATAAAGCTTTCTGGTATGTAGAAGGTTGTGTAGAATTGTTTTTAACTCAAAACGATGCCTAATGGAGCATGTGTATATAAATAGATATATATTTCATTTTCCTCCTTCTTATGTGAACTGCTCCACGTAAGAAGGTATATTTCTCGGTATCATCATGGCAATACCAAGACGCGCGATTCATGTATACAGGCCTAAAAACTAGTAATATCAGCTTTGTAGATTGGGACGATACATAATTTCATCACAAAATTGATTTTATCTCGCGTTCATCCTAAAATGGACTAATGGAGGCTACAGCAGTCATTGAAAATGTTCTCGTATTTAATTTACGCTGTTACTAGCAAACAATTATTAAATTTCCACCAAAATTAGAAGCAAAATGATATGGCCGTTACACGTACATAGTAATATCATAAACTAGAAGTTCTTATCTCAAAATTTTCTACGGAGCTTCATTTTAAAGTTCATGAAAGATAAGTGGAAAAATTCCAAAACTTAGACGAAAACGAAATAGTATACATTTATATCAACTGTATATATTTGTCATAGCTCGGCGATATACGAGTATTCCGTAAACGAAGTATTTATTTTTTTAGTAAAAGTCAATAAATTTAACACCATTTGTGAGTTGAGTAATTATAGACCAAAATTAAACTTAAAATAGAAGAAAATTCCTGTTCCCAGAAAGGTACGCTCAGTAGCTTATATTTCAGTTTCTTTAAAAATTAATGGTATACAAAATTTCGTAGAGGAAAAAATTGTTCGCAATTTTTCATTGAAGACATAAAAATTTTATGTATTCCTGTCGCAGCCTACTAACAACAGACTATGTAATAATTGTCATTAGAGTTGGTCAACCCTAACATAACATTAGTACAACGTGCATTTAAGAAAATCCTTGAATCGGCAATGGCATATTACGTTCATAATATATTAATTTTCAAGAAAAGAAAAATTACGAATAAAAATGAAAAGAAATCGTACACACATTTGGTACCGATTTATGACATGCTTTACATGAAACGAGAACGAAATGAAATACTGAAAGGTCGAAAAGCAAATATTCATAACCTAAACTACACTTTGATCTTACTTTTTTGGTCTGAATTCCGTTTTTAGCGCCCTGGTGGCAAGAATCAATATATGCATATGTACATACGTATAAGGGTAGGTTTTCAAAGGAGTTATGCAAAAAATACATTAAGGAAGCCTACATAGGAAGGGTATGTGTTTTTAATTCTATTTTATAAAATTAAATAGACAATCCCTTGACAGAACTGTCAATTAGGATAAAATTAGAACTTCATGTTGAGAGTTTGTTAATGTCCACATAAGCAATGAATAAATTATTTTATATCGACTCCGGCTTTTATTCTAAAGTTGGTATGATGTCTTATTTAATAAATATTTGGAACAATAGAGTTGTTTTATAGATATATATAGGCTTTAATAATGTTAAGATCAAAGGGTTTCAAGATTATTGAGGACAAGGGAAATATAGTTTGTGAAGACCTATGGCTATACTGAACAAATTGTTTTCCACAAATATTTAATAGAACAGGAATGTGCTAACAAAAAGTGGATACACAAATATTCGGATGTCAAAAATTATTTCTTACACACCATTGCAATTTTAAACAAATATCGTTTATTACGACTTATTAGTGACAGCCTACCCTAATTAATAAGATATTGGATATCAATTTTTTGTTTCCTGAGATTCTATAGTTAACAATAAACGAAACCTTTTAAACCGTTTCAACGTTTTCTTTCAAATTG
Organism: Druceiella hillmani; assembly: GCA_039881145.1. Classification (NCBI taxonomy): domain Eukaryota; kingdom Metazoa; phylum Arthropoda; class Insecta; order Lepidoptera; family Hepialidae; genus Druceiella; species Druceiella hillmani. Next base: position 47,056 of record JAYKKI010000131.1, read on the forward strand.
AAAATGAAGGCATCTTGTTCGAAACTTATAATGTCTGCAATTAGCTATATTATCGTAACCATTTTAATGATCAAAATAAATTTTCATTGCTGTTGATGTTATTAAGCTAACATTATTTTTAAATGTTTACTAGCAGCAAATACCCCCTTCACTAGGTCTTTCAAACCTTTTGGTTTAAAAAACATTTATTAAAAATTGTCTTTAAAAAGTAATAAGACTTATGAAATTTCTTTCCTTGTAGAAATTGGGCTTTTGACTGAAAAACCGTGAAATTCGATTTTGATATGATTTTCATCCTTCAATTTCCTATCACGTAAATTATTAGAAAGCAGAAGAGAGGAAACAGATGGTAATTAAATGGCGAAAGATCTGGAGAGTATGGTTGGTGAAGTAGCATACTCCATCCAAGTGAAAGAATTGTTTCACGCGTGTATATATATATACATATATATAATATATATATATATATATATATATATTATATATATTTATATATTATATATATATATATTATATATATATATATTATATATATATATATATATATATAATATATATATATATATATATACATACATATATAAATATAAATTTATGTCTGTATGTGTGTATATGTAGGTATTAAATACTTTTATTCAAATTCAACAATGGAAACGAACTGCACGTAATTAAAACCCTTGAATTTTTGTCCCTTGTAGTTTGTCATGTGCTGTTCAATTGTTTCTCCATTATATAGTTATTTTTTAATAAAAACCTCCTATCTATCGTGAAATGAGACATGCTGAATATATTTTTCCTCCCATTAAATATGCCACATTTGTAGTATCGTACTTATTGGGTAGAAATAATTTTTGTATAATGATAAAAATATGATTTAAATTAAGGTTTATATTTGTCGAGATGTTGTAGGATAGTCAAAATATATATTGGTCATAGTTTTGATTCACGCATCTTTGATTGAGTACAAATAATCCTTATTGGACCTCTACCTGGCATTATGACATTTTTTTATTATTGTTCAAGAATTAAATTTGAGCTTACACAATGGTTAAAACCTATTTTAACAATTTCATCAAATTTTGTTTAAATGGAAAAAAATGCATCAAAATTGGTTATACATATAAAAAAGAAAATCAAACCAATGGATTTACATTCGTACACCGAACGGTTTGTAGCCAAATATTTAATTAATTTTAATAACATTATTGTTATTTTATGCTTTTAACAAAATATTGACGACGAAGTTGCGAGAAAACCTACCAGCCTTAAAACGGAGCTGATGTATTGAACATCTAAAATGCAAAACGACATGTTTCAAGATGGTTGTTATAAACATTTCTAACATTATATTACAATATCTTTTTTCAAATTTTGATATAAACATATGAAAAATAAGTTTATTTAGTCCTTTCATAGGAGGAAGACAGAAGAGGGGATGGCATAGAGTTAATAGAATGGATATTATTTTATATGTTTAATTTAAATTTAATTTTCTGAATTTAAAAACACGTAAAATGAAGTCAAAATCTCATAAAATAAACGAACCAGCGCCACATTTTTCATCATTGAAACTTTCTGAATGGCTCTCTGACAAAAAGATGGCACGGTCTTAATGAAGTTAGTTTGATACCAAACTTTCAGTATCATTAGAATATATTGAAGGTAACTATTTTTGAAGTTATAAGCATACACTAATAAGCCAATAAGTAAATAAGAACGTTGGGAATGTTTGCCATTGACGTAGGTATATACGTAAATAAAATAGCGGGTATGTTCGGATAGCTGTATAGATGTTCTTTTTTAATTTATAAGTAAAGTTTGTTATAAAGTTTCAGGAATCATTTAAAAAAAGAGTTTTATAGAATATTTATTGAATATAAATTGATATTAGTACACGAATAGGCCAAATTTAATGTTACATTAACCGAAATAAATATATTACTAACATTACTTGTCGGATGTAAACTTTGAAGAAAAGAGGTTTTTCAAAAATTATATTACTCATTACGTAAATTTAGGTAGAAATGTGTCTGAAATGTGATTGAAATATGTTTGTGTTTTTTTCGATACCGTAAATGTAATAAAGATAGAAAATTAAAGTTATTAAGAAACAAATTAGTTTTAACTGACTTCAAAAGTTTTTTCAGCTCCTTTATTTTTAACTGATTTAAAAAGTTTTTTCAACCCCTTTCTCCATTTATATAGGGTATATCTTCAGTTACGTCGGACACTACCTTATTGGTATAAAAATTAATATTTTTTTAATAACGTTTTTTGAAACTGTTACTGTGCAGTATAAAATGTAAAAGAAATGTATGAAAATGCTTAACTGTTTCTCGAAAAATCAGTGCATTGGGGCGATTTCAAAAAAAAGGAATTTACATTTTTATTTGCAAAAAATAATTCACAGTTTCTAATTTCACGAGGAAAAGCGTTACCAATAATTGATAATTATCATGAAATTCTGTCTATTGGTGAGGCACGTGAATAGACTCTCTAAGTGAACCTGTTGTATTGTATTATTATCTTCTCTTTTAATTAAACTACTTTGCCTTGACCATGTTTATTCCTTTCTCGTAGCCCTAGTGAAAAGGAAATGAAATGAATTGCGTAGCGCCATAAATTGCGCGGTAAGAGTTACGGGTCAATAGCTGTCCAGATGTGAGAATAAGATATGTATGGGTGAGGTTATCGCGATGAAGGTTTGAGAAGGGACTTTCGTGAAAGTTATTTAAGTTATAAATTGGTCCGAAAATCTTTTATTTAAGAGATATACTCACACACACACACACACACATATATACATATGTGTGTGTGTGTGTGTATAATCAATAAGATAGTAAATTCATATTTATTTAAGTCTATGCCCTTAAATAAATATGAATTAATGCAACAAAAATTTATCTGTCCAAATATCCATACTCATTTTAGCATATTTACATATAATTTTGGGTTGACAAAAATTTATGAGAGGGAGAGAAAAGGTCCGTTACGGACATTTGGGGATAAGGGGACAATAAGTTTTATGCATAAATTGAATGCGTACTTTAATTATCCATATTGGTCAAAAATATGAGTTGTATAAAACCGGAGGCAAATCTTCGGTTAACGTTTTGTTAGCAAAGCACAGAAACAGTCTAACTTATTCGTTGGTAAAAAAAAACTTTTCAGTCAATGTTTGGCTTAACAAGCCCATGTCGTTAATACAATATATAATCGAATGTCCTTCCTTGTTACACCTAGGTTACTTTTGTCAGCGGTTATAATTACTTATCTACTACAGTGGCCACTTTATGTATAACGATTCTATTATGAATTCTAAAACATTAATTATAAATTCAATTAAGAACTTTAAATTATGAATTGTGAATTCTATTATAAATTCTAAAATAGGAGTTATGAATTTTAAATTATGAATTCTATTTTTTGCTCTAAAATAACAGTCACCAAAATGCCCAAACGTAATTTTTTTTAAATATATGAAGTATGAAAATAAGCAAGCCGAGAGTCAATTATTAAGTATAGATAATAAAGAAATTATGGTTTGGGAAGAATGTTTATAGAATATGTGTTAAAATCTAGAGCAATATAGAAAGTTAATCCTATTAGTGATGGATATTAGAGGGCCCAGATTGAATCCTCCATGAATATATATATATATATATATATATATATATATATATATATATACATAATGACCATACACAACGTATCACGATCGATCAGAATGAGCAGTGCTGGATGACGCCTACTCGGCAGAGAACCATAGCTACAAAATGAATAAACATGAAAATTTAAATGCAATGAGTATAAACGCATTTATGTCAAAAAGTGGGAAAAACTTAAACAATAACAGTATCGAAACACAATTCAAATATAGTGTAAAATCTAATAGCTACTAACTGGAACCTCTTTTAAACGAGCGTAAAATAAAACAAATCCATGCAACAAAAAATTAACCCCAAACGTTCATCCGAGTTTCCCGCCCACTAAATATGTTTATCCTTTTCTACTTTCGTATAATGCGGCACAATTCACATTGTTGTTAATTTACTCGGAAAAAAACAGATTATTTTTTGTATGAAATAAGTGAAGTTTTTTTTGAAATAATAAAGTTTACACGTGGCATATTCATAAACTACATATATTTAGGACCTTCTATTACGAATATGTTAAATTTGTCCTGCTGAATTTGGCTTCGCAAATAAAATGCAAAAAGGTTGCAAAGATTAATACTGTCGTTTTTAGGATATTTTACGTGTGTACGTGTGTCTGTGTGTATGTGCGCGCGGGCGCGCGCGTTTGTGTATATTATTTTAATTTTATTAGTCTTTTTATGTACTTGTATGTACTTACCAACCTATTGACTTTATTATTTTCTTGCCTACGTCAAGGCAAGCAAAACGAGCAAAAATTCGACGAGTTTATATAAAGTATTTAAAATAGTATTTTATTATTACACTTGAAAATATATGCTGACAGAGCAGTTCACAAGCCAGAGTTCAACTTATTGAACTTATTCCAACTTTACAGTGTAACTATAAATGTGACTTCTTAACATTATGTATTAACCCAGCGTCATTGTAGTGAAAAGTTCATTGTCCCAACTCACGGAATTGAGATGTGTGGATATGATTCGAAGACTCTTATTTTAAATGTTGGCCATTTTTGAAGAGGCTAAGAGAATATTTGCAATTAAAAGTACTTGAATATTTAAATTCTGAAATTTAAATCAAATAAAAGGGAGAAAGGGAACTTTTCACACCATGTAAAATAAAGACTATTTATGGATCACGTAATATACTTATATTTATTGTGAAAATTGAAAATTATTTATTAAATGATATAGTATGTTTTTAAAAATAAATTCCTGAAATTATATGTCGCTAATGACTGGGCATTTCTAGATACACGATCAGCGGAAAAAAATAGGTTTTCACTGCAAATAAATTTCATACCCTCTTAGACAAAATATGTGAATTGAATATTTTCAACCTGTATGAAAATAAATATTTGATTAATACCTGTTATAGCTTTTTAGCTAAGAATAATCACTGGTTATATATATTTGATTGCAATAAATGTTGTATAAATATTTTTATTTAATCATCAGTAAAAACTTCCTCTCGCCTTCTTCTGACTCCATAATCGTATTTTGATTTAGATAGATTTATGCCGCTCATCGTATGACATATGAAAACTGTAGAGACTTTTTATTAAGTTATCATTTAAACTCAATCGCGGTTCGTATTCCGTTTATAGTAATTATGTAATAAAATTCCGTATATATTTTATGAAAATACACTGCGACCATTCAAATAAAAAACCAATCATCCCAATTAGTTTTTAAATATAAGATAAATCTTCCTCCTCCATTTTTGAAAACTTCGGTAGCTCTAGCAATAAAACAAAATGGAACAAATAAAGTAGCATAATACAATAGGTGAGAAATATATATGTATTGAATAAGCTAAGAGCACGTGTCATTGACATGTTTTAAATTTTTAAATATTTATTAGGTGCACCCTACAACCCGACTTTCATCACATGGAACCCGCTATAGATATTAATTTTAATTTGATAATATTGTTTGTAAATAATCTTTACATTTTTTAGATATTTTAAATATTTAAATAAACTGTATTTATTGTCTTTTCAGGTGAAAATTTTTTTTTTGAAGAGAAAACCTATTTTAATAGTTCTAATTTTAATACGCAAAACTATAAAAGAAATTCTCTTGGTTTCTGTTTTTTGAGTATTTCATATTTAATCAACAACAAATTTTTAAATCGAGGAAATGAATTACAAAGTAAAATAAAATATAATTCTAGGATATGTAAGTACCTTGTACCAAAAATTTTATAAATTATCGAAGAGCAGTTAATATATGGTTTCATAACGTTAATTAAAAGTCCTTTTTATAGTTCCGTAGCCAAATATCTAAAAATTAAACCCTCGTAGTTTTGTAATTTCTGTTTGTGTCCGTCTGTCCGATAACATCATGCCTTTTTTTAATTCAATAAAATTTAATAGGGACACGCAGGACACATTTTATAGGACACGATGAACATTATATTTTTAAGGACCCCGTCTGTTGAGAAATAATAATTAAAAAGGTCGTTCAAAATTCAATTGTAAATTCCATGCACGTTTTTTTTTACTTTTGCGAGGTATGAGTCTCCGAAGGGTTGATTAGTATGTGTGTGTCCACCCCTCCGAATTGTTAACAAATTATTTGAAAAATTTAAAATATTAATAGATTTATTTTACAACAGATTTATTTCAATCTAATTATTATTTATAAATTAAAAAGACTTAAGTTTTTTTTTTGTGTACAAAATACGAGAAGATGGTTAATCGTCCACAAATTTACCTGAGACTGGAGTGAATATTTTTATAATCTTGAGCGAAAATGCCCCCTGGTAAGTCAATCATTTGATGTCATAGTAAATATTTTAAGTCTAGCTTTTTATTAGGAGGTGAACTTAATAAGATATTAATTGAAAATATGTACAACTAGCGTTTCGATGGCAGCATGGTTCGCATGGACTTCCGATTAATACCGGGATTTGCATTGAATTGAATCAGATTTTGGTAACAAATATTCATAATTAATATTGAATCATTGATATATGCAGGTTAGCATGGGCATTACTTTCAATGATACGTATTTTGATGAGATCTGTGTATAGTGGTGGACTAACAGATATTGTTGATTAATATTCCACGCGTGTAAACCAAAATGCAACGCGTGTATTGCCTGGCCACACGAAATACACGCATGCTGACTTTGGTATTGATTCATTGCGTGTTTATAGTGTTATCACGTAACAATTATTCAAACTTTCATAGGTACACTAGGCTATATTATACCAAGAATAAACCTAAATATAAAGTTAGACCACAAATATTTTCACTATCCTCAAATGAATCAATAAATAATCCGTTATGGTAATTAACAAAAAATCACTAAACGCTAATTTAGATAGTAAAAAATTCTAAAATTTATGAGTATTTGTTAAAAATACCCTAATTAATTCAATTATTACATGTATCTATATAAAATAGAAAGCCTTGCGATACAAATTCTACACAGAATTGACTGGTTTGGTTTAAAAGGCTAAAAACCTTCTTTGTGGAATACATTTATACTCTCCTTATACAAATAAGATCCCCTCAATAACTTTCTTTTTTCTTGAAAAATTATAAAAAACAACGTGTACCCTTAGTTATCCTTAATAGCCCTTGTAATCAAGGATTGCATTAAAAATTAAATCACAGAAGCTAAAATAATATGGACACCATTTGGCATCCAACTCCCAAAGGTACAATTTAGGTTAATCGAATTTATTCTTTGGGTCTGGTCACTGAGACCTTTACGGCCCGCGCCCTGCTTTGTTGAGACTAAATCTCTTCCTTTATTTTCATAGCAGCTGATGCTCTGTATGATTCTATCCATGCGATGTATTTGTTTCGAGAGATTTATTATGTAATTCTCGTAATACTTTTAATTGATGGCAAATTGAGTTTTATTTTCAATATTTAGACTCTTCTTTTTAAGAACTCTTCTTTTTAATTCGTTTCGATTTTGATATTTATTTTAAATATTAATTTAATTTTAAACGTGGATGTAAAATTTAAAAAAAATGTCTAAATTGAAAAAAAAATTAAAAAAATATTTACTTCTGATATTAATATTATATTCTTTATAGGACGCGAAGATAAATACCAAATTATTACAATTTTTATTTAATTTTTCTAGACATTTTTTAATACATACAAGATAACATAATTTTTTCCAGTAATTTAAAAGAAATCGGCAAAGAATAAAAAGTTACGTGACCGTTTACGTCGCTACACAATTTTAATGCAAATTATAGGAAATAAATTAATTTGTAAATGAAAATTAAAAATTGATTGATAAATAAAAAGAATTTGGCAATATTTCTAAAACTAGCCTGAATATCTGATTTACAGTATCTAAACAATACTCTCTTTGAATTACAGTCTGCAATATTTAATATATGCAGGCGACAATATTTAATATATAATAGTGTCAAGTGCGTCTCCGACCTTGTCCGAACCTAAGAAACATACCACTTTTTAATAATTTAATTAAAAAAATGTATTAAATAAAACTAATTGGAAAATAATAAAGAATCATTTTAAAAAAATTCTTTCAAAATATTTGCAATATAAATAAATGAACTGTAAAAATACGACAACACCACAATAGCGACACCAAAACGAAAGCCATGTTTTTATTTTCACACGCGCTTATAAACGATTTGGTGTCAAACCCACCAACTAAACTAGTAATTTCGAAAATTTTGACGTAACTATCATGAAATGAAATTACATATTTAGTAAAAATGCTAAATTTCTTAGTAAATATATAATTTCTTAGTAAATGAATAATTACAGCAAAATAAATCAAATATATTATGGGAAATAAGCTAAAAATTTTCGGTATCAAATAATTTCTTGTTGTATTTTAATATTTTTATTAACTTTGAGTCCAACAAATATGAAAATATTAAAATAAAACAGACACATTCATAAAAAATTATTTTCACAAGTATATTTTGATGGTTTTCATGATTTAATAAAATTTTTGTGCATTCGTCTGAATTGTTAATATTTTTTGTATAATAACGTGTTAATCGCATTGGTACTTACTAAGATATAAGTTGAACAAGGATTTGAGTAAAAAAATCACATTCATTTTTTGAACTCATTATTATTATGTTAAAATATGGAACAAACTAATTAATATAAATTAATAAATAATAAACATAAGAGCATTATCATGTATTCATTACGATCCAGACCCTGACATTAAATGAATACATTAACGAAAGATATCTGTTCCCTGAAATTAAATAAATAAAACCAGCGAGATAAAGTGAAGTGATTCTAAGCTATAATCGAAACTAAAAGTCTTACCAATAACGCTAATGGCAGAATATATATTTTACTGCGTTTGAGCTTTATAGCACTGAGAGAATTAACTTGAATATGAACGGCAGCAGTTTGGCGGACCATCAGATGAAAAAGCAGTGTGTTTATCAATAAAACTTTTGAAAGTATGTCATTTTGAGATAAAGTAAAAAGTTAAAGTTATTAGATGAAACAAAGTCCTTTTTCTAATTTGAAATTAAATTCTTCAGCTAGAAAGATAGATTTATTGCCAAATTGATCTTTACCGTTCTATTTTTTAGCGGAGTTCTTGAATTATTTGTATAAATTTATAATTAAAGGTGTTACAACTATTTATACATTGATGAAACAAATATTAATGAAATACAGTTTAAGAAAGTAAAGACATCTCCATAATCAATTAGCGGTAAAAGGAGTATTTGGTAAAGGTAGATTTTCATTTTAGTCAGTAGAAAATTTTGAAGACGTTTTAAAGAGTGTATCCTGTTGAAAACACGACTACATCACTTACTTGAGGGCGCCAATTAAGATTTTTATCGATCAGTAGGAACAGGTTTGACAGGTGACGTATATGGTATTATTGTACTATTCAGTACTAATTTCGGTAAACTAGATAGGTTTACTTTAGAAATCAGTCTGACTATCAATGATGATAGATCGAGACTTGCGTGGGTTAACCAAAAGTCCCATTCCATGAGCCTACTGTCCAATTGAAGATTGATCGAGATCCAATGATTGATCGAGATCTCGATTAAGGATGTCGATGGTGGCCAAATGAGCATAAATTTATAGGTCATCAGAATAGAGATGATAATCGCTACACATATTTTCAACAACATCATCAATAAATAAGGAGAAAAGAATAGGAAATAGAACGCCACCTTGAGGTACACCCGCTGTAAGATCAGTCCACTCAGAATACATATCTGATGAATTAATACATTGCTTGCGTCCATAGAGATATGAACTAAACCATTTAAGTGAATTTTGGGATATATAAAAATATATCAAGCGGCAAGAAGAATATCGAAGTCAGCAGAGTTTAACGCACTGCTGATATTAAGAAGGACAAGCACAGTGACTTATCAATATAAGGAGTATTATCCATAGCCAAGGGTATATCATCAGTGACCTTAACAAGGGCAGTTGAGGTACTGTTACCAGCTTTAAGAACATATTGAAGTTGATTTAGAGACTTTAGAACATTGAAGAAAGTAACGAGTTGACCATGAACAAAACGTTTAAAGAATTTGGATGGAAGCGATAGGATAGACATGGGCCGAAAATCCTTGGGTTGCGTAGTTTATACAATTTTAGGTACCGGCACGATATGGTTTTTTTCCATTCCAAAGGGAAGACAGCAGTTGGCAAAGCAATATTAAAAATATCAGCGATGACCGGAGCGACTACATCTATTATTGGTTTAAGAACATTCATATTTAAGCCATCAATTCCTATGGATTTGGATTTTATCACAAGAACATTAGCTTTAATTTCGGACTCACAGGTATCTATTAGCATAAATTGATGTTCTCGAGAAATAGATGAAGACGTCATACCGTCCATATTTGCGAATTTAGCACCTAGTTCAAGTATCATGGGCGGCGTAGAAAAGTGTGAATTTAATTGATCGATATCCAATCGCCAGCTCTCCGAAATGGTAAAAGATTTTCCAATGCCTGGTGTACCCAGAACTTTCCAAATATTATTAGGATTACAATCTCCTAATGATGCGGAAATATAGTATTTTTTGGTATTCTGTACATTTGCGAACACTTATTTCTAAACACTCTAAAATTCTCCCAGTGATTTCGGCCAAAATTAGTCTTATACTTCGCTTTAGCGTTTGTCCATCATTTTTCTAATGGAGTCATTTAGTCAAGGAGCAGCTCCCCACTTAATTTTGGCAAGTTTTAGGGAGTTTGTTTATCGAGCAGTTTAGTGATATAACTATTGAAAACAGTGAGCTTTTTATCACCAGAGTGATTGATCGTAATTTTATCCCAGTTAATGTATCCGGCATCCTCAAGAAAAGATGGTAGTAGAAAAGATGGTACTAATATCGATTTGAAATTTAGTACCTTTGTAGCAATAAATTTAACGAATATTTTTTAAAATTATATTTTATTATTGAACTATGTAAGTGTTCCATCATTCTAATACGGTATCAGTACGATACCCCACAAGTTTCATCTAGTTAAGAAATTAAGTAAAAATAATCCCAGTAGAATAATCCTGATAGAATAATCCTAAAAGAACTTAGTTAGAAATAATCCAAAAGCTATAAGCTTTTAGCTTTCTTCCAATAATTTATTTGGTGTATTTTGCTTTAATAATTTATTTATTATAAACGTAAAACATATAGTTTCTTAAACTTTTTGCTAAATATGTAATTTCATTTGACGATAATTACGTCGAAGGTTTTCGAAATCACTGACAGTTTTGACGCCAAAAGGTGTATAAGCGTGTGTAGAAATATGGCTTTCGTTTTGATGTCATTATTGTGGTGGATATCGTATTTTTACAGTTCATATATTTAAATTGTAAATATTTTGTTAACACATTCTTTATAGTAATTGCTTATTGCTACCCAATTTGTTCAGTCAATACTTCTTAATTTTATTATTTAAAAGTGAAGTGTTTAGTAGATTCGGGCATTATACATTATTATATATTGAATGTTTAACATTGTTGATGACTGTAATTCAAAGAGATATTGTGTATATACTTATAAATCAGATACTCAGACTACTTTGAGAAAAAAATTGAGAAAATCTTTTCTATATCAAGCGACTTTTGGCTAGCAATTTGAATCATTTTGTAAAATTAAAACTTTTGAGCGATATAAGCAATTACGCAACCTTATATTGTGTACGTTAATTTGCCGGTTTTTTTTATTGCTGAACAAAATTGTACGTAATAAAAAGTGTATAAAAAATATGAATTAAAAAATTATAATCATTTGGTTTTTTCTTCGCATCCTATAAAGAAGAAAATATTAATATCTGAAGCAAATGTTTATTTTCTCAAAGACCTTCAAAATGTTAATACGTATTTGTTACACCCATGTGATGATAAGATGGATATACCAATATTAAAATGTATATAAAAATTTAAATAAACCAAAGAAGATTTCCTAAAAGAAAGAGTCTAAATAATGCAAATAAGTTTCAACTTGCCATCAATTAGAAATATTAGGGGAGTTAGAGAATAAATCTCCCGAAATAAAAACATCGCATGAATAGGAACACGGAGAGCGTCAGCTGCTATGAAAATAAAGCCATAGGTTTAGTTTGTAGACAAAGCGGGACGCGGGCTATAAGATTCTTAGTAACCGGACACTAAGAATAAATTCGATTACCCTAAATTGTACCTTTGGTACTTAAATGCCAAATGGTGTTCATATTATTTTAGCGTGAACGATTTAATTTTTAATGAATACTTAGAGAAATAAGGTTATAGCAGATTGCTAAGAATGTGCGTTGTTTTTTTTTAAATTTTCATAAAAAATGAGAGTTACTGAGGAGATCATTCCACACTTATTTGCATAAAGAAAATGTAAATATATATCACGAAGACGGTTTTAAGCATTTTCAAATAAACCTCTTTTATGAATAGAATTTGTACCGCAAGGCTTCATAATATAATGGAAATTTAATTAATTATATTATTTTTATTAGAACTTCTATTGAAAACTTATATATATATATATATATATATATATATATATATATATATTTATATATTTATTGACTCATTTGAATAATAGTGAAAACATTTATGGTCTGACTTTATATTTAGAGTAGCTTCTGGTTTGAAATAATACCCCTAGTTTACATACGAAAGTTTGATTTTTTGATTGTTGTTTGACTGTTGAATACGAGTTATTAAGTATACTCGAAGGTAATAAAAAGAGACTCTAGTCTAGGATGAATATTTATAGAAAAATATATTGAAATCTGGAACAAGATGGAACTTAAGTCTTGTTAGAGACATTGGAGTGTTCAGATTGAAACCTCTAGCACTTATGATGCACTGTGAATAATTCTGTGTTGAGACGCCGTTTACATGTTATATGCACACGAATATATATATATATATATATATATATATATATATATATATACATACACACGTCTGTATGTACAGATCTTTGATTATACAGCGATTCGAGTTATGTAATTGAGAATAAAATGTCTAATAACTTACTCAAAGAGAAGTTATTAGACATTTTATTCTCGGAATATTATATTATTTGAAAAATTTCTCTCATTTTTTTTAAAATTCTTTAATTTTTGCATGCATTGGATTTTGAAATAATCGTACTTTTATACATTTCTTAAAAAAATTATATTCCGATATAAAAGAAACTTTGAATGGTGCTTCAATTATTTTATGGCTCTGAAAAGGGTTTCTTTAACTTGAATAATTGGCGACCTTATTCGGTGAACTTTATTCGGTTTACACGCGATTTCACGCAAGCACGCGCACACGCACGCACGCACACGCGTCCGCGCTCCCACACGCACGCACACACACACGCACGCATACACGCACGCATACACGCATGCACACACTTAATTATCTGGGGTGTTTTTTCTTATTGACTGTTACTGGTAGGTTCGTAGCTAAAATAGTATCGAAACCATATGCTAACCGTACAAAGATGGCATTCGCATTTTGGTCGTTGTTACGATTATATTATTTTATAGTTCAGATTTGCGAGTTAAAGATAGGTCATGTGATTATTTTTTTGATATCTGCTTGGTTATTGCTTGGTATTTAATTAAATTATTGGAATTTTGAATTCTATTTTTTCTTTCAATATTCGAATGCCGCGAATTATTATGTAAAAATATGAAGGGCACACGATTTATATAATGAACTGTATGCTTAACATGCGTGCTTTTTCACCAAACTCTGAGAATGCAAACCCTTAGTATTTCCTGGTCCACCAACAAATTTATATTTAGTTTTAAGAAAAGCTATTTCCTTATTATCCTTTTTCATTTAAATAATGAGTATCTAATATAAAATTTCGTTATATCTGTAGCATTAAATTTTGTCGAGCAAACATTTTAGCTGACCTCGTTATAGCGATTGAAGTTATACATGAGTAATTAAATTTGTGCGTGTGTGTATGTGTAGTTTTATTTTAGCTGTAAAAATAGACATTAACTTGTTTAATTTTGAAAATAAAGCACCTTCACGTCTCATTTTTGTCAAGAAAAGTAGTAGTGATAACTAAGCCACGTGATGTATATCATATCGTTGAGTATTCTATACGTACTCTACAAATATGTCACATACACCTTCACCTTCTTAAAGCCACAATTAGATGGGTGAAGATAGTTTGATGGTTAACCTGTTTACTGTTACTCAAATAAATCCTGCATTCCTGTGGTGATACTTATTTTTTATTACTTCCTTTGCCTTCGACTCCACTCACGTAAAAATTGTGATCTAGAACTTTAATGACAGAATGACTTCCTTCCGAGATCAAACCTCACTGCTGCCTTCACCATTCGTAGCACTTTCTGTTTACCCTCACTCTATGACACGTCTTATTAAAACTTATGTAGACCCATAACCTCCACATTTAAACTATTTTTTCCCTTATGTTACACTAAAATCCTACAGAATAAACGACTGAATTCAGTGAAATCTGAATACCACAATTCATATTAGTAAAAGAACGGTCTAACATTGATAATTTTAATATCATTTATTTTGACAGGTTGTTAAGTTAATTTGGTGAAACTGTTGAAAAAATCGTTACAAATTTAAAGAAATTATTATTACACGTAAAAAAGCAAATAAAATTGAATAAAAAATTCATAAATACAATTTCAGGGTAAATAAAATTTAAGGATTAAATTTCAGTAAAAATCAATAGAGAAATGTAATTTTTATCTAAATTTCGTACCGAACAAGCTGTGGCAAAAAGTGATATATAAATTGGAATTATTATATACCTACTATATATGTACTCTGTCACTGGATATCTACCCTTCTTACTGGATGTCGTTTTGTCTTATTATATGCATTTTGTTTTATTATATGCACTCTCAGAAAATAAAAACAATTGGCGTATGAAAGGATCATGGATTTTTATTTATTATATTTACAACAATCTGCATGCTAAAAAAGGAAGAAAGTGACGTATATATATATAGCAATACAGAATTAAAGAAAATTTAAACACTATAAAACAAAAAACAACTATTAGTACTTTTTAATTCATATTAGTCGATATACCACTTTGAAACTTCGAGTACGGGTTTTAATAGCTGGAAAATAAACTCCATAAACGCAACGTTTCTTCTGAGTTACAAGGAATGGAAACCCAGCATAGGAAATTGGTAGGGAATAGAAGGAGCAAATAACCACAATTTTTCCTATACAGACATCGAAGAAACATCTTTTGTTCACGTTCAATCATCGTATTGTACTTGTCTTTGTGTAGGCTTTAAATAGTGGAGTCAGATTGTAATCGGCTGTCCATTAGTGCACAAAAAGTGTGCAATAGGCGAATTGATTACATGAATTATAATTCTTTGAATTATGCAACACGAATCAAAGTTTCTGATACCATTTTTTTACTACATCGGCCACATGCCCACGAAACGTCAATTGTGAATTAAATTTGACTCCCAGACGACTTTATAAACACAATGCAGTGAAACCTCGCTAACTGTACATTCGTATTAAGTAGAATCTTGTGCTCGGCTGTAACTCACTATTGAAAGAGTTGTTTTAAGAGGTAAGCGGCTTGTTGCCGTCTGCTTAACGACGGAGCTGATGTCATGCTGCAACCATTCATCATCTACTGCATCCTTGATGACTACAAAAAGATTCAAGATGTCCGCGAATAACAAACAAAGTGCAGTCTTTACCAAGCAACCAATGTCGTTTACCATAATAATGAAAATTATAGACTTAATATTTGAACCTTGGCTCACTCTTTATGGTGTAAAGAAAGTCTCGGATATAAAGTGCATATATATATATATATATATATATATATATATATATATATATATATATGTATATATATATATATATATATATATATATGCATATATATATGTGTGTTTAAATTTATCTCGTAATCGAAAAGAAACTTTAATTCAAATAGAAAATTTTAGATTACTCTTCAATTTCTTATATTACACAGCTCTTTAACAAACAAATTGCCATATTACCATTTTAATTATAGATATATAAAGAAATAAATTCGCGACCTTACCCTGACTATCACGCACCTATATAATCGTGCTGATTAAGACGATACTTTTATCAAGCAGGCGTTTATTTCATCAGGGCGGAATGAAAATGTTTTTTATCATGATAGAGAAGGTCGTTTACGGTATTCGGAGGAATGGCACACCATGAGATCTAGGATGCCCGCCCAACGTACGGAAATATGGTGATGTTTGTAATCGCTTAGATCAGAAGCAGGACCACTAATGTAGGGGACAATGCATTGTTATTGCCAATCAGCCTGCTCAACGCAGTGATTACGGATATTAACTTCAGTGGCCTGTAAACAGCAGTGGACAGAGAGTGGCTGTTCATTAATATTTCATGTGGCCGCAAATATTAGCCGATATGTTGCTTCAATACACAGAATATATGAACGCTAACTTTGATATTGTTTCGTTGCTTATTTATAGAATTATTAAGTAACAAATATCTTATTCCCCAATTCATAACAGGGGTGTATCATAAAGATCTAAATATAATGATAGATCACAAATATTTTCAATATCATCAAACCAGAAAATTAAAAATAAATAATTTCACTACGCGCTGATTTTCATAGTCAATAAAATAGATTAATATGTAAGATATTTAACAAAAATACTATAAATATTTAACAAAAAGGTTTAAATTTCTCAATAGCATAATGGGAGTACCTTCTTTTAATTTCAGTTCGTGGGGTGGCAAACCGGCAGGATTGAGAGACTTTAAAAATTCTTATGGGTAGTGCACTGTATCTTCGATGTTGCACACGGTGTCAATATATTTGTAACATTTAAAATCACCGGGTACTTTTTCACTAATAATTTAGTTTATTTCATTTATTGAGTCATTTCTCGGTGACACTATTGCCCTCGAACAGAGCCAATTGAAATTTCTTTCTATCAGATGTTCGATGTCGGGATAGATTGTTTCTACCAGTATTTCCAGACTGAGAACAACTTGAGCCATTTCATTATCCAATAATACTTGGAGGCTATTTGCAATTGGAAATGGTAATTTTCCGTCGCCAAGTTTAAGTATTTTTTGTGAAAAATTGCCATCGTGGTTATTATTTAAATGTGCTCTCATATTCGTGAACAAATTGAGTGTTTCAATAAATAGCCACACGGCTACCTATTTTGTAGATGTGCCTTTCCCGCACTTCGGTGCCGACCCCTCCGTACTATACCGGTAGCGGTGACATTTTAAATTCGTAATATCTTTTGAATAGAATGTCCAATGTAAATAAATTAAAAGGTAATTTACAGGTATTAAAACAGTCTTGCTTAGGAAATTATTTACTTGCATAAGAATCAATGCAAAGATATGGATAACTTGGTCTGAATTTCTATTAATTTTTAAACTGTTAAAAAGTAGTGATAGTTACATAGTTACAATAGTTAGACATATACTATGACAACATTTTTTATAGATATTGATATATACTTTAATATTGTGGAAGATTTTTTTGTTCTATTATCAATAGTTTTCGCAGCGCATGCGATGAAAAATATTTCATGACAATTTTTTTTATACCTTGGGTTACATTATTGTAGTTTTAGTAAGGATCCTTATTTTTTTCTATAGATACTATAGATAATACCTATACTAATCAGTGATAATATAGCATTTCAATGATGAAAGAATTTTTGAAATTGGTTTAGTAGTTTTTGAGGCAATTCATTACATACATCCATACACACATCCAAAAAACAAATCTTTCCTCTTTATAATATATATATGTATATATATATATATATATATATATATATATATATATATATATACTTATGTATGTATAAGTATTACTTATTATCGTAAAACTTGTTACAGTATGGACATTTCGAAGTTATAATTTACAAAGAAAGTTTGCATCTAACATCACATCTTTACATCTAACATCACATCTTAACATTTGCATCTAACAGCAGTCATGGGTTCTTTTTTAAGAAATGTAAAGTGTTAAAATTTAAATAACAGTATATAGACGGCGCCTTTTGTTATTATTTTGCGACGTGTTGAAGAATTAAAATGCATCACCATGGATAAATTCAACTCTAAACATTAGTATAATTTTCAATACCAAATTTACACCAATAAAAAATCTCGGACGGTTTTTCATACCAGCGCTACTCAGATTTTAATCGCTAGTTTGCGTCTTGCATCCTGGGTATAATAAGATTTATTCTAATTTTAAGTTTCTTCGTCAAATTTTTTTTAAAAAGAAAACAATGATCGACTGATACGTTAGTGATCTAATAAGGGTTCAATTTTTTCTCCTAAAGTACGGAACCCTAATTAGTAAACGAAATGTATGAATCAAAATCATTTTTACTTTGAATGTAAGATTGATACGAATATAATTTCGGATAATTTCCAAGTGACTATCTTTAATTAAATCTTTTTATATCGAATCATAGTGAAATAAAATCTGCAAAGATTAAAATAGTATATTATTTTCATATTTCAGAAAACTTCCCAACCTGTGTCCGCGACATATATTACTATTACTCATATTCATCGAGTAAACTATCCATGGGAAAACTTCTTTTCAAATATATTATAAAATAAAGGACTTCACAAATAAGCTGGAAAATATTCATGTAAAGAAATTGGTGAAAAAAGATAAAGGTATAGACTATAAGAGATAGAGAGAAGATCACATTTTATTGTGTCAATGTGACATAGCCTACTGATATATTACCTACTGCCTACTGATATATACTATTCTTGACAGTAAAACTAATACGATTCAGGGATATTCTGATGTGGGGAATGGAAATCTGTTATTTTAAATGATCGAAATATTTGATTGTGGCTCAGACATTTTCAATTATGATTACAATATTTTTGATACAAATTTTTATAACAATTGTGTCAATATCAGTGTATTTTTGTCCCTGTGGTATTAACAGAATCATAAACTATGGCTTCCAGGAATTCACGTATTGACAGAATAGAAAAAAAACGACTAAAAGAGGAAATAATTTAAAGAGCATATATGTAGGAAGATATATAATGTAACAATCTGATTCCACGAATCAGATTCTTAAATTAAATTACAATGAGTACGAGTGTCGCCATAATG
Source organism: Druceiella hillmani (assembly GCA_039881145.1). NCBI lineage: Eukaryota > Metazoa > Arthropoda > Insecta > Lepidoptera > Hepialidae > Druceiella > Druceiella hillmani. Next base: position 66,329 of record JAYKKI010000131.1, read on the forward strand.
AATGTTACATTACAAATTTGTTGACAAATAAGGTATAACAGTATTTATTACGTAATTGCATATTAAATTAACACAATAAGCAAAGGATCAAATTATTAAAGGCACAGTTTTCATTATTTCGTTTACTGTTTCCATTATTTAATTGAAAAGAAACTTTAACTCGTTTTGTATAATAACAAAAGATACGTAGTACCCAAAATTTTTTTAATAATTTGTCTCCATGCAACGCTGATAGCTTATTGTATGGTCCCTAAACGTGTCCCATAATACGCTTTTGATATTTCTCCTATCAATTTTACTGCGCCAAATTTTATAACAAAATTTTAAGACAAAGATTTGAGTAACAATTACTTAATCTCTAACTTATTCTTTGTTGTCTTCTTCCACCGGAGATAATGAGATTTTTTATTTCGTTTCACATGATACTGCTTTACCAGTACGAAATTATCTGTTATAATGCTGGCAATTGAATTTCCTAAACCGACACCAATTTTGAACTAAATTTTTACTTCTTTATGAACATATTTTCTTCTAAAATAATAAAATGACAACAACTATTATCTATGTGCGGTACATTTTATGAGCACGTATAAAGGTAATAGTTTATAGAAAATATAAACCCAGTTTAATTACTCATTGGTCTTTCATGTGACAATTTAATATACAAACGCCTCAACTTTTCGCAATCGAAAATTAATAATGCTAGTCATAACCCTTGCGTGCTTTATCGAGCTTTAGCCCTTATCAAGTTGGACCCTATTGTCTGGGTCCAACTTGATAAAAACAAAGTGGGGTTTCCTGTGAATCATTTGTTGATATTGATTCTATTCGACAAGGTTTGGCTAATGAAGCTGTCAAGTGAACTTAGCTATCAAGTGGACTTATTAAATCACTCTAAACTATATGCAAGCTATTTATCGTTGTATTGTTAAAACAAAAGCTTGCTTTATCCTTCCATTTCAATATACTTGGTCCCAGAATTTGTATTGCTTCAAATATAGATATGAGCTAAAAAAATGTTTCCCACTTTTAAACTTAATTATGTTCTCATATAATAAAAATTAATTTGTGGAAAACAATAACTTTCATTTTTAAATATATCAAAAAATATAACCTTCAAATATGCTCTTCGCTTTGTCTTTGATATTATTTCTTTCCTATCATTTTTATGGCTATATAAGACATTCCCAAATATTTTTCACACTTTTGATGTACCTGATTTTATTTTTCACACCTTTATTTCAAACAGTACTATTTTATAACTGTAAAATCAACATGGATTAATTACAAAATAAGATACGATGTTAGTTCAAAAAATTTTGGGCGTATTTTGCACTTGCTTTCACTACTCTAAGTGTTTAAGTTTGTAAGTTTGCATATTAGTATACGTTTATAAATGTATAAACTGAACATAATTTTAACTTCGAAAATAAATTACATGATTTACTAATCAGTTCACGTACTCAATTTTAATCCAAACAGAGACAAAACTTCATCATTAAAGTTACATTTGTTTACATGCCTCGCCCGCTGCAATGGAAACACATTCCGGAAATACCGATCTTGAAGCTGCGCAAACGTTATTTAATGTGACAAAGGGGATTGTCTTTATTAATTTCAATAAATTTCGTATGATTTGAGCGTGTTTGTACATGTTTGTTTACATTGTTACATTATACGTTTTAAATGCAGTCTCTTATTTATTTATTTCTAACTATAAAGTATAAATTTCTGTACATATGACAGCAAATTCAATAGACACATAAAATATAGAGGGCATCAAAGATAAACGCCTGAAACATAACATTAAATGGCTTTGTTTTACAATTCAAACTAAAACAAAATAATCACTCTGCCCAATATTCGTTCGCAACCCAGAGCTTTACATTATGCGCAGTGGCCTGCTAATATTATATATAATTACCAACATTATAATAAGGAAAATTACGCAAAAATACTCTATTATTTTAATTCCTTACTTTTTTTATTTAGTTTCATATTAGCCAGAAAACCGGATTTTTATCACAATTCTAATTCATAAGTGACTTCACCCTAATTCTTAAAGTGTGTTTTGGCAATTAATTCAAAACTTGCTTTGTATCTTTTACTATGTATTGCTGAGATCGTAGCTCGAACTCGGAACGTATTTACAAGTCGCAAAATCATTAGCAGAGGTCATTTTCAACTTCAGATAATATTGAAATGACCTTGTGGCTTAGAAACTAGTAATAGGCAAATATTTTAAATATATACCAAAAATTCTCACCCAAAAATCTATAAAAATTACTTAAAAGTTTACAAAATTTCATATGTAATGGAAAATTATGGAATATTGCTATAAAAGCAAGCATACAAATAATTAAACAGGTGTCAGCCATCCCTATGCAAAAAATGCTCCACCCTTTTGGTTGCATATATTTTAGAAAAATACTATTAAATTGACTTGTTAGGTTTTTAAAAAATAATAAAAGTCTGTTGTGGACAAAGCCTAATCTTCTAACGCTGTTGCCGCTTCGCATTGCGAAGCGCTTGTAACGATGGCAGTTTTATGAACAAGATCAAAGGAGTGGCCAAGCAAACTCCTTAATAAGGTATTATGTATGTATGAGTTTCGACAATTGCGTATGTTTGTGTACAGTATGTACGGGTTACGCTTGCAACTATGATTTCGTAATTAAAGGGGTTTGTTGACTTTAAATACCCCAGAAACATTATATTTAAAAGTAGTATTTTGTATTAAAATAGTATTAATCTATCCATGATGGTAATTTATGTATGAGTGCCCGCCACTTAGAGATATGTATATATTTTTTAGTTACCTAAGAATAAATCAGTAATCACTCAGCTATGATAGTCACGGATGAGCACGGATGATAGATCAAATTATGATTGCAATGATTTTTCAATCGATCAAAGCAAAAATAAGTTAGTGAAAATGAAGTAACATTAGCATCTTAAATATGTCGCCACCCCGTTTTCGATACATTTTCACACAATTGTTTAGTTTGTTCGTGGACTTTATTAAATAAGAAATGCATTGGTTTATGGTACTTTTAAGTTTGTCAAAACCAGCGATAATACGCACACGCATCTCTATTTCACTGTGACAATCTTTCTCAATAATAATATAATACGTTAAAACCTTGTGACACAGCACGCTTGAACACAAAGAGCTTTCGAAATTAATTTGTTGAATATGAGATCAATTTAAAATGAGGAAAAATGAGATGGCTTCGGTTGAGCCAAACGGAAAATACAAAAAGAAATATTTTTTATAATTTACGCTAACTACAACGTAACCTGTGCGGCTTTGTCTCCGAACGCATTTATAATTTATATGTACTGTACTTTATATAATTAGGTTTTGAAATACGCTATAATTGTATCACATAGGCTTATGGAACCTAATTATAAATAAATATAGTACATTTTAATTAATTCAAGGCATACACTTTTATTTCTAAAGCTAAGAAAACTAGAAAAGAAAGTCTTTTCAATATATTTTTAAAGATGTTTTTGGCAAGATTTTCTATTTAATATTTCTTCTTTCATCTGATTTTCATTCATTGAATTGTACCTAAAGTTAGTAATTAGTTCATTCATTCACTAAATAATCATTACTTTTAAACACTTTTCGTTGGTTAAGTACAAATTTTTTACAAAAATGATTATCAACAAACTACTAATTAGCAATTTCATTAAAAATAAAAAAATATTCTAAAAAAATGTTTATATTAATAAATTACACAGCTGCTATCACTTATTTTAGCAATTCCTACAAATTTAGTAATTTTGATTAGCTCAATGACCATTTTCTGAGTTACAGAAAAATTTAATTACATAAGTATATAACTTTGAAATAGCACATATGTAATTAAAACAAAAACCGGTCAAGTACGAGTCGCACTCGTGCACGAAAATTGCCGTAGCGTCAAACAATATTCAACTTATAAGTTTGTGTTTCTCAAATACACTTTAGAAGAACAAAGTTATTACTGCGATCGTGTCAAAAACTATACACAGCATATTTTATTGAAAACAATATTCGTTGAAGGTTTATTTAAAAATTCTGTCACCTTAATTTTTCCCAGTTTTACACAAGTTAGTTGAAAAGATAGAGGGAGGGACCCACTTTTTGAGATTTTAGAAGCCCATATTTCACCAACTATTAACTTATATAAAAAGTGATTTTGGAAATTCCATATAATTTTTTAAGACCTATCTAACGATACCCCAAACGATTTTTTTCCTCCCTCAGTTACACGTGTGAAATGCCACCCCTAATACTATTTGTCTCTAATTCCATTATTTTATTGTATAGTAAACTTCAAAATTTCATATGTATAATACTAATAATAGTCTCTAAGTAAAATGACTGTGATACACGAACAGGTAGACGGACAGATAGACAGGATGAAATTATGAGGGTTCTGTTCTTGCCATTTGGCTATGAAATCCTAAAAATGACCCACACGAAAGTTCAAAACTCAAAAACGCGTAATCATTTTCTCAAAAATCTCCTACAGTGTCATCTTAAGAGTTAAAACCGTAGATAAAATACAGATGTAAGTTCAAACAACGTGAGTAATAAATTATAGACCCTCATATCCACGTATATACTTTCCCTCCTTAAACTACACGTGGAAATAAAATATGGAATCGACTTTTGATGGAAAATGGATAAACGAGTGGGATCAAAGCGTAGTGACGTTCTAAATATCTTTTCTGGTATTTTTGTGTGATATTTTATTCCCATTTCTTCTTATATAAAACCTGTTTGTGGTACCATACGCTCCCTCAATTTAATCGACGTCAGTCACCAAATTTGTCGTAATATTTAAAGCGGTTCAAAATTTTAAGTCCTTTGATTACTTAGAGATGAAAAACACAGGAGTATTTCAAGTGTCAATGCATTTTATTATACAGGTAGTTTTATATTTAGAACAACTTTCTTTTTATACATAATTTGGATTGGACACATCTCATCAAAAAGGTCTCCTTCTGATGCATGTACTTGCAAAAATCATACTTAATACTGGAGACACAAAAGCGGTGTGATATATAAGAACGAAGACTTGGGCGCACTCTATGGGGTTCTAATAGAGTTTCCATTTTTGCCCTTTTATTTAACAAATTTATTTATTAAGAATCACTAGGTCCAACTTTTAATTATTTATTAAAAATACCTAAGTTCAACTTACAACAAGGCCCGAAGGGGTCTACATTTGTCGGTACCGAAAATGGTATTACAAGTTAAAAACAATGCAAAATAAAACGGGTAAAACAAAAAAATATTCATTTTCAATTGAACACCACAGGAACAAACTTTCAATCGTAAACTACCAAGGAACTGTATGATAGCATTTATAAAGTAGCCAATTCATTCAGTCGATATCGTTAATGAACTTGGGGATAACTAGGGTTTTGTTATTATGAATGAAAATAATGCATTTTTCTTACTTTCTCAAGATTTAATATAGGTAATCTCTGTAAATATTTTCCCTAATATTATTATAATTCAATATAATTATTAAACAAATATTTCATAAATTTTGCGGTAATGTATAGAATATGACAACCCACTCGCACATAAATTGTGATAACAATTTCAGGAACTTCGTTCCATTTACACAGCCAAGAATGACAAATTTCCTCAGTTAATTCGACGGTGAACTAAACAACGCGGTTTTAAACCCCCTTCGTAAAACGGACCTTGCGCTAAGTACATATACTGTCGAGTATTCTCGCGCAGCCGGTAATTAGAGAAAATAATTTAAAGAGACGAATACTTCAGTGAGACATATGCCTATAGGAATATACGCCTGGAATGATAATGACTATAACTTCCTTGTAAAGGATATTATATAAAATTAGATGAAGTGACAGTCGCAGCTTATTTTATGGGGAATTTTGTCCAATTTTCTCATGATTGTTCGACGTACAAGTTAATAATTATTTTGTGTAAACTTCTTCGAAGACTATATTTAGACTCATGTACATCACTTGTTTTCAGAATTTGGCATTAACTAATCACAAATACAGAGTGGCGTGGCAATTTTTAATTAAATTTGTGTACGGTTTTCTGATTTATTGGGACCGAATTATCTTTAAAACATTTTTTTTGACGGAATAATTTTAGGGGGCCCGTAATCGATCATCCGAAATGACTCACTAACTAGTCATTTAGAGTGCACTTGTCGTTTAATAAAAATTTTGCCTCTTTGTATATATTTAGGACTAAAACTGACAAATAATTTCCTTTATTTGTCTCAATAAAATGAGTTGTTTTGTCACAACGAATGTATGTCGTTAGCATTTGACAGTGAGCCTATCGTATAACAATGTGTACAGTAAGTGGCTGACTTACCAAAAAATTGTGATAGTCCATTAAATTTCTGCATTTCCCTTTAAATTACTCATTTATGGTCAACCTCTTTATCATAAAATTAGTAATTTTTCATATACATTTATCTGGAATTATTTTTCAACTTACATAACACATCTATAGTCTCTTTAGAAAAGGAGGTTATTTTATGGGAGAAAAACAAAGTCTTACTTATAATCAAATGTTTCAGCGAGTTTTGTTTGAAAAAACTGTCAAACACAAGTGGAACTAGAACTATGAGGGTTCCGTACATTTATAAACATTTTATTGTACATACTATTCCTATTAAACTACTTACAAAATTTTAATTTCTTAAAACAAAAATATATTTTTTGCTATATCTTCCACAAGCGCATATTTACAAAAAAAATTATGATATATAGCTACAAATTAACAATTTCCGATATATAAAGCATAAATGGCCATATTATGACTGCGTTCACTTAGAAACTTGATTTTTACAGCTCCAAGAGGCTGTAGACCTAACTATTTTACATTAGCTGATTATAATTTAATTAGTAATAATTTCAATTTGATACCTCTACCCGTTTTTGAGAAAAAGGGTCTTCACAGACAGACAGATGGACAACCAAAAGATCCTATAAGGGTTCCTTTTTATTTCCTTTGAGATATGGAACCCTAAAAAAGAAAAAAATCATGAGTATCGTGTATAAGTTTATTTTAATTTTCTGAAGCATGAAGAAATAAAGGGGAGTTGATACGATATACTCGTATATTCCTTAAAGGACTCGTATGTTTTAAACAGGACTTATCTGAATTATGGCATTACTTTCAACAATATTAATCCAATACAAACAATTTATGTCCTATCTAGGTAGAGCAAAAAAATGTTTTTGTAAACTTCAGAAGGTGTTTTAAAAGACATTTCCCAAGTGTACACCAATATGTTTTACTTTAGAATCTGCTTTACTTATAAATGTGTTGCTAGATATTGTGAGCAAAATTTGTTAACCTGTTCTACCGTATCTCCCTGTAATAGCCAAATATATGTAGAATTGACCCAAATATATATTTTTTAATTTTAGGAATCATGAATTTTAAGAAAACGAATACACGAAAACTAAAGTAGAAAAATAAACTCAACTGTAATTTTATTGAAATATGCTTAAACTTTGAGAGTACTTGCCCATTCAGACGTTTCCCAAGTAAAGGGCAACCTTTATCTTTTCTTTATTTAATAATTATACACGGTTAGCAATTTTTCAAAAACACTGAAGTAGGCATTTCTATCTGAGAGTCAAAATACGATTTTAAAACCTCTAACTTTGATTACCTTAAACTTTTGCATATCAATTTTATATATTTAAGGATGGAAATTCAAATTATCTCTTCATAGCCATTACTTAAAAGCTCAGAGAAACATACACATCAAAGTTCAAGTTTATTAGATTATTAGTTTCGGAGATGTCGTGATAAATCAGTAAGTGAATGGTGTTTGGCTTTATACATAAATACGTGATGGGAGTAGATGACACTACTAGATATGGCATTTAGTGACTTCAAGAAAACTGGCACTATAACAATGAAAATAGAGGACAATTTAGCAGGTCGTCGCGTTATGTAAGAATTTACCTACTTACCAAATTTCACTATGCGACGTCTGAATTTCAATTTTTCTTTAAATGTATATGCTGATTAGTCGTTACGAAAATTAAGTATATTTTACTAAAAATGCAGTCATACTATAATATCTGCACAATGTTTATATTCGAGTCAAATTTTTCATTACCCACCCACAGTTCTCCAATTTAACTACCCAATAAGTCCTTAAAAATATTTTTTGGTTTGCTGCGTGGATGAACGTGTGCTTATGTCGATTGTCCAAAAAATTCAAATGAATTACTTCCGTTAGAAAAAATAAATTTTTGACTAGAACAAGTCGACTTTTTCTCCCTCATTCTTATACTTTTGAATTTTTACTTATGTTTTTGTACTTTTGAATTTAATTGAATGTAAATTTAACATTAGAGATGTACTTAATTTTGTCCCAAATATATTTCTACGATAATTATTTTTCATAATAGAATAACTTTTTCTTTCAAAATCGGGGGACTAGTATTTACAATGTGTTGATCCAGCTGTTGAATCAATCCAAAATGTAAATAAAAGCGAAATTTTTTAGAAGAGCAAAAAAAAATTGCCTCTTTTTTGAAACGGAAATATTTTCTATATCTTCTCTAGTTCAATTGTTTAAACATGTAAAAATTAAAAAAAAGTATCGAACAATATCGTAAATATTATCACTTAGTGTTTGATATATCAGTACATTAGGGTTTTTCAAAATGTTTGCTCAAACAAAATGTTATAACTTATTAACCATGGAAAGGTATTTACGACTTTTATTAAAACATTCTTTTCCTATTTTAACAAGGCAAGCACCAATCAAAAATTGCAACTGACTATCAAAAAGTCGTATTTTTGATCGTAAATAATAATACCATATTATTTCCTAAATGTTATTTACAGTTTCTGAGAAAAAGAATCCATTTGAAATTATGTTGCAATTTTTACAGTATTTAAAGAAATCACAGATCGATAAATTTTTTTCTTATTTTAAAGTTCAAAAGACGCATTTTGTGGTAGATAACATAGCTTTTCGTTTCAAATAAGATATTCTGTAAATAAATAAAAGGCAACAAAAAATATATATAATAAGGGACCCGATAAATAATATTTTTCTTAACAATTTTTATAATTAGAACAAACCAAATCGTGTGTCCAAGCACATGCTAATTAAAATAATTTCGATATAAAATATTATTCTAAATGTTAATTTTTACATAAATACAAATAAACAAAATAATAATAAAATATAAAGCATAAATTTTAATTTTTTAAATAATGTCTTTGTTCTCGTAGTAAGAGCACATTATGCTTTCATAAACTGCATTAAGAAGAAGTAAATGAAAATATTTTATTCTACAAATACTTCAAGAAAATGGGCATCGAGCACTGGACGTTAAGCCTCTACATACATTAGTACTAACTCGTATTCATGTTAGGGCTCAAGTGCATTGGCTTGATGTAGTATATTGTGTAACACGTTTTGTTGTAGATGATTGATGCAAGTATGTAAATCACATTAAGCCGAGGACAGAGCATCAGTCGGCTGGTGGGCATTTACTATGCAAACTGAGTGTTCACTAGCTTTAAATAAATGACACATTTTTTTCGTGACAAAAGGAGTATTTTATGAAATAATATATCAGACTGTGATATCATATATTTTTTGAGTAGTCCATTGATGTGATGTTAGGAAAATAACGCAATTTTATTAACACTTGCAAAAGCAGATTTAATCATAGCATTACAATGGCGGTTTTGCAATTTGTACAATAAAGAAATGTTGTCCCTTGACATCCTTGCAAGCCTCCAGCCTAGGTCAAGTGTGAAGAAGAGGCTGTGTAAAATTCATACAAAACGGGTAAACCAGTGGTTTTAATTTTTATTTTATATTTGTCCAAATTATTTAATTAAAGCGCTTTACATAGATAACTTACAATCTATAAATAACATCTTTATTTAATAGGTAAGTTAATTATATGTTCTCCCGCATTGATTTTATATTTTCAAATAAAACATTTTTTCGCAAAATTAATAATGTCGCATTTGTACTTGTACTTAATTGGATATTTTATCAATATATTTATTTTTCTTTGTTATTTGAGAAAAAGAACACAAGCTTATTTTGTGTTTAGACTTCACAGAGTATTTCAAATATTGTTTTTTCTTAGTTTTGTTTTTTTCTCTTAACATAAAATAAAATTTAAAAAAATATTGTTATATAACTAGTATTTAAATGGGTTTTAAATTAAATCATAACTAAAGTCAATAGCACTTTATATAGTTAGGCAGTTGGAAAGTTGATATTTATATAGATTTAATTACCTATATTGTTAGGTAAAAAATAATATTGATAAATAGTGTTGGCCAGACAAAAATTTTGCATTAAAGTTTTACAAATTCCTAAAATGTACTTTTTAGTTTGTAGTTTGATTTGCAAAACAATATCGCAAAAAATACAAAAACAAAATAAAACACCATTTAACTGTCATACAGTCAAAAATCAATTTTTTTTTATGTTAATTGAATTAATGTCATTATGTGCAAATAAAGTGCCATGTTCTAGCTATTTTAAAGGGTTTATTGTTTTACAATATATATCCTGTCTAGTTAATTGAAATATTTAGTTTATACAGCTCATTTATGCCTATGTTTTGTGATAATAATGTATTAATTAATTAATCGGCAAGATTTTTATAAATAAATATTTTAAATTATGGAGATTTTATTTTGTCCAATAAGTAATGGAAAACAATTTGGGCAAGAAAATCAAGAATTTTTTTGTCACAATGCATTATTTGTGTCTCGATGATGATTAAATCGCCATTTTTAAAGTATTGGGGCGAACTGGTATCTATAACATTTACAAGGTTTTGATCTACATTTGATAATATATCAAGATTCATCCATATAAAGTATGTTATGAAGGTTTCAAAATAACCACGAATTTCGATATATTCAATTTGGTATAAAGGCAACCTTGGATTTGATGTGTAGGAACTATGATCGATGACGATATACTGAAACCCCCAAAAAAATCGAATTTAAAATTCCGCAATACGGATGTTTTCTGCGGAATTATATCTCTGAATAAATTATTTGGCTTTATCTGACGCAACAATTGTTTGACTGCTTTGCCTAATATTATTTTATTACTATCCTACGATTTTGAATTATTCTGAAACTATTCAGAAACAATTAGATAGTGTTTTTTATTAACAAACGATTACTTATTAGAATAATAAAAAATACTTTTAACCTTAAGGATTATGATAAAAAATAGTATTATGAAAAATGTCGTTCAAATTAAATTGATTTATTATTTCTTCTCTCTCTCTCTATTAATATAGTTATCACTTATATTCTATACGTTTTTACTTTCCACCTTGACATTTTTCATAATAGCGCTTCACTGGGATATATTTTACATTGTTATTGTAAATCGTCTTCAGAAATTGAAATATAGTGGCGTGTCTTCAGATTTTAACTTACACTACCTATCTAGCATGAAATGGTAAACAAAAGTATTTAGTCAGTACTAAATAGATTTAAGTATTTTCGTGTCATTAACCAGCAATTAATTGGCACGAATTCTATTTGTGCAAACAATTACCTATCTAAATCGAAAAGAAATACAAGGCGAAGCTATAACTCGAAGTAAGTAAATACTAGTTTTTTATTAATTTAACATTTTCTAGAACCAGATATATTTTTGTCATATATATATAGAGCTGTAGAAATATAATATGTATGTGAGAATATCGATAGGTTCGTTAATATACACCTTTGCCAAAAACTTTCAAATGTTTTACTTCTTATTCCATTGGGATCCTAACAATTGCATACATATAACATATTTTACAGTCTTAATAATTATAAAAGTGACTTTGATGACCTAGCAGTGAGTGGGTGGTGATATATACAAGCTCCGAAATGATTTTAATATCAAAATTTTCGGAAACTTCTTTAGAAGTAAACTTAATTTGAAAAAAAAAATTATAAATTATATCCTACATATCCGCTTTCGACATACGAAAAATAAGACTTCAGGAATTCCCTGGAGCTGAGTTATGACGTTGTTAAAATAGCTGCAAATAACATCGGGCATAGGGTGCATTGTTCGGTAGTGGACTCGGAACATGGTGGTACACTACCATGGACGCAGATTAAATGTAACCAATATCCAGATTGAGATCGTTACTTTTACATTGTTGTATCAAATTAACTTAAAAAACACAGTGAAAAATAATATAATCTAACAGTAATTACACTTGTGTTTACGTCATACCTATAAGTTTCTAATTGTGTTTGTGTGTATACATATATATGTGTGTGTATTTATAGTTGATGATTATTTCTTTTCATTTGAAGACGAAGGATTGTCCTATATATTTCTATTCAACCACTCTAGCGATTGTGTGTGGAATATTTATTTTAATATTATCATTTTTATTTCCACCAAAAAGCCCCGGCATAATTATGTACTTGAAATCGTAGTCTTATTGTACTATGCATTCGTCGCCAATTAAACGAAAGCCAGATGGAATGTGTTCAAAATATTTCAATATTTTTTAAAAAATATTTGGGTCTAAATATTTAATTGTACCATACAATTTTATTTTATCGTAAGTGGGGCTTGATAGAAAATATTTTATTACTAGATTTATTTTTATATCCCTGGTAATAAGTACGTGATATTATTTGTCACAATTGTAAATGCATTGTTTTTATAGCACAAATAAGTAGAGTTATAATAGTTCGTAAAATATAATTAATAAACACATTTATTTCTTATCACACCATGTTCTATAGTATAATTTTACAACATGACGAAAATAACAAATCTTTTCTCCACGTCACGCTCTTTAAACGAAAAAGGATGTATAAAGTAAAAATGTAAAATGAATGTCAGTTTAAATAAAGTACGTGTGAAAAGCTCACTAAACTCTTGTCGATGTTTTTATTGATTTTTTCTCTATTTCATAAATGTAAAAGTTTAGTTGATAATTTAGTGGAAACGTTCATTTAATCCATCGCAATTGAGGTAATATTTTAATTTTAAAAAATTCAAATAAATCTGTAGTGATACTTGAGATTCTCTAGATTTTTAATCAAGCATTCTTTACTATTTTCGTTATGCATTGTTACCATTTTCATATGTTGACACGACTTTTATTAAAATCTATTTTGTAACCGATATCCCTCTATGACTTCACATAGTACCTTAGAAGCGACTAAAGGGTTAAAACAGACGAAGCTAATGTTACTAATAGCTCAGCGCAGCTTTTTTATATCGAAAATATTTCTTTCTCTCTGACCCGCCAAATCCAAGCGAGCTTTTTGGAAGCTTCGAGCGATAAATAATTTTTTTAGATATATTGTGTATTTAAGGTAATGTATGGATTTATAATATTGGAGTTGGCACGTTATCTCAATGATTAAGGGAACAAGACCTAAGAGAATAAATTTGGTACAAATTTTATTTAAAACCAATAAGTGATACTAATAAGAATTTAAAATTTTATTGAATGAAAAAAGAATACTTTTGACATTGATTTAATACCAACGTTTGGTTTGTTTTTTAATGTAGTGTGACTTTCTTTGTGTGAGTACTACCATTAGTTTTTCGTCATATATTATTATAAAAAAAGCTTATTTTTGAAAGTATTTTTTGTTTATGTCCCCTTTTTACTTAAATATTACAAAGTCTGCAAAAACAAGAAATTACATAAAATTAGTATTTCATTATTATCACATAATTATTACATACAATTGACATAGGAAAAACCTGAAAATTGTCAGAACTTGCACTACGGGAATTCAGTACACATTTAGGTATTTATGAACGTTTAATTTTACGTAGTTTTTCTATTAAACTATTGAAAAATAATGATGTTTTCTAACTTGAATGTGTTTCCTATAATATCTTTCACAGGCGTAATCAATACACACATGAATAATTATTACATCTATAATCATCACTATAGAATTTCTACAATCTTTGAACAGAATTTTCCAACCTGCGATTTACTCATCATTTTTTAATTAGTAGTTTAAAAAAAATTTTTACATATTTTTTGGTATATCTCATATGATATGATGACATACTATTAAAAATCATTAGAAATATAATACAATAGTAATATTTTTTAACCTTACAAGTCCTTTCAAATGATATTCTCAACTATGTGTTAAAATTTTGCAATTTTTATTTTTGAGTACTTAATTAATCTCCGCAAAATTTCCGTATGAGTAGTTTATAAGCATTAGGCTATTTGTGAGGATGGATATGGTTCATTTTTATGCTAAATTTTTAACTTCTACGTCAATCGAATTCATGAGAAAAACACCTTTAATAAGCTGACAAAATCATAATTGTTTTTTCTTTTTCTTATGTTATTAAATTTTACTTATGTAAGAAACTAATGGTTATAAAATTTAATGCGGAAGCGCTACTGAGCTCTAAATATAACTCACAGAATTATTGAGTACAGGCGCTATTGTCGTCTTCCGTTTTTACTGTTTATGCTCTACTCGTAATAAAATTAGCGCTATAAGTAAGCCTTAAAAACAATGTACTCCTCAACAATTCTTTTCTTTCTTTGTAACGCGTATAAAAAAAAAAAAAAAATATATATATATATATATATAATATTTCCATAGCAGATTAATAATGAGAAAAAAACCACTAAATACTGCCTGCATCATAACACGTAGCTCTGGTTATTAGTAGCTCCTGGCATTGAAAATGCAGAAAATTATTTTGCTTTTTGTTAGTATCAAGTTTCTATTCATTACATGTAAGTCAGTTGGGGAAATAGCACGTTACAAAATTCATTAAAAACAGTGATATACGACCTTACTTTCATCGATTCGTTGACACAATTTAAAAATTTAATGTGCTATAAAAGAAATTATAGTAGAAAATGTTGATTTGATAATTATAAAATTCTAAGAAGAAGAATTATAGAAACTAGGTCAATATTTATATTATATCACCCAAGCCAATTCAAATACAGGGTGAAAGGAGCAGATCCCCCTGCTTTACTTGAATGCTGGACGAATCAAGGTACGATTGGGTATGACCACCTTTATGCACGTCATTCCATTTTACTGTTATGACAGGGATAAAATAACACGGAATGTTATTACCTTCTCAAGTAAGCAGATAAACCATCGTGGAAACTGTGAACATGGATAGAAAGCATATAATAATACATATATCAACGAATTAATAAAGCATTTACGTAATATTATAAAAGTTTATTGCGTGGCACAACGCATTACGACATGACAGATATACGAGAGATAAGGAAATTTAATGTAACATTTACCTACGGGAAATAAAATGAAATAAAAATTAATCACATCCATATTAAGGGCACTAAAATGCGATGAACGTATCATAAATCAGTGTTGTTGAGTGTTATGCTTAGCTAGGATGCATTCAATTTTGGGGGAATAAGTTTTCAATAGTGAAATTTGCAAAACAACCGCCTCTCAATAATTTTTGTGTTTCGTTTTCGTAAAATTTAAAAGTGTTTTCTCTTTAACCTGCTTATATCTCAAACTTTGCGTGGTTTCTGATAATTAGCAAGTTTATTATTCCTAAATATACCATTTGTCGTAAATTGCCATGAAAACGTAGGTTAGCTGAAAATAAAATTGAAAAAATTGTAAAGGTAAATTGAAAAACGATCGAACCTCTAGACTTAATGGCAGGGATTAGAAGAATAGGGGTATTTTCCTATTTGGTTATTTCTCGTAAAATACCATATTCGATGTGTTATATTTTTCATGCATAGATAAATTAAGGTTCCATAGCCATTTAAAACCATCAAACTACACATATAAGTACCCACGAGGATCCATAATAGATGAACATGGATTCTGACACTCCTACAGTTTGAATTGTTATTGCGATTGCTCTGTATTTTGTACTGTTTTTTTATTAAATGTTGAAATTAAACGACTTTAAATCTTAACATTTTGCACATGGAACTTAAACTTCAATTCGAAATACCGTCATGACGATAACCCCTACAATGGAATACGCTAAAAATAATAAGGGGAAATACTTTAAGGAATAGGAAAATAAAAGTTTTTTTGCTAAATATCCATTGAACTCATTATCAGAAGGGTATATTACATATATGTTGGTCTTAAACTGTAAAAACAATGAGAATGTGATATACGGACAGACAACGCATGTTGATATGACGAATAATATGATTCAGTATTTGAATACGGAACCTTTAAAATGTTACCAATTAAATCAATTATCTGAAAAAATAACATACAATACAAGACATATTCAATAAGATATCAATTTTGTGCGATTTCAAACTTTCGATTTGTTGGTAGTATTAGACGTCTACCCCAAGATCGCTCGAAAAGAACATTGTAATAGTCACAGACGTTAACTGTTGCCAATTGCTTTATTTAAACAGTATCATTTAACAGTATCCAACTTTAATAGCCATCTAGTTGTAGGAGATCACCCCATATTAAATTCGGGAAACTTTCACAAGTAATAAGCTCGTTTATTATACGGCAAGTATGCTTGGATTTAAACCTCTACAATTAATAATGATTTGATATAAATTGATGATTATTATACAAAATACTTTTAATTACCAAATTATTGGACGTTTTTACTGATTAAGGCCTACGTAACTCGTATAAATGTGTAAAGATATACTTTCCTAAGCCATTTTACTATTTTCCTGTTGAAGATTGGTAGAATCGCTAAGTATGCAAATTTTGTAGTTCACTACTAGAGAGGTTTTTGCTTAAATGGCAATAAATCCAATACATTCATTCGATTGCTTCAGTCTAATGGTATGCATAATCGAATTGAGTGAATTTGAGAGAGAAAAAACTACGCCTTAGTCTGATCTAGAAAGGTTTTCTTGGTTAAAATGATTTTGAATATAAAAGACGGCTTCCGTCAACATTTGTTGTTGCTTTAAATATGTAAACTTCCCATATATAGAAGTTCTTACATATATATACATATATATATATATATATATATATATATATATATATATATATATATATATATATATATACATATAAAGCCTGTTTATAGACAAAAATAATAAACAGCAATTTAGTATATTTCGGAAAGACACATTTGCAGACTCCATAATTAATGGCCATTCTCAACACCCTTGGTCCCATAAGTTACCAGTCTTCCATTCCATGGTTCACAGAATTTTAACCCTCCCTCTGGAAAAACCTAATTTACCTAAAGAAATAAAAACTATAAAACAAATCGCAGTAAATAATAATTATAACCCATAAATTGTCATCAAACTGTACCAAAATCAATTAAGAAAAATACTAATACAAGAAATGTACCCGGTCGTACCAAGTAATAATAATATTGACTATAAATCTATCCCATATATATGTAATGTGTCAATAAAATTGGGAAAACTCTTAACTAATAATAAAAATATAAATAATACAACATGTGCTTATAGTATTTTAAATACCTTGGATAAAACCCTTATTAATAATAAAGAAAAAATGGATAAACATAAAAAGAGTGGTATCTATAAACTTAAATGTCACGACTGGTAATAGTGTATACATAGGTCAAACAGGAAGAGATTTTACTACAAGATATAAAGAACACATTGCCAGCTGGCGAAATAACAAACCAG
The DNA here is from genome assembly GCA_039881145.1 of Druceiella hillmani. Taxonomy (NCBI): domain Eukaryota; kingdom Metazoa; phylum Arthropoda; class Insecta; order Lepidoptera; family Hepialidae; genus Druceiella; species Druceiella hillmani. Next base: position 83,972 of record JAYKKI010000131.1, read on the forward strand.
ACACATTTCACTTTGCTAAACATCTCATTGAAAATAACCATCACCCTCATACTGATAATGCCCCCTATATATTACAAATAAATAAAAAAGGTTATAAACTTCATATCCTAGAAACATAAATAAATAGACATAAAAAAGACACCAACGTTAAAATATTAAATGAGCAACTAAATATAATATCATCACCCATACTCAATATCTTCTAAACATAATACAATTAGACAACATTGATTGATATTACCCTTCAAATTGTTTCAGCCTACACAGACATATAAATATTTATAAAAATAAAATGAAATAATAAAAAAAAACAAAAAATAAATGAATAAAAAAATAAATATATGAATAAATAAAACCGGAGGTATGTAGAACTAGTGATATAACCTTGTTCTAACTTTCAGATACCCTTGCTTTTGTATAAATATATTACCGGGAATAACTTCCATTTAATTTGATTTCATACATTGGAATATTTGCATTGTACGACCTCATATAATAACAACAATTTACCTTATTACCTTTACTAAAATACTGGTATATCGTAGAACTCTAGGAAATATAATAAAACCTACACCGCTCCCCTATAATAAACTCACTAACACAAGCAGTGGGAAAACCCACACAAACCCGGCTTCCGCTATTGTGTTTGAAACATATCAATGCTGTTGGATGTTCCTAAGAGTTAATAATTGCTAATAGCCCACCTGAATATGTTGTAATGCAACGAAACCTAGGTCGTGGTAAAGAATTGAAAGAAAATAGATATACTACATCATGTAGTTTCATTTAATTGTACTTATATAATGAAAATAAATTGTTATTGACTTTTCCTAAACCTCATGGACGCCTTAGGTTTTGTTTTAAAATTAGATAAGTTTTAAACGCATGAAGTTAAATACTTAAATTTTTTTAGATATAAATCTATCACGAAATATAATAATTGTTAAAATCTAAGCGAGCGTTATTAAACGTAAGAAGAGATTAAATCGTAAACCCGATAAGTACTTGGAATTCTGCAACAACTCGGCAAGCCAAGTGCTGGTCTAATCCGACCTTGATTAAAAATACTTATCATACGCATACCGATTATTGACGTGAGCTTATTGCAAAATAGCCTGATAAATTTTAGGAACAATTGGTGCAAGATGAAATATGACTTCTGCACCAATTTTTCCTTCATACCCATCTCAAAAAAATTGTATAACATTTGATTTGTGAGTATGAAATATCGATATAATACATTTCAATATTAACACGAGTTATTTAAAAATTATTGATAATGCTAGCATTATACTTACACTCTATTCTCTAAACAAAGCTTGACCTTGACTTGACCTGACAGGATATATCCTTATACCTTTTATAATTAGCATCCAACGCCAAGAGTAGAAAGAGTACGAATGTTAACTTTCCTTAATCAGAGTTTTCCAGGCTTTTCATGATTGTGAAAAGGTTCAACGTTAAAAGTTACAAGTAAAAATTAGTAATTTTATAGTCAGAAGTTATGAAGTAAATTTTTGTGAACCTTTATTAGCAGTATCGATGGTTTTCAGTTAGACCAATTTAGGTAGCACTTTAAATATCAATATTTACTATCTTCGGTTAGACAAATTTTCCGTTCTGCATTACCTAAACATATATTATCTGTGGGTACTGCATTATTTAAACATATATTATTCGAGGGTACTGCATTACCTAAACATATTTTATCCATGCATATTGTATTACTTAAACATGTATTATCCACACCTACTGCATAACTTAAAGATATTCAACACTGCGAACGTAAAGCACGTGCTATTGTAAAACAGTAAAAAACAATTTATATTATGTTAATTATTAACACACGAACAATTAAAAAAGTCTATTATTACAAGACGTTGACATTAGATTTCGCGCTTCATTCCACATAAAGTCCATCACCCACTGATATTAATTCTATGAAGAAGAAGAAATTTGAATAATGAAATAAAGCTGGAAAGCATTAATAAAACAGTGGCAGAATAAAGCATAGAATGGGAAAGTTAAACTCGTAAACATTTAATGACAAAGGAAAATAAATAAGTCGTAGTAAGTATTTGTGTTCAAAGTAAGGTAATAATGAAAACGGAACTTAGTTTTCCGATTCCGATTTCGTCCATCAGTTGTAAAGTTTTCACAACTATTCAAATTTATTAGCTACCACTTTCCCTATTAAGAGAATAATTATAATAGACATTTAAACTTTTCATCGATAAGTAACAATAAAATTCTAGGACCATTTGTAGTTTCGCCTCTGCTATCAGTAGTTCGAAAAATAATTTTAGTATTAAGTCTATTACTTTTTTTTAGGTATTTTCAACAAAACATAATTGCAATAAATATTTTGCAGTCGTTTTGTAGATTTGGATTAGTAGCATTAAATATTTATTATCAAATACCTATCTTACCACCTATAAATATGATGCTTAATATTCTTGGATACAGAGGAGTCGTACAATATTTTATATCATGATTCTATTCTCTTGTATATAATTCAAAGTATATAATTTCAAGAAATAATAAACACAACTCCGGAGAGAACTTTGTCTCAAAATTTAACCAAACTTATTTTTACGTTATGGTTTTTAAGCAACTAGATAAATTTTTTGTTCTTTTATTTAATTGCCTTGCTCTTGGCATATGCATCTCTGGTATACTTATTAATATTTTTATTACATAGATTTAAGTATTTTTATATAGATTTATGTATTTAAAGATACTTATGTGCTGTACTATTGTCATCACTAAGTAGGCATTGACTATGACTATCGCTTCAAATTTGACTAATGCTCAAATATATACATTATGATATATTTTTATTGACTATGTTTGGCATATCCTGCGATTTTTAGATCTATGGATTAACTACTCGGATACCCGTTGTATAATTAATACCAACAATTTGCCTGCTTAGAAGTTTGCTCCGCTAGTTTCAGCAATATTTGTCTACATGGAACTAGTACAAACTATTTATATATAACGAAACTCAAATACGTAAACTCAAAATGTTAACAAATAATTTTTAAAAAAATATAAATCTTTATATTGGACAGCGGCAGGCGACATTTAATCCTACGTGAATTGCCAATTCAATATCAATATCTTTGTGGTTTATAAGAAAAGATTTAAAGTCTAAATAGAATAATAGTAAAAAAGTATAAATTTTTTACTGCACTGGCAGATCCAAGTACATAGTTTTCGTAGTACCTAGATTTAGAATAAAATTGCTCGCAAATGTATATCCGTATTAAAAATAAGACTCAATCGCTGTAAATTTTTATAGCCACTTCATTTTTACCCTTCGAGTTATGCTATCAAATATTGATTTCAAAAAAGGATGGAAACTTATTTTTTTCCATACGTCAAAAGAAAAAATAAACTTTTTGGGAAAACTTGGTCGTCGGTCTTTTTGTCTTTCTGCCTATTTGTCAAGATCCTTTTTCGTAGGAACGCATGGAGGTATCAAATTGATTTACATCGAAATTAATCCTGAAATTGTTAATTTTTAAGTGTATCATATAAAAAAAAAATTTTAAATATGCGCCTGTGAAATATATAGTAGGGAATAATTTTTGTTCTAACAAAAATAAAATGATTACTTATGACAAAAGGTTAAAAATATTTAAATTATAAGTGGATATTATATTTCATACTATTCAAGTTAGCGCAGAGATTCTTGTTCATAAATGGAAGCTTTATATAATAACGTTTACATAAATTATTTAATTATAATATTCCCGCAGTCATTTTCATTATTCGTCCAGTGCTATTTCTTTAAAATTTTCTAATAATCATCAATATGAATTTGTTTATTTAAATTTATTGTAATATTGACTTAAATAAATCTTCTAGTATACGTTTACTCAATATTTCTCAATTCGCAAACATATCATTAAATTTTGTACGTGAACGGTATGCAAATATTTAAAAATTAAACAAATTACTATGTAAGATCTCAGACAAAATTAATCTCTGTACAGATACTTCAAGCTCAATCCTTTACACTCAACCCGTAACTAACCCAAAATTATGTCCAGGGAAACGAGAGGTCTTGAATTATGGCAAGGATAAGCGCTAAAAGAGGTCCGGTCTCAATGCGGACTCGAAATTGCGTTTTCCGCATATTTGTCAACACGCCTAATGAGTCCGGCAAAAGCTCTGTGGTCTAAAGCTCCGGAGGCCCGCTCGGTAATAATGCAAATTAAAAATTAAAACTTTGCATGTGAGACCTGAATTTGAGAATGGTGGGGGTTTTATAAATACTTCGCCTAATGTCGAGTGAGCATTGCTACACAACGGTAAATAAAATTTGAGGTTAACTCTTCGGTTTGTTTTCGTCGAAGTCAATTGTTTGGTTTGTTTGTTATTATTTTTTTCAGGTAAGGTTGTCATTTAACACAGTGACATTCTCAGTTACAACTGAATGGTATAAAGAATTATAAGTTTATATTGAAAAATTCGTTGTATCTTACACATGTATTTGACCTGTTTGCAATAATGAGGACGCTGTGTTTCAATTTGATAATATATTTTTCGATCTATACATATATCAATTTTATAATTATACAATCTTTTTATAACAGCATTATTAATAGTACTAAAACGAGCATAATTAGAAAAGTTATTGAGTCAAATTAACGAAAGGTAAAATATTCTATTATCTCAAATTAACAAAAAGTAAGACACAGAAGATATTTATACAAAATGGACATGAACGAAAGGTTATTACGCCTATATTTTATAAAGAATGGCTAAAGTATGGAACTCTATGCGTTTGTTAATTCGAATCCAATATTTTCTTTAAAAAAAAGCGAAAAATTTCTAAATGATGCATTTGTGACAATTCGTTGGATCTTTTCGTTAGGTTAGCATGAAAACTATATCGCTATGGCTACTGGAAATTTTGCTAAATAAAATTATGATCACTTCACTTTTGGCATGTTTTACATATGTTGCTTTCTGAAATATTTTGATATTCGTACGAAATTTTGTACTGTATCATAAACTTTTTTCCATAAATAGTAAATACTCCGCACTTCTAATTCCGGTCCAAGGTCATGTTTGGCATTTATTAATATCCCGATAGTATTCTGCAGAGAATATTATTTATTTGTTTGGTGAAAACCCCCTGTGATCAGAAATATATATAAAAGGGACAAAGTATTTTTAAACGGAAAACGATATCAAATAAGAGAGAAAAAAAATGGTAACATTAATTAGCATCTTATTTTCTAGTCGATAATTTGTAACAAAGCTAAAAATTAATTCATAAAACGCATCATTTTTTATGCTCGCTTAACAAGCGAACATAAAAATATCTGTATTGTATATTACGTAGGGTTCAAGATAATTCCGCCCTTTATAGGCTTAATATACACTTATTAATAAAAATCTTGTCGAGCAAGTAAAATTATTAGAGTGCAACTCTGAGAAGTGCTCGACAAAAATGTTTATAAGGGTAAAAAATGGTGAATTTAACAAAACTATGAAAAAAAGTATTATTGTTTCGGTTTGCATGTAAATATTGGATTAATTTAAAAAAAAATGCAATTACTTCCACCATATAATTACGACTTACACATTTTTTTCGACAAACAGTGAGGACATATCTTAATGGACATTTTCATTTATGAGTATTTTACATAAAATTGTTGAAAAATTAATCTTGTAATCCCGAAAACGTTAAACGATAAACCACAGGAAACACGTAATTAAGAAGAAAAATCTATTACTCTCCTCTGCTGTCCTTCAAAGTCTCTTTTTAAATGTATTTGGAATATTTTTTTAACATAGAGTAACCTAAAAATGTCCGTAACTATGTTAGTAAGAAAACATTCTATAGCTAACACTTCAAGTTACTTTTTTTCCACCCAAACTGATTGAAAGTATACCAAAAAAAAATCTATAATTCAATTAATAGAAAAATTTACAAATAAAATGTTTAATATATCCCTTTTTGAGAAAAAAGATGACGTGGATATATTTACCACAAATATAACGTGATTATTCTGTCGTACTTAATGTTTATATTAAGTGCGTACATACGTTTATAGTGTGTATGTCTATAAATATAATATATATATATATATATATATATATATATATATACATATACATATATACATACATATATATATATGTATATATATATATATGTGTGTGTGTGTGTGTGTGTTTGTGAGGGTGTGAGTCTGTCTACATGTCTACATGTAAGAATATGTATACGTGTTTTGTCGTTTAATAATTTCTAGCTCCGAATATATTAAATAAATTTCCATACAATTAAGAGCACGTTCTCTACTATCGAACTATATATACTATCCTTTCCGCCATTCTCTACAATTTTCCACAGTGTCCAATCAATGATTGTAACTTTATACGATGGCCACAGCTGCAATCTACAAAGCAGCAAGTACATCGGAGCGCACAGCGACAGATGTGGCGACTCGGGTTAACCACCGGCAGTCGGTACTAACAATGTGCTCGGAAACTTATCGCGCTCGATTGCAACCTCCACCGTCAGACACATATTATATCTGATCCGCGGCACGTTGCAATATTACGAACCTCTATTCATAGGTGAGCTTTTCTACAACTTCCATTCCATTATCATAAAATTAAAAATATTAAAGGAAAAATCACCATGTTTGATATTTAATGTGATATGGTTTGGCAATAAACTGGAAGATGAAAATTGTCTAAATTGTTTAAATATTCACCATACCCAAAGGGTAAGTAAAAATATCCAAAAGCAGTTACTTCACGTCCTGTTGTATGTTAGAATAAATATATGAACCGGTGTTTATATGTGGTTGAATTTCAAAGCTGATGTGCAAAGTATCATATATGCAAACGAATAGTAATTTCTTCTCGTAAGATGAATCGTTATGGATGACGTCACATGTTAATTATAAATGTCTAAAACGAAATCACTACCAAATAAAATTTACCACAAGAAAATATAAATACACATTAAGATTTTGCTGATTTAATATAAAAATCACAATATTTTAATATTAGCTATTGAGATATGTGTTTGTTAATATGCTTCATTTTTATGCCAAATTACAGGGTTTATACATCAAGCTCCTCCTAAGATAAAAGTTTATGACGACGGTCAGATTGATTCGTAAGTAACTTTATGAAAACCCCGTTTTTCTTTTTGAAATATAAAAACCTAGAAATAGAGAAGATAAAATTAGGCTCTGTATAAGGCGATGGAAAATGAGAACAAATACAGAAACAAAATAATAAAAGAAGTATATGAAAAGAAGTTAGATAGCTCCTTCACACACATCAAGGCCTATTAGAAGTATAATTAAAAAGTAATACTTAATGAGAAAGAAAAATTGGATAAAGAACTGAAATGATAGTTTAGATATTATATAAAATTATTTTTAAGATATTTAAAACGTAAACGGATGTCTAAATGACCATTGGTTGACCACCAATGGTTATCCAGATAGTCATGGTTCGTAATAAGTTATTCAGCTGATAGAAGAGGAATTGTTTGTTGGTATAAATGGGGACCTTTGATGTATGCAGATTATATTTCGGTACTAGGGTGGTTTTCTAACATTCACATTTTATACCGAATTATTATATATTATCTAATTAAACTTAAAACCTTTTATCCTAGTATAATTGAGCGAAAATATTCATAATCTTTAAGCTAAAATTCATTATTAAATAAAGTAACTTTTAAGTAAAGATTTTAATTTCAAATCATTTGAATGCAAAAATTCGAGCTTTCATGGAACGTCTGGCAGATAGGCAATATCTAAACCTTTTTCGCCGTCACTTTTATTATCATTGTAATTCATATTTTAATTTCATAATCGATTTTAATATTTTAAGACAGTTTAATGTAATACACCGATATAAGCGAGTAAATTTTTAAACGTTAGCATATAGAAAAAAATGCTGGTACACTAACACACACATAAACTCACTACGTGTATAACTACTACACTAAAGGTAAGCGGAAAGAATCCACAACACACAAAGCTAGCCGAATAACAGATAAAACGTGAAGCTCTACAAAATTAAATCGGAAATAGCCGAAAAGACGATGCTGCTCGAATAGCAAGACGCAACGTGCCATCAGAACGTTTTAATTTCCATACAAAGGTTAATTAGACATTTCGCATCAAAATTCAATAAACCAATAATTTCTTTGAATATCCTGAAGTAGTTAATTACATAATATTCACAGTAACATAAAAAATATATTTGCCTTTATAAAAATATCAAAATAACACGTTTAGGCTGATATAGTAAAAAATAACTAATGAATGTTAATATAGCACAAACAAGAATCTTCCTCCTTCGCAGTATTATTATAATTATAGATTGCATTAGTCTTGAGCTTTTAACAAATCACCTTATTCAATTGACCGCACTTGTAAGTTTTTTGCTTAGTAACTATATAGTGTTTTAGCTAATAAATATATACGGCTTATAAAGGCGAGGCAATAAATAATAACAATTAGAAGCTGAAGAAAAAAATTGCTGAAAATGTTTGTAGTTTGAATTAACATAATATATATTTAGTATTTACACTTAATTTTTAGCCATTTGTCGTAGTCACAAAATTATATTTTTGACCAACCGACTGATGATTTAGTGATGATCTATAGAGCTCCATATTTGCTATGTTGTTATGAAATATTTAGGTTATACATAGATTAAACTATTTTGCATTGTGAATTCCATTTTGAATTGCGAGTAATGTATTAAATCTTGAATTTATCATGTACTACCGAAACAATTAATCTCATCATATCCACAAAATGTGGATATAAATGTAGATCTTATTATTGCAGCTTCAATTTCTTCAAATTCACGTTTGCTAAATTCTATTTATGAGTCTCCTATATTTTGATTATGCTGGTTATTTGCTGAAAAAAAAATAGAATAATCAGTTCCACCCAAAGTTTTTTCAGTCCTTGGACTTCAGGACTCCAGGACTCCAGGACGATCAACACTTTTCTGGATTAATCGAGCTTCATAAATTTAAAAAGATAAAAGAAAATAAATCCTTATGAATTATGCGAAAGCCCATAAAAATAACATAGCTAAGTTTTAAATAGATTTAGAATATCTCTCACTGTAAAATAAGACATCTTTTGTAACAATAAACAAGAATACAATACGTCCGAGACTATAAATAAAAATATTGCTACCCAAGTCGACACAATACAGTTACGAGTATTATGGCGGCGATGTGAAACCACCCAACGTAAGGCGAGCTGACGATCAATGCTGTTGTGTCGTACACAGATACCGATAAGCATTCAATATTTATATATATATATATATATATATATATATATATATATATATATATATATATATATTAATTTTGCCTCACAGCTTGAAGTAAATATCCAAGCAGATTGTTAGTCGACAGTACGATTTGGGAACACATCTAGATCAGTCTCCATTCTGATTAGAAAAGTTCCGAATAAGAAATATTACATAGTTCTATCTTGTAAGATGCTATCCATTTTTTAACGAATTTTTATTTATGAAAACTATAGATGTTATGGATAATTTAACTACGTTTCAAATTGTTCGCAATATCATAGTTGTATTTCTAACTCGGTCTCCTTTCCGGCTTTTTGCGGATAAAGAAATAATACGACTGCATAATTGTTTGACCATCTTTTAAAACAATAATTTACGTGGCTAATTTATTTACGATATTCTTAATGGTTTCTTGATTTATTTTTGCTTTAGTCGGATGACCCGTTTTTCAGAATCTTTAACACAAACTCTTAACGATATAATTGTTGAAATATATTTTGAACTTGTTCGGTAGATTTTTTTTTGTTCGGTAGGTTTAACAATTTCGGTGACATTGATTCAAAAAACTGTGCGAGGTCGTTTGGGAGATTTTCTTAAAGGTCGAATTTTTTTTCACGTAAATGCTTACTTAGAGCCCTGAATAAATGGTAATCAGAGAGCACAATATCCGCAAAATATAGTTGATGGGTGAGCAGGCTGGGTTCTGCTGGGAGCTCCTCTAATTTATCACGACTACGTTTTTCAACATGTGGTCTAGCATTATCTTGTTGGTTACTAATGGACTACCTGAGCATCACCTTTTTGGCACTTATTTCAGGTTTGGATACTGAAAATCCTGTTTCTCCAGCAACCAGTTATTGACATTTGCGTGTATGGTTAACGTAAGTAACCCACTTTTCATCGCCAGTTACTAACTGATTCAGCGGTCGAGGTTAATTTCAATGTCAATAACTGCTGACAAGAATTCACTCTGCACTGAAGTTGATACGATGACCACTCGCGGGGTATCCACACACCGTATTTTGAAACTTCCCGATTCGTGCAAATGTGTTTCTACGGTGCTATGGATGCAGTGTAGCTCATCTGCCAATTGACGAGTCGTCAGTCGTGGAATCTCCTTACTTAGGGGTCGTAATCGGTGGTCGACCAACTTTCTGAACCAAATCTTTGCCGTAATATAAGACACAGTGGATTTGCCTATCGACCTATATTATTTGTCGCACTCTTATCCAGATAAAATTCGTAAAATTATGGAATCTGTATTTGATATTTATTTGAATCAATAACCTTCTGAGTAATTCACTTAAAGCTTCGGCGCTGACTTTTGTCAACTGACTACACTTTGACCTATTTATACCCTACATTAAAACATTCTAGAAGTTTCGAGAATCTTTCTGGAAAAGTCCCGAAATTGTGGTTAAAACATACTAGCCAACTTTATGTTTAAATAATAATACAAAATCAAGATTGGTAATAAATACCATAAAGTAGGAAAGTATATCTACTTACAATTTTATTATTTTTCTTTACTATTTCACTGTTTGATACTTTTGCGGTTTAATTACAAAGTCGCAGTCGTATATTCGAATTGTGTGCCAAAATATGCTTTTACTAACTTACACAAGTCATAGACAATAAAATAAAGGAAAACTTTTTTTCACAATTCCAGGATGTATAAGATTAATTTAATAAACATATAGACTGTCTTTACCTAATTAAACAAACAATACTTAATTGGACAAGCAAAACTTTTACGTATGCAATATTAGTATGATCTTTCTAATTCATTGTTTACCGTAGAAAATAAAAATATGACATTTTTTTACAAACACACGGTTGTTATTATTTTCTATAATTTTTTCATAATACCTTATAATACTTAAACATGCCAAACTCGTTTTCCTACAAGAAAATTCGATTGAAATATATTTTCTATACAGGTTAAGTAGATTACACGGGTTCATATGCAGAGGGAGAAGAGCGAAAGGTTATGTAAGACGCTGCAATATTAGTGCTTTCAGGTCGAGCTTTATCATCAGTCGTTTAACGCTACTGACTTTATGACTTATATTGGTTTTAATTTTTTTTATTTACATAGTTTTTATGTACACTATTCAATTTGAGAACTATTTATCTTATATTATATCCATTTTGCGTTAGTAATAAAAAAATCATCTAGGTAAATAAATGGCCCAACTATCACATTTACCGGCTCATTTTTCATTTTGATGGAACGTGAAGTGTTACTGTTAACGATTCATTTTCATGCACACACACACATGTACAATATATATATATATACATATATATATATATGTAAACAATTCAATACACATTTAGCTTTCCGTGGTTATGTTGCTGAAATACTTCACTCATCTCTTTATACCCTCAGATTAGTTGTCAAAATACACACAATCTTATCATAACACCCACTATTCGTATTGTATATATAAGATATTAGCTCACAGTAATATTGCGTCATCGCTTATTATATGGTGTCTAAATAAACGTAAGTACTGATTTATCCTTAAAAGAGTTTAAAAAGCCCTTTAAGATAATTACTTAAAAGTTAAAACGGCTTTTTCTCATCCCTTCTTCTATTTCCTGAATGTGGTAAATTTAACGGAAATTTCGAATTCAAAAGAATTTCAAAGATTCAAAATTACTCATGTCCATTTTCTAATGGTTGTGCGGAGAAATGTTCTACACTTTAACTCCTACAATTTTCTTACGTTTAAATCATTATTCTCCTCAGATAAATATATCAAAGCCCGCGAGCATACATTTTCAGCCGTACCGCCGACCTGAACCGGCACTGACATATAAATCTGGTAAACTATCTTCTCCCAATTTATCTTAATGTTATATTTCAATCCATTATATATCGTTTTTCTATTTATATTTTATTTGCCTGCTTTATTACTGAAAACTGAGAAACAGTACCATATCGATAAATGTAAATAAATAAATAAATATATAAAATGCCCAATTTGCAATTTATTTGTGACAAAACTGACTCCAGGCAAGAGAATATATTCTTTATATATCGAATGCGATGTATATCGAGCTGTTTACGAAGAAAGTCATAAAACTTTTAGAATTCATTTAAATTTAAGATAACGGAGCAGGAAAGACGAAAAAAATTTACATCTCTTTTTACACCCTTCTTTATACATATTGCCGCCCACACACTGCTTATAGTGACCTGCTTATGTTAGGGGTTATTAACAATTTCACTGGGGGAATTTTGTTTTTTTCTCCTTAATGAGTCATTATATTCATGGACGCAATACTGATTTTATGTTATAAATCAAAGATTTCTGAGCTCCTTTTCATGAGGTACTCAATTTACATTACATATTAGATTATTATTATGCACATAAAAACGATGAATTATGGTATGAGAATTATGTATATAAAAACGATGTAAATAAAAAATGTAAAACAAGCGTGTATTATTAAAAACTCATCATCTATTCCAAAGATATATTTTTATATCGCGCTCCATATACTCTTTTTAAAATTGTCAAATTTCTTTCGATGTTTTATTTACCGATTTCTTAACATTTATTGACAAGCCAATATTTAATTTTAACGTCATAATATTGCACATACCAAAGGTGCGTATTGAAACTGGAGAATATTTTTAATTAAGGAAATAATGAAAATTGTAAATGTTCTATGACAACTGTTCCCTATTTTCACCTACAGTTCAGCTGCTAATAAAAGAGTATATATTTACGAAAAATTATAATTTTCTTTTATCAAAAACGTGTTAAGTATATTCAAGATTAATGGAGGACGCCACAAAATGTGACAAATCTCGAAAAATTATTTCTCTCGAATTTTCTAAATTGGTTGTAAATTATACTTCATTAAAAAGGAATCTTTGAAATAATCTATTTAAATTATCACTTCATTTATAACATATAAATATAGGTATTATTGCAAGAAATAACAGCAAAACCTCCACCGAACTAAATAAATTAATAAATGAAACTACATTATTGCAATCTTCAAAATTCGTTGATGCGTAAAATATGTAATTTTTAAAAACGATATGATAACTAGTTAACAGAGATATAAATATGAAATCTTATAAAATATAAAATATTTCCCCATAATGGAATATCGTAATACAGATGACTTTAGAACGATGGTAAAATGAACAGATTACATTTAAATGTTGACGTATATTTACATGGAGCTAAGAAGTAACTCTCAAATACAGGACTTATTTAACTTCTCTAGATCTCCGAATAATACAAGATGTCTCGATTTTGATAGATACCAGCATGTCATACAACACTTTTATTGTATCACGAGTTTGTGCAGAATCAATCTGGGTGCACAGTAAGACCATTTTAATATATTTGTTTAACTGTGTGTTAAATCTTACTCCCAAATACGTATTTCCTATCTAACGATACAATGACAGTACTAACACCGGTGATACCAACGCTGATAGTGTGGCATAACAGAACATTAAATAAACTATGGTAATACACATGTTATATACTTGATAAATTACATAAATACTATAAAGACGTTGTATATGAATGCCTATGCAAGCATTCATATACGCCGTCATTTTTGTAAATTTTGTATGAATTTAAACTAAGGCGAAAATACAGATATATTTTCTAGAATTATCAAAACAAAACCGACTAGCATGAACAAAGATTTCTAACAAAAATTTGCAAATATTTTCCCACGCAGCTGACTATTAAACTAAAAAGTTGCAAGAATCAATTGTTAATTTGTTCATGTTAACAGGTGTACAAGTATAAACAAAATTATTTTATCAGGTAGAACAGTAGACTTCACATAAATCCTGCAACCTGCCATGGGTTATATCGCAAAGATCGTGGTAAATACACAAATCTTAATAGTTCTTCTTATGCTGTCTCCTTATTTTTGCAAGATTTTGGAGATGTACTTCAATAAAAGCAAATTTTGTTAATTCAATATCACCATCGTTAATCAAGTAGCTTTGCATATTCACTTGAAAGTGACTTGGTATCAAAAGTTGGCCTTTCAGCAGTATTAATTAACTAAAATGAACCCTTAGGTTAACAACCTAAGGGGTTAACAAGCGTTTTTGTTAATTTATGTGACTAAAATTTAATTACCACAATTTTGGTTAAAATTTAATAAACTTGTATTAAACACATTTAAAAGAAAAATTTCTTCATTGTACTCACTTAATATAGAATTACTTGACGGCACGTCTCCTTGTCTCGGCCATATTAATTTTCTTGTCAATTTGACTATGAAATAGATATTGATATTGAGGTTTAAGCTTGTTTTCGATACGCATATTTTCAACGAGGAGCCAAGATAAAAGAGGATTACTTATTTCCTGTTTTTGTGAACTTTATTATTCATTGAGCCTATTATTTTTTATATTGGCCGTTAAATAGTATTCAGATAGCTTAAATTTTCCTGATGGGATAAAAGACGGGAATAAATAATATTCCCTAAAGTCATTGCCTCTAGAAATAAAGTTGCGAAAAATACATTTCTTGCTATTTTAATTAAAATTAGATACATATCCGGTATTATTTAAATTTTATTTTCAAATATAATCGACGCGCATATTGATAAAACTTTGCTGAGGTAGAATGATTCGGCAAACCAGTACATGAGTTATTTCAATATTGATGTATACGGCGTAATTTCGATTATTTTAATTCTGTTTGACAGGTGTCAAAATACTTTGTGGGTTTATCAACGCCTAATTACAAGTTTTTTCATATAAATTCAGAATAAAAAGTTATATTATGTATTTTTATAAATCAAGAGTATTATTTATGTCTGTTTTTGAATCAACAGTCCATTTCAGAAGGAAAGTAATATTACTATGTTATGTCAAAGTTAAATATTATACCCATTTTTTACACATATCTGCGTTATCATATTATGCAAGTTAATTGTATGAAATTTGTCGAAAACACTTTTACAAATGGGTTAATATTTAAAGAAATCATGAACAAATATAAATGTTTAAATTTTATAATATTGTATATTTGTGTAAAAGAGATTGAACTGGCAAGATTCATAAATAATTAACTATTTTTTCTTATGGATTTCATTAGAATAATTATGGCTAGAGTGTAATACAATAAAATAATAGAATAATTATGGCAGTAAACAACTTCAATAGAATAATTATGGCAGTAAACAAAATCGCCAAAATATTTAGTGAAAATGAGTTGCCTAATTCATCAAAATAAAAGTGTCAAAACAAATATTTGATTATGACTTCACAGTTGCTTCTATGAAAGGATCATGCCGACGAGGGGCCCTGAAAATGAAATATGAATATTATAACAAAAGGCCAAAAGAGAGAACACTGAGAAATTAAGAAAGGAACCAAACTTGCATATTATACTATATGCAACACGAATTAATATATAGAGCAGAAGGATTCACTGAAGTATCAAAGAGCTTGAAAGGTAGAACAAATGCAAGTAGAAACGATAAAATTAACAATTTATAATACAATCACACTAAAAAATATTGAATTTCGTCAAAATAAAGAATTGTCATGGGCTCATCAGCGCAAACTTGTGAAAATTTCCATTCAATAATATGAGTACTTATTCAAAATTAGTACTCCACTTTGAAGGAAAACTCCTGATTACGAAGCTATAATTAAAGCAAAATAAAGATGCTGTGATGAAAATATTTCAATATCTGACACAAAGCTGAAGCGCGTTATATGACTTACCTTATCATAAATAAGGGATACTTCTAGTATCCCAATAAGGAATTTATACAATTTTGGATAATAATATGGTACACATTGATTTAAAAAGTAAATCTCTCATCATTATTTGAATATCAATAAAGTTTTTTCAAGATTCAACATAACTTGAGATACTTATGTAGTATCGCTTGTTTCCTTCGAATTCATTTCTGGATACTTTGATAGGAAATAATATCGTTGCAAAATCCGGAACCTTTGTTGCATTGATTTTATAAACCAATGTGATTATAGCTTGTATGAGAAAAAACTTTATTTTAAAAACGAAAAGCGAAACAAATATTTGAAGCAGTAACTAATTTAAAACGAACCCTGTAAGATTTTGTTAAAATTTTCCAGTGGCCAATTTGTATTAGTTGATATCCGAATAATTATGTATCGATCGAAATGTAGTCTAAGAGAAATGGCTTCCAAAAAATGTTAAAAGGTTTAGTTCTATTACAAAAAACACCGTTGAAATTGAGCTGGATTTTGAAATGTTATCTCCATATCCTTGAATTCTCTTCTCTGAGTGGAAGTCCAAAAAAGTTCAAAAATTCCATACAATCAATTGAAAAGCAAAAGAAAAGAAAATAAACAGAAGATTGAGATGGAAAAGAAAAAAAGTTATGGATAGTTTTAAAACTGATAATTTTAATGGTTGTCAAACGAAAGCAAGCTTCGGCAGCAGCAGTAATGGAAATACAGCTCGTAGATTCTTTGAAGAATATAAAACATTATCGAAAATCATGCAGAAAAAATACATTAACCTAGAAAGCATATGCAAATTACTGTTAATATTGGTTCCCCAATTGGCGCAAACCAATTCAAGATGTATGCAAGACAACATTTTTGCAGTTAAAACTATATTTTATGTATCCAATTCCCATAACTTTACACGTAGTGTTAAAGTACGGTCACGAGATTATCAAGCATGCAACGTTAATAACATATCTTTCTGGTGATGCGTAAGAGTCTGAGAATAAGAACATAAAAAACACACGAAAAATGTACCAAATGAAATAATGAGGGACTCATTTAATTATTGGTTAAAAACATAATGATCTATCATTTATTTAAATTTGCTTCAGTGATTAGACGTCCATTAACATGATATTTCATGGCATATGAGTGTTTTTTTTAAATTGAAATAAATTAGAATTCCAATCAATAATGTTGTTTTTCATCTTATGAATTAATTGATTTTCGTCCTTAACGTATTTTTACCGTTCTAACATAAAGCAAAGTTTTACATGCAAAATTTAATTTACTAGATTATACGTTGTTTTGCTATATACAAATTGTAAGTTTTTCAATTATTTGTTATTAAGAACTTATCTGAAATTGACAATTTTTAAATCCCTGTTGATAGCGAAAATTATCTTCCATGTCAGCACTATAAGTATAAATAATTGAATGATCTTAACAATCGCTTTAACCTTGCCTTCTTATTATTAGACTTCAAAAATGTTTATCTATATGTATTTTTCTATAATTCATGTATTTTTGTGTATTTTCGTTCAAATATTTTTGTGTATTTTTTGCTTAAAAAAAATCTGCTGCAATGTTTGATTATTTACTTACAATTACCTATTTTTCACCGAGCGCCATAAGAAAAATATAGTTACTATATATAAACTGAACAGATTGAGTACCTAAATTGCACACCGCGGGTATGTGCTTTATTATCCCTTAGCCTCGATTTTCTTACGACAGAATTATTTTTAACTAGATTAATTTACAGCAGGTAATAAACTTTTAGTATAGTTTTTTTGGAAAGTGGAGCTCCTTCTCTATAAAATTATAAAATTTTTTAAAAATTTTTAAAAATATTTAATTCTGTCTTAGTTTACTTTTGATAAACGACATGCGTATTGGCCCACCGGCTTGCAAATATATATGTTAAGTATGAGGATGTACTACTGATCCAAATTCTTGACCTATTTTGTCTATAAGCAATCATAAATATAACACGATGATGTAACATTAACATATTATGATGATGTTTCTAAATATATTAAGTTTTATAAACAATTTTCTATAATATTCAGTTTTCCCATTCTCTCCGCTCCTTGCTATTTTTAAATATATTTTATTTTTAATTTTTTCTTGCATTTGTTTATTTAATAAACGATAAAAAACGAGATAGGTTCATACTTGCTTTTACGAACGATATGATGTTTGATATTTGAATCATTAAATGATTTGAATATTCAATAATAATTTATTTACAAATTTGTGACTAAATTTCTATGTTTTAAGTTTTTAGGACGATGAAATTCAATTTAAAATATACTGTAAAATTAAATTTTTTATAAAAATTTTTTAACGCCGAGTAAAATAAAAAGAGAAAAATCTTGTTTCCGCCCGGGATCGAACCGGGGACCTTGGGCGTGTGAAGCACACGTGATAACCGCTACACTACGGAAACTGATAACAACTGTTTTGAATATTTCCAACGAATAACAACTTAATTAGAGCAAAGCGCATTTATTTACGCATTCTGCATATTGTGGAAGAATTTTGGTAAATACTGATTTGTATTGATATCTTAAGGATGACTGAAGGAACAAGGAGTTGTATTATTTTGACTATAATATAAAATTGCTAGCATATATATGTTAAACCTTCTAACTGTATATGTAAGTAAATAACATTTATGTATGTATTTAATTATACCTGTCAACGTAGTACGAAGTGTTTATTAATTTGGGTAAAAGAATTGTTCTTATGTTCATATTAGTGCTGTTATATATACATATATATATATATATATATATATATATATATATATATATATATATATGTATACATATACACATATAGACACTTACATATGTATTTACACGTACTTGTATCCGAGTCTCTACTAAATATTCATACTATATACGTATTGGTAGCAGTGAATGTAGTTAATCTAAAAAGTAACTGAATCTAAAACAGGAAAAAATCTTCACATAGAGTTTAAAAAAAACCTTATTTTATAAACCTGACAAAAATACGTTTTTAACAAAATCTTCGCCAATTATTATATTTTTTTTTGTTCCAGGGACATAAACTGTTACTTTGATTGTTTTATTGTATTAAAACAAAGCTTTTCCTCCTTTTAATGTTTTTATATTCAAATAATTTTCCTGGGTACCCAAATGCATTTCCTTAAATTTAACTCCAAATACATAGGGAAAAAATATTTTTCGTTGAAAATATGGTTCTAAGGTTAAAACAATATCATTTTTCAAATAAATTCGGTTTACGTCTCAAACTACCGTTTTATCTTAATTTATTTAAGTGATAATAACGACTTCGGACTATTTATACGTTTTGGGAAACCAAACATTGAGAAATGAACCGTATCCCAATATTTGTATTTTTTCAATAAACAAAATGTATTTAAAAAGTAATTTATAAAATTCCAAATAAGTTTGAAATTTTGAATCACCACGTTGCTGACTACACATTTTTGCAAAGAAAAATATCATTCATTAAATAAATTTAAGACATGAATATGTCTTATTTTAGCTATAACAATCTATGAAATTAAATTTATTAGAGAAAGGTCACGTAAATAGCTTAATTTATTTTTAATTGACTTAAAAACTCCTTTCCCACAACATTTCATTTACATAAATATATGAGTTCACACTTATATCGAACATTCCTAGATTCACATAAACATTTATATTTTTTTCGAAACGTTTTTTGAAAACCCGTAAAATTTTATGCATTATAAATCGTGGCCGAAGATGTGTCTAATTCTTCCTATAATGTTTCCGTACTGAGCCACATTTGAGGATGTAGGTTTTATCGTTCTCAATTTATAAACTTAATCAATAAACGTGCCAAAAAAATGGGTATCATATAGGTTCTGACAAAATCACTATCAAATTGCTGATCACCGACAAAAAAATATGATTAAATTTTATTGTATAAATTCACGCTTCAAATATACTCAAATTAATTCACAAAATTACCTGAACATCAAAATTACCTGAATCGCCTCTATGAATAATATATATTTTTTTTACTTTCCATATAGTGCTCGAAAACTAATAGTATTGAAATATTTAGCGAAGGTAATATATAAGTTGTCATACGTTTTGAAATTGTCTTTATTTATATTTTTATTTATTTGTTTTTTTTATATCAAAATTGGAGTTCATTATTTTATTTAACATGCATGTATGGCCTTGAGTTGCCATTTTTAGTTTTCAATAGACACAAAAATGGATAGTTGTAATAAGTGTAGACAATTTTCATAAAATTTCGCATGTATCCAACTTTTACCCAGAATGTTTTTAGTAAGTGACTTTCCGACTTGTAAATGGGATGAAAATATTTTTTCGCAAATTTTTTTAATAAAACTTATAAATTTAAAAAATGTTTACGTAATAAGACTAAAAGCCATTGAATTTAAAGAAAACAATGAAATGTGTAAAATCCTATTGAAAACTAGAAAATGACGTGAAACATTAAATTTTTAATATTGTGGTAACTACTAGCAACTAGTTCACGTAGTTATTTTGAAAGGAAATTTGGTTCATATATAAAATAGTTTTCGTTTGCAAACTGATAGAAAGGCCGTTACCGTGTTAATTACATATGCATTAATTTCAGAAATATAAAACAAATCTTAATTAACATTTTAATCACAACTTATTTTTCATCAATATAAGGTGTGCTAAAAATATTTTTAACACATGTTAAATTGTATAACTTGTTTATGGTATCAATTTCAAACATCAAATTTTAAGATGTTCCGTAAACTATCGTCAAAACCAGAATAAACTCTATTAATGACACTGCGATTGTACCATAATTTTTTTATTATTTTCATTAATTACTACAAAGTAAAAAGTTTAATTAAGCGCTCAAAGCTTTTTTAGTGACGCGATCTCATAAAAATAGCACAGCGTTCAGTGTCGGTGTAACCCAAAGGTATATTAAATGAGGCCCTATTAATTTCCCCTGAACATATATATGGGAATATCTCGTTGATTAGAAGTGAGTCGTTGTATTCCCTTTCATACTCCAATAGTTTACTTCAATAGTTATTCTAGTAGTTCCAACAGGGTTTTACTATTTACGCTCATTCTCCATCGAAACAACGTTACGAGCACGTCACATATTTCAGACGGCAATATTCGCTTGCGCTTGGGTCTAAACGTTCACATAATTTATTTTGTGCCTCTACCGGTTGCGAAAGGGGAAGGTGGGGCCGATGATTTGAAATTAATGTCTCGAATAGAGCGAGCGAAATCGTAATATATATACATATATATATATATATATATATATATATTTATATATATATGTATATATATTTACATATATGTATATTTAATTTTTTCGCACTTGTTTCATTTTGGTCGGCTAATAAAGATTGCAATTACCTTCCGGTGGAAAGTTCTAGAAATTAAAAATATTGGTTAATTTTGCATCATTTTTTATGCAGTCTCTTATTTTAAAATAACACAATTAAACTTATATTTATTTTATTGTCTATTATTATCTTTAGGTAAAATCAATAAAAATACAAAGCGTAACGTAACTTCGAACTCATATTAATAGATAAATCAAGTTTATGCTTAGTGCGGATATCATCGTTTTATTAATATTATTATCCTAATATGAGTAAATTTTAGTCAAAGGAGCATATTGATTAACTCCAACAAAACTGGAAAATAACATAACTAGAATATGACAGTAAATTAGCCCCTATATACCGCGTACCCTACTCTCCCTGTCTCGTACGTCTTTAATTACATTACCGCAGTCTGCCCGCCTACATTCGTACAGTCCAACACAACCTTCCTAATACACTGTTAGGCTGTTGGATGGAAATAGTTTGGAATCTTTCCATATATTTACACTTTAATTTATATAAACATATTTTTTTAAAGTTTTCACAAGATATTTACAGTACTGAATATTTACAGTATAATATTTACAGGTACGCGCAATATAAAATAGTTATAGAATTACAACTAGGTCCCAGACCCCACCTTGACGCATTTAACTTCTTCTAACTATAATATTAATGGTTATTATTCGGTTATACCTAGAGCGAGATGAGTTTCAATGAGTTTTGGTGGTTGCTAAGATTTTTAATTGTACGCTGAATGTAAGGTTTATGGAAAACATAGAAAAATTAAATTAAATCAAATTATCTTTATTATGTGAATTTTTCCAATTAAATGAAACTACATGATGTAGTATTATTTCTACTTTCTTTAATTTCTTTACCACGACCTAGGTTTCGTTGTATTACACATTTAAGATATTAAGATTCGTGGGATATTAAGGTGGGATATTACTACATCAGGTAGTTTCATTTAATTTTGAATAATGAATTTCTTCAAAATTAACGCCAAATATATTCAATAGGTGAATTTTGTTAATTGCATTTGGAAATAACCACATACTTCATAATTCAGAATAATGAAACATTTTGAGTGCACTTAATTTTACACAAAACAAAAAAAAAACAGGAGAAATCTGAACATGTTTTATTTAATGATGTGGGCTTAAAGAGTTTTGTAATAAACATAGTATATAAATATAAGCCGACTACAATTTTTGCGTGTTTTAAGTAGCATATCTAGTTATGGCGTAATGTAAAAACAAGTATGCAATATAACAGATAGAAACACGAACCGTACTATTATTTTTATTTCGATCCAGACACTACAACGATAATGTTGTAAAAACATTTAAAAGAGAAGATACGTCGACACTTTTTACAACAAATAAATGATTTTTTACAACCACAGATTTTCTGAAAAATTGTATGGAAGGCACATCTCAATCACTTAATAAATTGATTTTTTTAAGATAATTTTGCAGTATATTTAATAGCCTTACGAAATGTCGGAGATGATACTGTTGACGAGGATGATTGAATATGTTTTACACAATCTTTGCTATAGTTATTTGCGTTTTATTTAAGTCGGAACAAAAAAAATTTAAAAAATGCAAGTAATTGTACAATATGTACACACACACACACACATATATATATATATATATATATATATATATATATATATATATATTTATATACATATGTACAAGTAACTTAAATTTCTTAGTAAAACATACTACCATACGATTTATTACTTTACATTACTTGACCTAGTATTTTAAAAATTAGAAGTAAATAAATAAATAAATATAAAATTGCTACCGCGATGGACCTTACACCATGATTCTCCCACACACACTCCCCCCCCCCTAATAATCTAGTAAACTACGATAATCATTTCATTATACACACATTTATTCACGAAGAAATATTTTTACCTAAATCTACCGAAATATTGTTAATTAATTGCTTAGTACGTTATAATATCTTATATATCAAATATTGGTATAGACTTGCTACCATTCTAATCTCTCCTTGTGAGAAATCCTATGTGTAATCATATACGGTTTAGTCTCGCGCCTCCACCCTTACGTTGGACGTTGTAATGTTTATAAATGTTTGCACCGTCTATGACTCAAATCCTATTCGTGCTTAATTAATTCATTATTTAATACGTTGCTGGGGGAAATATGTTTACACGAAACAGAGTGTGTGGGCTTTTTCCGGAAAAAAAATTGGATACTCGTTACTTCTGAAGAAGGTTTTAATAGTTTTCATAGTTGAAAGCGCCGATATATTATAAAATGTTTACGATGCTTCTTCTCTATAGCATCGTAGAACTGTGAATTTTTCTTGAATTGAATTTTACGTGAAAGTTTGTTCGTCTTGTTTGACCTAGATCTTTTTGAAACGTACAGTTCAATATTTCCATGTAAACATAGCTGAATTTAAAGCAGTCGTTGCGGTAGACGATTCGGGTTCTTTCGGCTTATAACCATCTAACAATCGAGGACATCGTGACATCGGTTATCGGATTTGGTAAAGGAAGAATTTTAATATATATATATATATATATATACATATACATATAGAGTTTTATCTATGATTTAATCGCGATTGCTTGCATATCCGACATAAAAACGCAGTGACGCCTTTGCATCGCTCACATGATGTCCATTTTTCTTTCAAATGCCTTTTGACATGAATCGAAAATTTCAACGCCCGATATGCAAAATTAACGTTCATTCTTCGCATAATAATTTAATGTTTCGTGATGCTCTTTGTCTACCCTACACAGTAGTAGATCTAGAAAGTAACAAGGACGTTACGTGTAATTGGTTTTAGACCGATCGCTCATGAGTCGATAAAGGTATACATCGTGCTCTTTTTTTGGAATTTGGAATTTACTTAATAAACCACATATTTCATATCTTGAGCATCACACAAGTTTTAATTTTTTCGTTATTGTTGTAAATTCATTTTTAGATTAGTTTTTCCGTAATCTTTGGATTAGTTTTTTTAGGAATTTTCTCTTATCAGAGAAAATTATTTTCTTGAGGAACGCCTGAAAGAAATCGAATTATTATTATTCACTCGTTATTCTTTATTGAAAATTACAAAATAGGATAAATTTATTTTTCAAGCTCGTGAATTAATTGCAACATACTATTATGCTTTTATGTAATTTTGATATCTATTGGTCACAATCTTGAATCGTACATAGTTGCTGCAGTACGAGTACACTTATTTTAGTAACACTTATTTTATTTTCACCCAATATTCTGTCATTGCTGTCTTTGCTTACTCGTAAAATTCATATTTGGAATTATTATAATTGTTAAAAATGTATTTTTTTTATTGTTTTGTAGGAGTTCGATGGTAAGATGCGGAAAAAAGGGAGAAGTGTAATAAATTTCACGTGATAGGACGCATTTCATGAAGAAGATCCTTTAAGAATAAAATTATTTGAATTTGAATGTTTAAACTTAAATGTGTACGAGATGATGACAAAAATATTCATTTATCTTATTTTTGACATTATTATTCCAAGACCGTTATTTGTGTTTACTATTTCTTTTAAATAGTTTTCTTATTGCACTGGACGTTTTTCACTTTCATTTATGTCAGAGCTAAAAGTGCGGTATACTTATTAAATTTAAATTAAAAAGCGAGTAATTTTACAAAACATATATATATATATATATATATATATATATATACAGATATATATATATATATATATATATATATATATATATATATATGTATATATATATATATATATATGTATATATATGTATATATATATATATATATATATATATATATATATATATATAACAAACTTTCTGGTATTGCTAAATAAAATTTAACAATTTCTTTTCAACAAAATTTTCCTGATTCTTTGAAAATTGTCATTTACATTATAATCTATACAAATATAAATGCTTCATTGGTTATGTGTTTGTTTGCCTTAGTCTCTAAATTAGACATCTGATCTAATTAATCGTAACATAACTAGCTGTACCTCGTAGTTTAATTAATCTGATCTAATTAATTCAACTGCACACAGGCACAGCTAGTTTTGTTATGATGATATATGCGATATTTACACATAAACACTTATATCATTACCATTGGCTTCATTAAGAATGAGGCACTATATAAGTGCACTTATACAAGTAGATAATATAGAACCTATCATTATAAAAGACACCTAAGCAGTGATGTTCAATATGTGTAGAGAGCGGAGCGCATTTCCCGCGCGTGGGAAAATTGCACAAGTTGCACCGATACACAAGTCTGGTCATAAACAATCTATAGAAAATTACCGATTAATATCGATCTTGCCAGCAATACGCTTTCTTATTGCTGGTAAGATTTTTCGAAAAGTAGTTCTTAGTAGGGTATACCCGGTTTTACATAGTCATATTATAGAACAATAGTATTGATTAATTCCTATTAGATTAACCAAAACTAATCTCTTCGTATATTCTTAATATCTTTTCATATAAATGGATCGCAGGATACGGATCGATTCCGTATGCACAGATTTCAATAAAATTTTTCATAAAATCTATTATCTCATCTTATTGAAGAATTTCTCTCTTAATGGAATCAAGGATTATTTGCTTCTTTAGTTCATTACTTATTTAAGAAATAGGCAACAAGCCGAATAAATTAACGGTTTTATATCACCGTGTAACTGTGTAACTTCAGAGATGTCTCAAATTTCTATACTTTCCCCCTCTTTATCTGAGCTTTTTATAATTATATAATTGTTTCAGATATGGCAAATTCCTATTATATGCTAATGATCTTAAGATATTATCAAAGATAAAAGACAACACCGATTACATTCATTTACACGAAGATCTTAACAGACTCGATGTGTACTGTAATGCCAACAAAATAAACTTAAAAACAATAAGGGAAAATTAATTATTTTCTGTAATAAACATTTTCTGTTTCCATTTTTATAATATTGATGGTATTTCATTAGAGTCTGTTCGTGGTATACGGGATATTAGGGTTATTTATGACTCTAAATTACACTTTGGCACTCACGTGGAGCAATTACCACGCGGGCTTTTTGATTTGCGGGGATTAATGTTGAGAATTTCCAAACCCTTCAGGGAGCTAAGAACGTTTCGCATTCTATACATAGCCCTTATTCAATCTTAACTTGAGTAAGCTGTTGCAGTCTAGAATTCTTGCTATGCCATAATATTGATATGATTGAACGAATACAAAGGCTACCTATATATACGCAGATTGAAATACCGCTTTAAAATTCTTGTCTCAAATAGTGACTACGCTAAGATAATTTCGTTGTTCAAATACTGTATATTAACCTGTATACCCGTGTGCTACTCGTATACTAAACCTGTGATGATCGACGCGATCGTTCAGACCTGGTGAGCCAGCTGCAGTTTCTTGTGACCGGGGGAACGACCTGCTGCTCTGCTCTACACGCCGCTATGCATTTTCGCTAGTTTGTGACAAAAATACAAACTGTCCAATTCTAGAAGATTTCTAGAATATTCCTAAAAAAAAATAAATAATTATTGAAACTTTCAATTCAAATTCTCTTTGATACTTAAAATTTAAATGGTTACTTATATAGACATATTTTTGTCATCATTATTTCTAAACATTTTTCCATTTTCGATCCTAAGTTATTTCTTTTATTTTGTGCATGGTTATTGTTATTATTATATTTATTTTGTTAAACCCGTGTAAAATAAATTTATGTAATTTTTACACGTTTATTCCCGTCTTCTCTTTATTACTATATTATGTAAACTGTTGTACATGGTATAGAACAATTGTGCCACTTCGTGTTATTCAAGTATTGTTTTATCTGTTTTTAATCTTCTCCTATAATTTTGTAAATTGTAACTATTATTTTGTATACCAATGTTATTACCATTGTTGTAATAAATTTTAAGAACTCCATTGAGGTACTAAACACTAAGGTACTTTGTTATTATCTGTGATTTATTTTTTCCAATTGCCGGCAATTTGAAAAACACCTGTATTGCAGCAAGATGAATTTTAAAAAACTACTCAAGATTTTAATAAACTCTTGATTAATAAAAGTATTTAGTTATATTCTATATATTTATATATATATATATATATATATATATATATATATATATATATATATTTACTTTTATATGTTCATCTTAGACAGTGGCATGTTACTGAAATGAATTTCATCTTGTAATTTGATTTATGTTTCTACTGACTATTTAATCATATATTGATATATGTGTGTGGTGTGTGTGTGTATATGTATATGTATATATATATATGTGTGTGTGTGTGTGTGTGTGTGTATGTATGTGTGCTTGTGCGTGTATGTATAACCTGAGTTAAGAGTTATACAACTTTGAAATTAAAAAAAAACAAATATATTCACTTTTTCAAGACTATACTAAAAAAGTAATTATATGCCATCTATGTTTAACTACGATATCAGACATAAGATCGCCACGGTTGGCTCAAATGAAGCACAGTCTAGATGTCCAATTCTCAACCACCTTTTCTATAAATTCAATTACATTGGTACAAGTAACAAAAAAATCATGAATATCAACGCACGTAATAAATGTTTATATAATACTATACATAACAGGCTTATTGGAATAACAAGATCTAAGCCAAAAATGTGTATGAAATACCTAAAAGATCAGTTAGAGTAATTGGACTTAAATTTCCATAATGATGTTAATATTTTGAAAATAAATATTATGATCGTGGTAAACAAAAGTGCAAAAATATTAAGGAACATCAACAACTAAAATTGACTCACTAAAGATATCGCAGATTTAAAATATTAGAAGTAGACCACATATAATTGCATAACAACCGTAACCAAAAGGAGTCTAATATTGAAGGATATGACTTAATTCAATGGCCACAAGTATATATTTTTATACAATGGATAAACATTTAAATGTAAACAGTGTTTAAACTTACCGCAACCTTTATTTCGAACTTAACAGATTCCAAATTACGGTTATTCCAAAATATAACAGATTCCAATTAGTATTTTTTTAGACGACTAATTGTTTTTTGTTAAATTTTAAAAGACATATTTTGTGCTTTAGTATCATGTAAATAAATGCGTACACAATTTTAATTAACATAGTTAAAAATTGCAGATAGACACTTCAGTCTTATTTATTCGTTTTACATAGTAGAAATGAAAGTCTTCGTGGAACAAGAAAGTGGTAATTAAAATAAAAATTATTTTTGGTATTCTTCTTTATATCTTGGTCTATTAATTAAAACAAAAATAGTATCTTAAATAAGATCGTAAAACGTGCTGATAATATATAATTAATGTAAAGCTTTATTTGATCTTTCTATCTCAATGCTTAGCCGAATAAGCCTGCAAACAAAGAAATTTAAATTGAGTACCGTAAGATAATTAAAAAATGGCTCTAAAATAGAAATCATTTGGAAAATATTAAACGAGAATGTAGCTATAAAGGCAAGAAGTTTGAAATGTGATATAATCGAAATAAGTTTACCACTCTTCAAATCCAAGTCGGCCCTACATTTTTTCTAGAACGATAACCAAATGTTGTTAAGAAAACATATGAAACAAATGCTGTCTCACACGAAGTATTAAAAGCAACGACGACAAAAAAGAAATTAACGTTTTTCAGTCGTTCTGATTTTCGCTGAATATTGGCTGATTATTTATATTTATTTGCCTCCTCATATTGTATCCGGGCAAGATTTATATTGTTTGATACTTGACACAGTATTAATTTCGATTTGATTAGTCATTTTTTGAACTAGAAGATTACGTTTTAAAAACTCTGATAGACCTGGAATCCAAATTATTTTTTGACTTAAAAGAACTACATCACTTTAATGATACCGCAATAGCCTTAATATGCCCAAAGTGCTTTAAGGCCAAGCTTGTTTTTCGTGGGTACTCAGGAGCTGTAGAAATTGTTCACTGGCCATTATTTTCCTTATTTGTGGACCGACGAAAATACCAGCTTTAATTTAACCCCTGACAGTTTCGGGAAAAATGATTTTAAATATTGAAAGGCCTTAGAATCTTGACGAAGAGCCTTTACGAACTGCTTCATGAGACCTAATTTGATGTGCAATGGAGGTTTTAAAGCATGATTGGGCTCCACAATTAGTTTATTTTTAACGTTATGTTGTCTCATTTGAAGCTCGCTCCGTTGAGGCCATGAGTGCTGCTGGTAGTGAAGTGCATCGGCTCTACTATCCCATAAGCAAAGGTAACACGGATATTTAGTGTATCTGCCTTGCATTCCCACCAGAAAACCAACCATTTTGAAATCCCCTATCACTGAGCAGGCGTACTCTTCATATTTTAAAACTTGAAGCACCACTTTAACGCTCTCGTAATTTTCTTTGGGTATTACAGAATGAGCCAGAGGAAGAGATGGAAATTTATTTCCATTGAAAAGAATAACTGCTTTTAAGCTTCTTGTAGAACTGTCGATGAAAAGACGGCATTCCGAAGAAAGCTTTCGATTAGAAGAAAGATTCCGATTGCATCAAACGAATCTTTCATATCTTTGCAATAACAAAGTTCGTCTTCCTTCGTAAAAAATCCAGAAAATATTTCATGTCGCTTTCTTTGGTCACTTATTTTAACATCGTTTTTGAGCAAATTCCACTATTTTAGCCGTTAAGCTAATATTTCTACTTTAAGTTTAGATAGGTTTAAATCTCTTATTAAGTCATTAAACTCTTCTGAATTAATGAGATGTGGTTCAACAGACGGTGATGCGATCACAAAATCGCTGCCTTCGCTATTACTAGATATTTGTGATAGCGGTAGTGGCTGCTCTTGTGCCTTCAACTTTGGACTAGAAGGCACTGGAAAATTTTCACTTTGGGGTACTGGAGCAGATGTTAATGGTAGATTTAAATACTGAATCTTTTTGGAATTTTTCCAGCGCGACGTTTACGTGGATTAACTTCACAAAAATATAAATTATCGATGTTATCAGCTGGCTCCCTCCATATTCTTGGTTCTGCAAACTTCATGCTTTTTTTCTCCTCGGTACCAGGCTGGAAAAAAATGGACATCATTCTTTAACAAATGACACATTTAATTCATGTGTTAAATATATATATATATATATAGATATGGTTTCCTTAAAAATATGATGTGTTTTCTTACCTTCTAAAGTGTTTTTGCAGTTATTAGATGAGAAATGAGGTGCCCATATTTTATCTTGACTTCGTACGGCTAAGTTAAAATAAGCTTCATAGGCTTCACAAAATTTTATATTTGATGTCAAACAAAATTTTTTGGCTCTCTCTTTAATGAATTCGCCGCAAATATAGCAAAAAGACTCAACGTCATTTTTATACCTTTTGGAAGACATTTTTAGGCCTCGCGACACATAAAATACGTTATTCCTTTGCAATGCTCATGCGCGCACTACCTTGTCAGTCTACCACTTCCCGCTTCACACCCACAGTCTCCCTTCGCCCCTCTCTTGCATTTTAAATGCAACGGCTCCTCAAAAAATCCAATATACCTTTTACTAAATAACAGACTCAAAAAAATTGTTTTTTCTTGACCTGTATAATTTATCTATATGTAAATATCTATGTGGAATTAATAAGTATCTATTTGTTTTAAATTATATACCATTTAAATCAGTATAAAATAAGTAAGCTGAAGTTATTTGCGTCGTCGTAATTTTTTCATATAAATATAAAGTAAGGAAGGAGGGTATTATTTTTTAGTATTTTTCAATTTTTATGAATTGTTTAGTTATAAGTTTTTGGTTTTCGTTTCTTTACATACATGCAAAATATCTACTTACTAAGCTTATAATATTATATAATGGTAGGAAACCCCCAGAGAGCGTCAGTTTTACTAGCACTTGGTCGTCTTTTTTTATTCTTAATGTAAGTGAAAATAAAAGAATGCACAAATTATAAGGACGTAATTTATCCCTCCGAATTATAAACCGATTCATTTTTTTCATTTCCGCGCTTTTATAAAATCATTCAAAATGTCACATAAACCCTTTTTCCGTGATATGAATAACATGACACATTTGGTAATTTTTCAAGGCCTCAGAAAACTGCAAGCAAACTAAAATATTGATTACAAAGATACAAAATCGTAAGCAAAAGATAAGTGTAGACATATTTAATATTTGAGAGGACCACTATACCTACGATTATGTTCAATTTTTCTTCCTCCAATTAATTGCGTAACAGTAAGGACATTATATTAAAAGCTTTTGACTCTCAAAAGGGTTGCTATCAGCTCCTTCATTGATACCTCATCAGATAATTAGACTCTCTAAAGCAAATAATTCGGACTATTGAAGTGGAATTTAGCAAACGTCTCGTCAACTCCCATTAATTTGTTCAAGATAATTGAGACGGCTGTATATGTCAAATTAAGTACATATCGAAGTTTGAGATTACTAGATTAATTTGTCGAATAACGTATAATGCATTTGTTATATTGACCGTCGTAGACAGCAATAACAATTTCCTAATGAAATTTTAGAGCTACGGCTGTAGATACAGGTGAGGAGAGTTGACACCATTATCAAATACTTAACTATTTGTCAAGTGCTCTTTTGCTCATTTGAAATTTCGTATCTTGGAAGGAAAAAAAAACAGAATATAAAACTACTCATGTGTCAGCCTGTTCTCTAACAGTCGTTTTCTTTAGAAAACGCTCCACGTAGAAACTTGTAAATCGAATCAAAAATAATTTATATTAATCTGCATATATTACAATAAGCATTTCTCCATATTATATATATATATATATATATATATATATATATATATATATATATCTTCAGAGTTATACTACAAATACACAAAAAAGTAATTTCTTCCAAACCAGAATTTTGGAAGAAAAGTTATAGGAAAATAATAGCGAGGTTGTAGGAAAATAAAAGAAATGATTTTGGGATTGATGATAATAAGCCCCATTATTTTTTAAATTATCATGTTTTTAGTTCTGTGAAAGATGTTTACTATGTGAAAAAATTATATTTTTAAATAGTTTAATGGAAATACTTTGTGTCCTTAAATGTTTATCGGTGCATGAATGTATATAGAACACTCATAATACAAGCCTCACTTTTACCTGGCAGATTTTTATTCTTCTAGCAAATATATTATTCCTCTTTTATGAACGTTTGAATATAATTTGTTTCTGATTTGTGGTTTTGTAATCTAGTGGTTTTAGTAGATAATACATTCTGGGGGCTTTTTCAATGCGTCCACAAGAGCGAATAAATGATAATGCTTGTTTTGTAAAAAATAATACTACTTTGAAGGTGGATGTTAATAATTGAAATTTTTTTTTACGGTTGGCTTCTCTAATGCAGAAGCCATCCCAATTTTTATATTTTTTTACCACAAGTAAACTTATATTTACAATCAACAATTTACTAATTTTGCTTATTTATTAAAAATATGTAGTAAAGTATGATTGTTTACGATTTGTGCAAGCCAACCGAGGAAATGTGCGCAGTAGAAACGAGAGTAATAATGAATAGTTATGGCTTAACTCTGAAGAATAAAGTAAGAAAGAGTTTCAAGGACATTTTGTTGAGATCGCTTAGACATAATTACAGTGAGCGATTGATATCAAACGTGAAGTGGCTAGAAAAATCATATAAAAATACATATATTTATTTATATATATATATATATATATATATTTATATATATATGTATATATATATATATATATATATATATATATATATATATTTACACAACTAGTAATGATCATTTAACCCGTCCCAATGAATATTACGAAATTGGAAAGTTATTTTGACGCTAAAGATCACATCGATAAATTATTTAACGAAAGTTCTTTTCCACAGAAATAACATGTAATTTAATAGTATGGAAGCGATATTATTGCTACCATCATGTAAAATGGTAGTGAAAATTTTATTGAAAATAATGCGGGTTTTAGTAATTTTGTTTCGATTGGTCAGACAATGATTCACACCCTGGAAAGTGTGTTTAACGTTAGATTATTGCTGTAAAAAGATTGTTACTTAACAATTATACCTGCGTTCACTCTGATAGTGATAAATTGGCAGGAAGGTGAAATATTTCTTATCGTCAAATAGGTGTTACACAAAGAATTTTGAAAGATGTCTTTAATGGTTTTTGGCTTCAATTTTACCTGTCAATAAACTCACCCCAGAAGAAATTCTTATACTGCTAATTAACTACTACACATGTTTTAATTTTGCTACTCCAGTGAATCCGTGTTTGCAACACAGAAGAACTATCCATCGTAAGTATGATCTATTTTTAAAGAGAACGTCTGGGTCATTTACGTTAATTCTACTTATGTACAGTAAAAGGCTTAATTGCAGAATATATTCTCAGATGACGTATTTAGATTGACTTATTGATTGTAATTTAATTACAATTTTACATTTCCAATATAATCTCTCACGATATTATTTTTAAGGACAGCAAAATCATTTTATTTTATACATTATTCTAAAATATATTTTTATTTATCACAGAGGCAGATGAACCAAAACGTCTATGAATTTTAAAATTGCAGAAACTTATCACTCGACTAAATTCTTGGTTAATCACATCTTGAATTTTTACGAGTATATCTGATAATTAACTTGGAAACACTGATTTTTTATGTAATTGGTTAAAGACAAGAATTATATTGTAAATTTGGCAATACAGTTAAAAATTTAAATAAATTATTTTTAATTTGAATATAATTTTTGCTGAAACGAATAAGAAGAGTATTTACTATTAACTATTGTCAATAGAAATTATCTTGATGCTCATTTAATTACCAATGTTACTATAAAAATGAAGTGATTTATTGATATATGGATGAAATGAATATAAAAAGAGTAAGCTAAAGTTATTTGCGTTAACATGTTTTTTATATTTATATAAGAAAGTAATTAATATATGTACTATTTCTTCCAATTGTATTAATTGAGGTTTATTATATTATTTGTTTGATAACGTCATTTTCTACACTAAATTAAAATTGATGAGAAACGTAATTCTAACTTTGTAGAAAAATAGTTAAACGGAGCTTTGGAAATTAAACGGTGAATGTGATTGAATGGGATTTATTTAGTAGATGTACGTTGGTGTGATAGTGTGTTGGTTTAATAGATGTACAGTATTAATTATAACATTATAAACTTTTATTAATATAAAGTCCTTCCCGAATATTATTTCATTAACAATACAATGTGGGCAGTATAACACAAAATTGATGTACCTCATTCGAGAATAATAATTTTTGATTGTACATATAGATAGCTAAGTATATAAGTTTATATTTTTTTGTATTTGAATTTCGTTCTTGACAAAATCAAATATATTAATTTATTGTATTAACTCATATAACAGCAAACTATATTTTCATAATATAATTATGTTTACACAGAAAACAGCTGCAATACCATTATTATTACTAATGCAGTTTAATTATAATCAACTCAATTCGCGAACTAATTTATTACAAACATTGTTTCTAAAGGGTTAGTTAAAACAAAATCGTTACGTTCCCTATTTTAACCCAGTAATCCATTAAATTTCAAGTTTGGCACTATTTTAAATATTTTTGAACCTAGGTGTGTATAAATATTACGGAAAACATCACGTTGAAATATTATCAAATATTAAACTCCAGGAAAACTTTTGTTTCAACATAAATAGAAATTTATTTGAGCACTAATAACGAGTCATCAATATATGGAACATTTACTGTATTTCATAATTAAGGAGGAGTAAAATTACAAACTCATAGCAATTAAATTTCAAAAATAAACTTGTACAGTCCAGTCTCCACACTTGCTTAATAAGTGCTTCACTAGTTTAGTGTCAAGTATTACCATGCAACAGTAACTAATTGATAATAATCGTAATTAGTAGCCAATTTAAATATTCAATTTTCATGTTTATAAAGAAGGAAATCTTCCGTATTTTTAATTTCATTTCGAGGACCATTTATTCTTAATTCATACCTTTTATTATATTTTATGTAATATTGCATTAATGAATGTTAATTGTTAGTAGTAATGTTTAACACAAAAAATAGGTGATTACCCATTATGTTATTATCGAACGTTTGTAATTGAACTTATCTTACGATATCCCTTGGAAAAGCTAATATTTTAAATGTGAAAGCCTTCTTGATCTTAATTCATACATTTTATTGTTTTTTTATGTAATATTGCGTTAATGAATGTTCATTGAGTGTTAAAGTTTAACACAAAAATTATTTTCTATTAATTGGTCTTGAAAGCATTGGAAAAATATACGACACAAGTATTGAGATGAAATAGGTGATTACGGATTATGTTATTACCGAATGCTTGTAAGTAAACTTATCTTATGATATCCCTTGGAAAAGATAATATTTAAAATGTGAAACCCTTCTTGATCTTGCATATAATTTCTACACCATAATTGGGATATAAGTAAGACTAACGACACTTGTATGCTGTACTCGACTAATCTCCATTAAATTTTACAAAAATTTTATCTGTACCAGGAAAATTAACGTAGGAAAACATGTTTATCCTAAAACTTAATTCCTTTGGTAATTAAAAAAGTAATTCTGTTAAGAATAAGAGTACGAATATAAATATTTAATGACATGTCAGCACAGGGTACCTCTGCAGGATGTAGGCATCTTTCTTTTCCACTCCCTTTCTTAGATTCTTTGGATATCAAACGTTAAAATCCATTTTTTCTTATAAATTTCACCACCATTCTTTTTCCTTTTCAAATAAAATTAGAGAGATCAAAAGGCATATCTTATAACACACGCATAAATTTAAGATTAATTTCCATACCTCCAGAAACTTTCGAGACATTTTTGAATAATAAATTGCGATTAAAATTGTAAACTTACGAGATTTGATCGAAAAAATCAAATATAAATTTTGCGTTTATATATCTTTATTATATTTATTTGTTTCTATCTTTTAGCATCCCAAAAATGATAAAACGTGTTTCGTATTAAATAAAATATTAAAGTTTTTTAATTTCAAATTATATAAATATTTTATAAATGCAGTCAAATACCTAATCCATTGTCACTTCCGGGGAATTTTCTTGTGTCTGATTTATCAATAACGAAACTAATGGTTTCGTGTTACTTTAAATATACATAAAATATTTGAAATATAAATTTCATTATATGCATCATAGTATTTTGCTCCAATTAATGACGTAGCAATATGGATATTATTTTAAAGGCTTTCGGCTCTCAAGGGGTCTGTATAAGCTCCCTCATCTAAACCTCATTAGATAACTCTGATCTATGAAGTAAAACGACTCGTCGAATTAATTTATTCAAAATAACTGGGATGCATTAATTTGATATATATTATCAAAATATGCTCAGAGCAAAATATTACCTAGGTAAACATTTCATTATCTTCAAATATTACAGTTGTAAATATGAAGTCAGCAAATACCTTTGTAAAATTATTGATATGATAATTTGAATTTCTTCATGGAACACGGTATGAACCTTTTCACAAAAATATTAACATTCGTTTAAACCCCTTTTGATGAGCACATTGATAATTTTAGACGAAGTTAATGCCAATATGCATATCTGCTTGCTTTATGAATTGAAATGACGATATTCTGAAATAAAACACACATGCAAAATGTATCGGAATGCAGCTCGCAATACCACATCAGGAGGTATTTTAAAACCATCGTTCCAACGATTCAAAATTGATGATTATGCGTTAAGTCCAAAGCTGGCCGAACGTTTGATTTTTATATCAATGAATTAAAATCACTGATGAGAAGAACATCTCAAATTTATAACATGTGCTTCGTCTACGCTATCAATAGAGAAACGTCAAGCGTGTGCGTACGCGCCCACGTACGCACGCACGCACACACGCACGCAGGCACGCACGCACGCCGGTATGCACGCACCAACCGTTTAAACTTGTGGCATCGTATCTTTAAAATATACCCGCATTTACATACCCACCTATTTAATTTGTGACATCCTTGCCACGTGGAAATAAGTCAAATAAGTATAAACTCGATAAATTTACTCGTCATTACTGAAGAACTTTTACCGCCACCTTCTGGCTCATCATGGTGAAGAGTGAAGAATTACCAGTTAAAGTCGTAATAGTAAAGCATACAATGTAAACTTATTTAAATACTTGTTTCACCAACTCGATTAGAACGAATATGTTTGATTTAATCAGCTTACCATGATTAAGAGTTTAAGTTATTTGTACAATTTGAACATTCTAAACACATACAGTTGAAATGGGCGTCTTAACTGAATAAACCTTTTGATGCACTGAATTTTCAGTAGTCGCAGTTGACGTGAGGAAATTTATTAGCGGGATAAAATAATATTCACAGGATTCTCTTCATGGAAATATGTCGTCAAGTCTGTAACGTTATCGTTCTATATTGTTGTGTTAACGCAAATTTTATTTGTTCGCTTGGTGACTTCAGTTAGGTCAACATAAAGCTCTATAATCATGATATGAATAAAAAAAATTTAAAAAAAATTGGATTTGCATTTGCGGAATATTCGAAACAATTTTTTAAATCGATGGTTTTTTTAATCGATGATCACGATGAACGACAAATGAATTAACGTAAACATATACGCCGATAGCATTTTAGACTCGGAGCGTTCTTATTGCTCACTGCAATATGTTCTTAAAGCATATTTACAAAAAAAATACCGAAGAAAGCGTTTAAGAGCTAGTTGGCTGGTTGCATTATGGTATGAATTTAATGTAAATACTGTGGGATATTACGTTTATTTAGCACATTGGATAATTGAAAATTGACTGGAAAAGCTAACAGCTATTTATTTACGTATTATATTTGAGTACTAAATAGGTCTTAAACAATCATAGCTATCCAAATATGTTCATGTCAAATCGCTTCTTTTTTATACTTGATTTCATTATTATTTTTCTTCGTTGGTTAAATTTCTTTACTGGCGGTTAACACTCATCTTTTTTTCAATTATTACTGAGGCAATAGTTTTACTTTGTGTAGTCAGAACGAGATTGTTGCTTAGTATTTTAAACAAATAAATATCATACACGGATATACAGAATATAAAATAAAAATAAAAGTCTAAGTTATTTCGAATTGAAGCTTATTTTACAAATCATAAAGTAAATTATACAAACGAGCTGTGCAGTGTCACAAATGTCGATCCAAGTGATACGTTTTTGAATCTTCGTACCTGAAAGGCAGATATTGAATAAATTAAAAAGATTACAGCGTTTCATTAAAATATGGCAATATGTAGCTCATATTACAGCGTTTCATTAAAATATGGCAATATGTCGACGATCACATCAACTTGCGTTAATAAGTGGTTGGCATGCAATGGATGTGAACGTTGATCTATCTTTAAAATATACCCGCAATTCACTATAATTTGATGTACATGAAGTCTATTATGACTGTAGTGTTGTGACTTAACTGATTTCCAAAGCATATTAATGATTTAGGAAATTAAACCATATTTAAAAATAAGAATAATTACCACAATAAATGTGTTAATTCAGAATTCAAATTTAAATGCCGAGTCACATAACTTAGTCGTCTTAATCCTTCCGCTAAAAAACATCTTGCAACTTTCATAAAAAAATTTGAATTCCAAATTCATTTGCATAAGAAAAACGTCAATTCATAATGGGATTACAATTTTTTAACAATAGCTTATTAGTAGGTTATCGAAAAAAATATTTTAAAATTTGGTTAAAGGTATATTATATTGGTGTTTGAGATAGTAAACAACTTAGATAGCAATCAGAATGAGTTTTACTTTCAAACATCGAAAGGAAAGTCTGATTTGAAATGTTGTTATTTCGTCTTATTATTACAATATCCTTTTTTGGTCGGTATTACTACGTGTTTTGGTCATTGTGAACCCATATTAATGCAGAAATTTTTTTTGTTTTGCCTGCATTGATATTCAATGTTTAACTAAAATATCAGAATTTGTACCTACGTCAATAAGTTATATACACTAATCTACGTAAAGATAACAGAATTAATTTTACTTTTTCTGAATAATAGCATTCAAATAAATTGAATATTTTTTTATTTGTTTACTACCAGTTAAAGTGGTAATGGTAAAGTATACAATGTAAACATATTTTCAATCGTAACGCCTATTGACTCCGACGCTTTCCATAATATACGGAATATTTGCCACTTTATTTACGTACATTTAACATTTTCGATTTCCTTTCCAAGAAAAGTATTTTATACGTCACATTTATGTAAATTTGCCTGTCGTAACCATAATCGTTGAATATTAGCTATACTAAGGTAATAAGGAAATTTTGAAGAAACTCCATTCAGTAACGTACTTTGAACATATTACTACTACTAATATTTATGGATACATATGCTTACATTTACCTCATGTCATAGATACGCTACGTGTATCCATAATGTTTTTCTGATATCACATGACATGTGACACATTTTCTTCTAAACGTCAATGGCAGACATAGGAAGTTTGATCCGAGTTGAGACATATGTAACTTCTTAAGTTCCTATTCACTGATATAATCCAACCGAAACTTTCAATATTTCCTATTACTAGGGAAATAATTTAATAACTATATTATTAGAGTAAATTCTTGAGAAAATTTTTGAGTTGACGAAAAATTGTATCGGAAAATTTCATTTAAGTAACATGGAGGTTAATTGAACTTACAATGAAAATGATTTGTTTTATTAAATATTTAATAGTTATAAAATTAGTACGTTAGTCGCAATTATCAACAAGTTGATTATAAGCAAAATTTAAGAAATACTGAACTCCTCAGAGTTAAATTTTATAGTAATTCGAAGGAGAAGACCAATGTACCTAGGGAATCATTTATTGCTGTCTCTGTGAAAATATCTGAAATATCTGAAAATTATAAAATAAAATTAATGAAATTTAAGTAAAATTTGTAGTTATAAATAAAATCTTCAAATTTACGTCTCAAATAAGTTAATAAATAATTGATTAATAATAAACGTTAATAATAAACAATTACAATTAACATTTTTTTCCTTTTTAGTACTCTGTTTTATTTTGTCCCATATTTCATTTTATTATAAATTTTGTTACAAAAGAGCAAGTTGGAGCATTGTTTGACTTTTAATATTGCGTCAAGATGAATCATATTTTGAAACTTTTCTAGGACAATAATTAGTGAAACAATTAATAATGAATACCCAATTAAATCCATCCAGTAGTTTTACGTGATGTTCAGCTAAATGAACATAACGTAAAACATTGTCATTATATACGTTTGTCAAGTTTTTCCTATTTATATAAATAGAATAAATTACATTTCATTTCACTTTCAATTATTTTCAGTTCTTAATATATACATACATGCAGGTTTGTATGCGTTATTCCTATGCCAATTTAATCTTAAGTACCTATATTAAACAGTTTACGGAAATTATTTCATGAAATTCGTTTTGAATCCTTTCCAATTTTATCCTTTCCGATGATTAATCTCATTACCGAATTCGAAGTTATGGACACTTGGAATTTTCAAACGTTTCTTGTGAAAAACGTCTGCATCAGACGTAGACGAATCGTGACTCAAGTGTCGAGAGTTATAAGATTTTCATTTTTTTACCTTTCAGAAGTACGAAACCTTAAATACAATATTGATAATACCCAGCAGCATTTTTTCCTATTTCGATATTCCGTCATATTATTAATACTTATTATCTCAATTTTGCGTAATGACTTTTCAAATAGAAGTTATTTAAATAGGTTTCTTGATTTTAATGTTAACCTTAAAAGGGAATTACACACGAAATATAACTAGTTATATAATATAAATTACTTTATGGTATAATTATTTCATGAGTAACAATTTAAAAAAAAATTTAGCTATTAAGAAATTTGTTATTTGAGAATGTATTTTCTGATGCAAATTCGCGGCAAAAACCTTAGTAGTTCAATGGAATGAAATTTGTAAAACGGGTAACAAGATGAATTATCTTATTCATGAGGAAAGAAAAAAGTCAAGAAATGGAAAAATTATCATTCTACTTGAAAGATAATATAGATCGGAATATCAAAAAATCATTCAAACCTTTTTCCGATCTCCGAAATGTACAATTTTATTACGATAGAACTTGAATAGCTGACAAAGAGCTGTAACATTTGAATGAACTGAACATTCCGAAATTAGAACGTTTCCATTTTTCATCACTCCGCTATGGAACCTTAAATATACAAAGGTATAAAATAATACATAAACATACGACAATATTACCGTCATATTGATGATGTAAGAAAGAAATGTAAAAATAAATCATAATCAGTTATCAAACTGATTATTATTTATTTTTTAAATCTTCATTTTTCTTAAAAATTCCTATATTTTTTACATTTATATTAAGTTTAAGTGAAAAACAAAACTTGGTGCAGTCCCACAGAAAAGTTTACAATACAAAAGAAATTTAGTTTTTAAATTTAGTAATTTATTTACAATGCCAAATAAATTTAGTTTCCACGGAAATGCTGCTTTATTCTGTCATACAATATGAAAAAGTCGAATTCAATTCCTTTACGTTCCTGCGTGTCAAAATTAATATTCCCATTAATATTATACCTTTTATAAATCCTTCGTTAATCCCTTTATAACCTTATCTGTGGACGTCATAATATTTTCCTACGAATAATTACATCAGCGCAACGACGATAATAAAAAAGCTCTCCATCACAAAGACGGTCGCTCTCAACCCCGAAGCGAACGACGCGGACCATTGATTTGGAATTTAATGAACGACTTGTCGGTTGTAAAAATTTATATGAAATAACTTGAATGCCTTTATTTAAAGCGTATATCGAAATATGGCTTGCACAAAACTTTCATCTCCAAATATTTACGTCGCGAATGAACCGTTTTAAACACTTTGTCTTGGAATGGTGGGTATGACAATTGTTTAGATAATTTGTATATTTTGAAGAAGTACGACTTTAATCGGCGTCATTTTCAAATAAATATTTAAGTAAATTATAAATATCCGGTTCCTCGTCTCTTCGAGCAAACTGAATAGAAGCATAGCAATATTTTTTGTTTCAATTGTTTCTTTCTTACTTGGGTATTAGCCATACGATACTTTTTTATTTTCATTAAAGGGAACTTTATGTATATATATGGTTAAATGAAACTAACTGATGTAGTATTATTCCTACTCTCTTTAAGTTCTTTAGCGCAACCGAGGTTTGTTGTATTACAACATCTTCATATGACCAATTAGCAAAGATCTTTACTAAAAATCCTGAAGATGTTGTAATACAACGAAACCTAAGTCGTGGTAAAGAATTTAACGAGAGTAGAAATAATACTACATCCCGTAGTTTCATTTAATTGTGAATAATTAATTTCTACAAAACCAACGCAAAATATATTTAAAAATTTGTAAAGGTTGTAAAATTAAAATTTGTAAGGTGTATATTAATATAATATTTTAAAGTTTTGTAAGGTGTATATTAATATAATATTTTAAAGTTTTGTAAGGTGTATATTAATATAATATTTTAAAGTTTGGATTGATTACCTTTGAAATTTTAATTGTATTCAATTCAATCCAAGTACTTCTTTCCTCCTTTTGACCATACCTTATGGTCTAATAGTAAGTAAAAATATTAAGAATATGAAGAAAATAATATAAGTACTATATTCTTTATACCATATTCTTACGGTTTTTTGTGCCCAAAAATCAAAAAGGAGTGTGCCCTTTTTTGTAGTGAAGCTCTCTGTCTTTACATCTCATTTCGTCTGTGAGGCTTCTACCTTTCAAACAAAATTAAATTTTACTTAAAATTAACACCAAATCGATAATCTAAAATTAGAAATTTTATGAGAAATCACTTAAAATTTCTAGGAGGCACCAAAATATGTAAAGAGACCCTGGAACAATTTATTTTTCCGTGAGAACATAAGAGACATCCTTAAAAATATTTATGCAATTTGAGAACATGTGCGAGAACATATGAATTATCATCATACATCAATTATGTATGTACATAAAATATTTATGTGAGGACATATAAGATATCGTTATAAATATGTATGTACATAAAATATTTTTTTGATGGAAGACCATAATTTTTACTACGGTCTTGCTTTAAAAAAACAAATTGGTGAAATTAATTTGATTTTTTTTGACGCATTTAATTACCAGATTTATTAAAAATAGCGTTAGGTTGTAAGCTGTAATTCGGCTCTAATATTTATATATTCTCTATTTAAATAAATATCTATACAAATGTATTTGATTTCAAATGTGTTTTAGTCGATACGCCATATCTCTTTTAATACTTCATCAAAACCATGATTCAGCTATCATTTTGAAGATTGTCTTTACTTCTGACAAAAGTAAACAAATACTTCAAAATATTTTTTTAAATATTTAATTTTCTATATATTATTTCCCAACAGTGTTTATATTGTAAATAGCGCCTCTATTGCTCGACAATTATTCAAGCAGTAATCGTTTAAAATTGCGTCGCCTGTAGACATTATGTTTAACTAACATGCACGACAGTCGTTCAAATTGTAAAACGACAAACTGTTTATTAATTTCTTCATAATATTACAATTCGCTTACTTGCGAATTATTCGCACGAGCCAAGTGGAATTAACAATAATAAAAACTTTGAGTAAAACAAAATAATTTTTGAGTAATTTGCAATGGTTTTAGTCCTATGGAAGACATACTACGCAATAAAGTTAACATTGGCGAATATTTATGTGTACTTCTGTATCCATAGTAAGAAAGAACTTAAATATACGGGGAAGAGAATATAAGATTACAATGCATTTCAACCATGTATCTAAAATAGCTTCCGAAATATTTTAAATTTCTGTAGCTTGTATACGTCCTCACTCATTGACATATCGTAAATAAACTTATAGGTTACTATTTGGTATAGACGTGGTATTTGACCATAACAATAAATTAATTGCCCAGAATTATGGACATTTTTGCCA
Organism: Druceiella hillmani; assembly: GCA_039881145.1. Lineage (NCBI taxonomy): Eukaryota > Metazoa > Arthropoda > Insecta > Lepidoptera > Hepialidae > Druceiella > Druceiella hillmani. The sequence continues at coordinate 128,472 of JAYKKI010000131.1, forward strand.
AAAAAAAAGATAAATTTTGTGTCAGTTGACGTTTCAGAAATACCTAATAAAATTCTTCGGTTCTATATTTAAAAAACAGCCGTGGATCTAGAAGATAATAAATAAATAATTAAATGTTATTTTGAACTATGCAAGCTTAAAATTCACTTAGTATTTAGTTCTATGAGCTTGCCATGGTTTAATTTTGTATTATCAATAAAACATCACTTTATTTCGTATATCGGTGTTTTCTATTTATTTATAAACCTTCTTGATTTTGAAAACCAATACTTTGGTTTTGACAAAAGAATTTAATTGTGAAAGTAATTGAAAAAAATATTTAATACAAATAGTGATTTGGAACAATAATCAATTCAGTATTAATTTTTATGCTTACACTAACTCCCAAACAAATAAAGACAATTACCATAAAGTGAGATTCAATACAAATGTGTGGGAAAGAAAAACATTGAATTTATTTATGTTTAGAAAAACATTGAATTTATTTATTTATTTATTTCAAAATATTGAAATAAAAAGTTAATCAAAGTGAACGTCACAATTTGTTGAAAAACAGTAGGCAATGGCAAGCTAAATGTACCATATTGAACATTTATAGAAATATAATTAAGGATAAAGACATAACAATGAATAAATAAAAATTTATCACGTAAATACGTAAATTTTCAATGATTGTAACAAAGTTGATATCAATTTTTTAAGCACGCCTTAGAAAGTATGGACGAAACAAATGTCTGTCCGACGGCAATAATTACAAGTCAATTCTTGAAGCTTAAATTTTATAATAAAATATGAATGTAAAAGTTTACAAGGTCTTAGAAAAATGTATAAATTTGAGCCAAGTTTTGTAATGAATTAAAATTGACATACGGAATAAAATGAAAAAACTGACGTTAATTAAATACGTAAATTTTGCTTTAAAGAAATTACCGATTATAATAAAAAAAGTACATAGTCATCATGTACTTAAACAACATATGAAGTTTGAAGGAAAAAATTGTAATCTTACTTCACAAAATACAGTCATTTTACAAAATAAAAATAAAGAATTCTATTCACATTTTGAAGCTTCGGTAAAATAAAAAAAAATCTTTCTGATATTTAATTAATAAATAATACAAAAATTTAAAAATGTCACAAATTTACCATTACACGAGAACTCTAGCGTAACTCAAATTTTGGTTACAAACCCGCGGGCAGAATCTATTAACATTCACGTGAACGGAACGACGCACGAATATTGACATACTCTCGGCAACAACCAGCAATTCCATGTTTTTATTAAAAATCAAACGAAGGTTTCTAATTTGTTTTGGTCCTTGAGAATGGAGACAAATAGTTTTGTTTAAGTTTAATCTCGAACTCATTAAACCTTAAAACACTAAAAAAGGAAAGGAAACCCAAAGAAAAAAAAATGTAAAAGAGACAAGTACTTTAAAAATTAGCCGTAAAATATTGTGAGATAAAAGCAATAAAATTATAGCAAGACTTGGTTAATTAAATGAAGGTGTAAGACTTAGACTTAGAGTCTAGATTTAGCGAATAATCTGCAACATAAGGTTTATAAGATTTTAACTACATGATTCACTATTCATGACATTCAGATTGATTTGAAGTGAAAATGACGGTATCTTTTCCTCCAAATTAGAACACTAACGTCTCATGTCTCACATTTTGTGTCCTACACCGGAAATAAACATTTAAAGTATAGTCATCTTATTTTCATTTGAAAACATTTACCTTATTAACATTTAAAACAACGGTGCAACAAAAAGCAATGGTTTTTTTGTTTTAAAAGACGCAAATAGAATAGAAATAAACAAATCGCCTTTCATTTGGATAAATCTATAGTAACAATCGACAATTGGTATATCGTCATAAGATGTCGAAGGATGTTAATATTTTTAGAAGTACAATCGCATTTTAAATTTTATTTGTTGTTTTGAAATGGAATATTAAGGGAAAATTATGAAGAATTGAAAATGCAGTTTCGTATTATCTCTTTAATGTCAGGAAGTTCAAGTCAAAGCAATATTGATAATTATTACGTTTAAATAGAGTTTTATGAATTTTACGGGTTCCGTTGTATGCATGTTGCACCAACATAATCTTTGGATCGTTGTCTATTTGTTTATGTACCCGTCGCATAAAAACCACTAACCATATTAGGATAGAACTGAATATATTTGGCCTTAATTTTGTTTAAATTAATTTTTCACAATTAAATAAAACTACGTGATGTACTATAATTTCTACTTTCTTTAAGTTCTTTACCACGGCCTAGGTATCATTGTATTACATCTTCAGGTGGGCTATTAGCAAAGATTTGCTAATTTTTGTGTTGTTATACTATGGATGTTTAGAATCACACGCCATTCATGCAAAGCTGCGGCGACAATAACTTAGCGGCAAGTAGATATTTTTTTTATTTCAGTACAAAAAAGTAATATTATGTAATTAATGCCAAAAAAATAAGAGGAATATATTTGCACAAAAGAAAACCTACTTACGGGAAAATTCAATAAAACTAATGAAGCGAATATCCGGACGTTGAGTTAGTACGGTAATAACAAATCGTTATGTCAAATTAAATGAACTCCCTGCAGCTTGGAAGCCAGCGTTTCCGGAACGCGTCCGTGATTTGTGGCGAATCAGGCTGTAAACAAACGTGAGCGTTCCGCTATTAGCTACAACGATATTTTTTTTCTTGTAATTGAATTGAAATAGGAGAAATTGAAGGAAGAATAAAATTTTATTTCGATAATAAATTATAAAAACGTTGCTTACGTATAGCAATAAACTTTTTAAATATTTTTATTAATAATTTAATACATCCGATTAAGAGTATAGAATTCAGTCATCCCTAACGTCATTTTGACGTTTATTTTAGGCCTATATGAAATAATTATAATATTTTATGGTATGTTAGTAGAGAAGTTGAAAAAAAAAATTATTGAGAATGAAATAATTAATAATTACACCTCAATTTCCAAAAAATCGAAACCTTTCAAAACTCTAAAAAATATTAGGTATATGCAGGGTACCATATGAATATATAGTGCAGGGTACCATATAAAAAGCCTAGTTTTCAGTACCCCAAAAGTATTTTTCTTCCTTTAAGGTAATATATCTTCAGAGATATGTTGACTGGTATGTAATAAAATATGATTTCATTCCCTTATTTTCGAAACTACTCAACCTAAAGTTATAAAAAACGAAAAGTTTTAGAAGCCTTTGAAAATATTATAGGAAAAATATGGAGATGATTTATGATGTCATAAGTCTTCAAATATTGACCCTGTTTTTACCCCTGTAAAAAATGTGGTAGGTGATATATTTACGTTTCTAAAAACCCTTATTTGTAAATAGTTTAATAGAAATACTATGAAGGACACAATTATAATTGTTTATGAGAATTTGATTTCATGTGAAACCTTGGAGTTCGAGTTCTAGGGTACTTGACAGATTTTGTTTTTAATTATTTGTTAAAAACTTCAACGTAAACGTATGCAAATTAACCGAAATAACGGCAACACATGCAACTTTGTCCAGTCAGCCAGAATATTTTTGACCTAGAGCATATTATATAATTCGAAACTAAGTAAGAAACTAAGGCAAAGTTTCGAAACTAAGATTTTTTGGACCAATAAATTAAATATTGACACGTATATAGATAATAACGGGAAAAGATAGGCTAGATGAGAATAATACAAAGTAGAGATAAGGAATAAGATAAAAATATATTTTGCAGAAAACTTTTGAAGTAATGGACTGAAAATAGATTTTCGATTCCAGAATTAAGTACATTGCAAAATTTACTAGGGCATATTCGTATTGAGGGGTTGTTTATCAAAAATGTGTGTAGCCAAAACTTTGAAGAAATGCAAGTAAGTAAATAATACCCCTCAAAAATATTTAAATGAATGCAAAGATAGCTCAAATTGCATCGACTGCATAATGCCAGCTAAGTAAGGTGTAGTACTCGTATAAACATAAATATGTTTACTTTTTCTGTGGGAAAACATAATAATAAAATCTTGTTTTTTAATTGATCTTCAATGAGGTCATGTTACCACAAATATCTAGAAATATTTTTCTAAAAAATTGTAGAAAAAGTTCACTTGATTAAACAATAAATAAAAACGTTTATTTGATTTTGTAAATGATTACCTTGAATATTGTAATTTTTAATAATTCTAAAAGATGTAACATAATTGGTTTTAAAACAGAAAACAGCAAATGAAAGTAAACTTTCATCATAACACAGATAATTTTGCACTTTGGTTTTCGTTGATTCCAGCGCAAGATGTGTAAGTTTTTGCAGTAAGAAATTTTAGTGTAAAAATATACAGAACAATAATTCCAATCCAAAATCGATGACAAATTTGACTAGTTTTCCAATAAATTTTGTTTCTCTTCCCTAAATCTCTACGGCCAGAGGTGTCGAGAAATTAATATTTAGTATTAAGGTCTATATTCCAACAGACCGGTAAAAATATAAATTTTCAGATATTCATTACTTCAATAAAGACTCATTCATCAAAACTACTAACGGTAATAGTCGTTAACCAAGATCTTTGAAACTTAGTCTAAGGGATAAAGGTAAAAGAAACTAATCCTACTCTGTGTGTTTTTAAATACCTACTTATTAAGCTTTACCACAGTAGAATATAATCAAATGGAAACTCTAGATGCGAGTTTTACCCGCACTTGACTTTCTTTTATGTACTTGAAATTTTTCCTTGCTGAAAGAAATCGAAGTCGCAATTCTTTGTTGTTTTTTAAAAACAAAAAACTTTAAGCTTCAACAATTTTTTAAAATTTTTTTTGCTAATATATTTTTTAATGAGCAAAATTTATAGAGAAACATTTTAAAGTTGAAAATATTTATTTTTGGTCATCTAATGAAAATAAGGTAGAAAGTATAATTTTTTTGGGTCATGTTTGAGCGATGATTTTGTGATTAATTTACGAACGATTAAATACCTTTTAGATCGCTGTAAAAATTAAAATTTTTGAAAGTATTTTAACAAAACCATGAGTGTGTCCAGATATTTTTTAGCTTTGAGTGAGCCTAATTATTTAGAGATAATAAATTTTTAAATTAAAGAAACTGATACTTTAAGCTATCCAATTCTATTTAATAACTTTGCCTGTTTTTCGTGTCAAAAAAATTAAGGACGTAAAAAAATTATAGCTTTATTTCTTACTGTTGAATTTTTAAGAACGTAAACGAATATCAAACTACAGTATATATATATAATAGTGACTATAATATATAATAGTGACTTCAGGCTTTGTTATAGGTTTAGTCTAGCCTATTACGACAAATAACCAAAACCCGAATATATCCAAAGTTATAACTAAATACAATTTTTAAGTTGTTTTAAATTATTTTTAAAAAATATTTATTCATAAGCCTTTTAATCTGTCACATAAATTAATATACTAAAACTCTTGAGTATAAGCAACAGCCAACGGTCTAAGCCTTTTAATTTAAATATTGTTCTAATGAAATAAACGTGAATGTAATCAATATTTTTCTCCATATTTCTGTGAATGACAGTATCGACTGTGTTTTAGACTCTATTACGTTTATTTTTTTTACAGTCATCATTTACAATAGTCAATTATTTAAAAAAATACCACCAATATTTTTAGTAAGTATATAAATTCCAACACAAAAAATTCAAATGAAGGAAGACACCAATTGCGGGCGATAATTGCAAGTACGAATTATGTTAATAAATTTTATTCAAGTCAAATTGATTTTTCTAATGTAATTTTCCATTATAAACGTATATAATAAAATAACTCTTCACTGCAAATGAAAACATAAAACATAGCATCAATGCAATTTACATCTAAAATCGTGAGAATATTGTACCAGAATATTTCAAAAGTATTTAATTAAAAATATTAATGTTTGAAAACCTTAATTACTATGCCAATAAACCTATAAGCGCAGCAATAAAAAGATTTGACAGTAATAACAGGATAAGATAGACTAGAAGAGAACAATAAAAATAGAGAAAAGGAATAAGATAAAAATATATTTTGCAGAAAACTTATGAAATAATGGATTAAGTATATCGCAGAATTTACTAGGAGATATACATATTGAAGGGGTTGTTTATCAAAGATGTGTGCAGCCAAAACCTTGAAGAAATACAAGTAAATAGATAATACCCCTCAAAAATATTTAAATAAACACAAAAATAGCGTAAATTGCATCGACCGCATAATTCCAGATAAGTGGGGCATTGTACTCTTATAAACACAGAAATTTGTTTAATTTTTGTTTGTGGACAAATATAACAATACAATATTATTTTTTAATCAATCATAAATAAGGTCGTGATAGCACCAATATCCATCAAGCATAAACGTTTGACCAAATTAGAAATATTTTTCTGATAAGTTAAGAAAAATTTCACTTCATTGAAAAATAAATAAAAACGTTTACTTTAAACAGTTAAATGATTATCTTTATATTAAATATTATTATGATGATATCGTAATTCTTAATAATTCTAAAAGATGTATTATAATTGGTTTTAAAACAGAAAACTGCAAATGAAAGTAAACTTTTATAAAAACATAGCCAATTTTGCACTCTGGTTTTCGTTGATTCCAGCGCAAGATGTGTAAGTTTTTGCAGTAAGAAATTATAGTGTAAAAATATACAATGTAAGTGACAGTATCGACTGTGTTTTAGACTCTACTACGTTTATTTTTTTTACAGTCATCATTTACAGTAAGTGATAGTCAATTAATTAAAAAAATACCACCAATATTTTTAAAAAGTATATAAATTCGAACGCAAAAAAATCAAATGAAGGAAGACCCCAATTTCGGGCGATAATTGCAAGTACGAATTATTTTAATAAATTTTGTTCACGTCAAATTGATTTTTCTAATGTCATTTTCCATTGTAAGCGTATGCAACAAAATAATTCTTCATTTTTAATCAAACTGCAAATGAAAACATAAAACATAGAATCAATGCAATGTAGAATTCTTCAAAAGTATTTAATTGTAATTATTAATGTTTGAAAACCTTAATTACTATGCAAACAAACCTATAAGCGCAGCAATAAAAATTTAACCTTAAAATAAATTGAACCTTATAAATAAACTTACCCATAGTCGAAACGTCTTTGGTCGCTTTTAATTTATGTTTTAAGTACTATTCATAAAAGTTTATTTGGAGAGAAATACATTTTTAGCGGTTAAAAATAATTTTACTAATGGATTTTGTTATAAGTGCAATTATAGTTATTGTATTTTCGTGTACTGGGCGTTACACGTGAATTCGTGAATTATGACAAAAAGTTGGCAATTTTAAAATTATCAGAAAGTAAATGTAATATATTATCAAACTATTCACAATTGTTTTCCTTTTTAAATAGATTGTTACAAGATTTTCTGTAATTAAATTACAATAGCGAGAAACTCGTGCAACATTTAAATTTCGCAAAGTACTACAACGTTAACGATGTTGAAGAAATATATTCCCCAAACTATTCGGACTGAAGCGTCCAAAAAACAGAATAAAACGGGCCAAGTGTGAGTCTAGCGACGCCCAATGTAAACAAGTAGGGCGGATATAAACATGGTCGTAAATATTTTAAAATTTATGATATCTAGAATCATCGTTATTATTTTCATACCTTTGCGTAGGCTTCTAAAAGAAACTGTTTTCCTTTTTAATAATTTTTAGGTCAATGATTTAGGAAATAAATTGCGTATTTTACACAATATCTCTGAATATATAATACCTAATATTATGAATAAAATGTCTTAGATGCTTGCATAACTAAACTTTTGAAAAAGTATCCCATACTGAAAAAAATTGAGTTTATAGTTTACCCTTAGAATTTCTATTAAAATATTTGTTTATGTAAGCTATAGGGATGTACGCTTTATTAATATGCAATATTCCAGATTTCTACGTGCAGCGATTTCTAAAAAAACGGTTGTAATAGACGGATATGCAAATGTTCTTATAGGAGTTCTGTTTTTCTTTTTAAGACAGGGAATCCTAAAAACGAGGCTACCTATCTTGATACCTATGATTCTATATAAAAAAAATTAACCTCTAAATTGACTATATCGAAAAGTTAATAATTTCATATATGCTTGTATTTTAGCTACATAATTAAAGAAGTTATATTTAAATAATTATTTATGGGCATTAATTACATGTACACAAATAAAAAAAATTATAACAATTCGAATGGATACCATCGGTGGTAACAAACTGTTAACTTACATTTTAATGTTACAGTTACTAGTTGCGTTGGTAACATACTTTAAATACATTTCAATCTATTAAGTTTGATAATAATTTAGCTAACAGTTTTGCAATGAATTTAAATTTAGGTTAAAGCCAACTTAATAAATAAAACCCTATTTTAAGTAAATACAAGCGGCCCACATTATCCACTAAAGTCATGAACGTGAGGGTCAGGATAGTAATTATACCTAACGATATCATGCTGAGAGGTTCACTAGTAAATTTAATTACAGGGGTAAACTACTGGAGCCGCAACACAATTAAACGTTTACATTCAAACGTATTTGGAGAGAATTGTTATTTTATTTAACGGAGCTATGTTTTAGCGCCACTACACTTAGTCATTTATTTAGGTAACATTTTATGATTTGGAATTCAACGTTACTTTTACGCAACCTAAGTTGCCGAGATTGATTTTTATCTAAACTAAATTTAGTAGAGCGCTAATGAAAAAAAATTATAAGCCTTTACGGGATGCCTAGCAGATGTGATTTGAAATTATTTATAGTTTTGTAATAACAAATTTCATTTGAACGAAGTGAAAACCAAAGAAAAGCTAATATTCAAATGGTTGTTAATAATAACATTAATTTAATTTTATTATTGTATTCTTACGAAATTATTTAACACAGAATTAATTCTTTACGTATTTCTATTGTATATTTCTATTGTAAATAAAGGCTTTTAAATTTGTAGAACGATAATAAATAAAAAACAATGCTGATCCAAATAAATTCGGAAAGAGCCGAAAAAACGCGAACCTGACCGCATGGCAGACAAGACGCAAAGGTAGCCGAATTAAGGCTAAAGCCGAATAAGGCTTAAGTGCCAATAATACACGAATCAGAACATTTTAACTCCCATCTAAAGGCGCCATTAGATATTTCACATAAAAATTTCCAGTAACACTGGAATTCAACGTTGTGATAAAAATACGAATTCTTTGCTGAATCATAAATGACTATTTGAAATAATTAATCTATTAATTAAATGTTTAGTTTAAAAAAATCAAGGAAACGCTCAAAAAGACGTCTCGAAGTTCACTTTCAAAAAATAACACGAGAATCCGAACTTTCAGACAAAGACAACACAATATCTACCGCAACTTTTTCATTATATGCGCATAACTTATATGGCGCTGAACCTATTGGTAATTTTTAATGCATTCTACATGTATACTCGTATGTGTCATCGAGTGGAAATTTCGACCAAATTTCGAAAATCTATCTGACACCAAGAATATATTTGTTTATAAATTTGTAAATATTTTTTTAAATAAATTTTTATGCTTTTGGATAATCGTAATCATATATTTAGAGTAACTTGAATATTTTAAGTTAACTTATTACCAGATTACATTTTTATTGTAACGTAGGTTGGAATAATTTCATTAAAATTATGTTTCTTTTTTATGGTAAGAAACATATTGACCGTCCATTTCGGTGCAATAATAGAATTTTATAAAATATAAAGATGTTTCATTGGCCCATAAATATAATGTGATTAATAACCGTTAACCATGTCATTAATATCTATGAGATAAACATAAAAATTGTGAACATTAGATATTTTTCTATTACAATAATAAACTTCGTAATAGAACTTGAACTTATTTATAAGAAATATTTACTATGAAATACATTTATATATATATAGAATATGAGATTTGTTCAGTACGCTTATTTTATTTTTTAACATGGGTCCTTTTTACGTGAATTTTTATCTTATACTCTATTAGTCTATAAAATATATTTGGCAACATCTTCAGGTGAGCAATTTATAAAGATTACAAATAGTCCATCAGAAGATATTATTATCCAACGAAACCTTGAACCTGCTAAAGAATCTAAATAAAGTAAAAGTAATACTACATCACGTAGTTCTATTTAGTTGTGAAAAATTAACTTATACTCTGTATTAATAATAATTCCTTTCCTAAATTTCTTAATTCCTTTCGTTTAGCAATTGAATTGGAACATCTATCTGACAAAGTTAAATCTCTCGCCGCGCTCCCGGTTAGGCAGCCGTCACCGCGTCATAAATAACATTTCACGCCTGTTTAAATTCAACGACCGGCTTACAAACATTAAAATAGTTCTTTTAATTGACCGTCCACAGTAATGTGGACAATAAACAATCCATGGCAAATACTCTTTACGTCAATGAAAACCGCAAAAAAATTCACCCAGTAGAAGTTGAGTTACAATCGAACATTCAGACCGTCAGATATTGCGTTCATAATGAGATAATTTTGCTACGATAGCCACAATGATAAGTACTATAAAAATACAACTAATCAAAATTAATCTTATTTACAGAAAAGAAGATCAGATCAGTAAACAAATTCTAAACTATTCAGTAAACAAACAAAATCTCTCAAAATCTTTAATTATAATATTTAGTGTCTGAAAAGAAAAACAATATATATATGTATATGTGTATATACATATATATATGTGTATATATATATATATATATATATATATATATATATATATAACTTCACTGCAGGAACATTTTTTTAGTGTCTAGTAACTGTAAAGTTAATTGTATTTGTTAATATAAAATATTGGCATTTTGTAAAATCCTGCCTGTGGTTGTTTTTTTCTGTAAAATACGTTTAAAAATACGTTAATAAAAAAATATTTTAGTGTGCGATTTTCTAATTTTTTTATTTAAATTTACTTATCGGATAACAAATAAATATTAAATATAATGATTAAATAAATTTGTTGGTCCAATCATATATACTTCTGAGGAGACAGTTTACTAGGTCTACACTACTAGATTCATAGCACAATGGGATGTCATGATATAGATTATTTCGAGACCGAAGTACGGTTTAGAATTGATGTCCGAGAGTTCTCCTATATTTGTTTTCGGCAAAAAAGATATATTATTCGGTATGGAACAGAATATATTTCCACGCACAAGTTTGAAAATGAAAACGAGTAATGTTAAATCTCTTTGAAATTCGAGATAATGCGTATTATTATAATAAGAATAAGGGAGTATTTCGTATTTTTGTTGGATTTTACAAATACTAATTTGATATTAATCCCACTTTCAGAAAAAATATACTTTCTCGGCAAAGGAACATGAAATTTAATTAAATACCTCCTTCGTTTATTAACTTCAGCACATCGAATTGCAAAGTAGTATTTAGTAAATTTTAAACATACCTTAAATAATGATAGCACTCAGTTAAAATTGATTTCATTGTCTGCTACTGAATATAAAAGTCAAATCAGCTTAGAGTAATTCAAACTTTATGTGTGGGTATGAGCATTGGAGAGTTTTCGCCGAGGTTTACCTCAATATCAGTATGGCTGACATCACCCTGGATCACAGTAGGATGCGGTTTTTTACCTGCTGATAAAGAATGTGTTTACATGACAAGCGGTAAGAATCGCTGAAGTGCATTTAGAGCGGTACGACAGACGACTATAATAGTGGCGCACTCAAGTATGCACTGGCGACTGGCGACTAATGTCGACTAATATTTTCTTTTGGATAAAGGTCTTCCATGGCAAATAGGTCAAAAGTTTATATTAAAATGTAGTATATTTGAATGTACTAAAAATAACAAGTACAAAACAATTTATCAATACAAGTGAAACTATGGATCTGCCATTCACCGTTAAGGATCTCGTTATGGAAATCCTTCCCCAACTTTCATCTCTATCACCAGATCCTTATTCCATCATGGTCATCATATGTCCTCACTGGAAATAAGTATGTGTACAGAGCTTTAAGTCTCTTAACAATGTGGAAGTTCATGAAATATCAACTACCTACAATATTTGGTGTAGATATATAAGCAACAAAGGAAATTAAATTAAAATTATTATATACGACATAATTACGGTATTTTTTCACATTTCAAGTACAAAGTTAGTTATTCAAAATAGAAAAAGTTTTTACATGAAAAAAGGAATGACCTTCAAAATATTTCCATAAAATTTCCGAATACAATATTTGTAAAAATCATCGTTCATTTTCTAAGAAAAATTAAACCAGGAAACAGGATTAATTCCCTTCATTTTATTTTATTGTTCTTTTGTTAACTAGACCGAAAATATTTGAGACGCGTCGCGTTATGATAAGATTATATGTAGAGAAAACCGGCGGTCAAGGCACCACGTATACGATGGAAAAGCGACGTGCTAGTTGAGCAACGTTCTGGACAAAATATATCTTTATTAAATTAATTAGAGCGTGTCTAAACGCTCTAATTAATTTAATAAGGTATGTTTTGTCCAGAACTATATGTTTTGTCCAGAACTAAACCTTTATGTTACGTGATCTATTGGAATGAATACATTGCTCTGAAACGAGTTATGCAATGTCCATTGCATACATTCCATTTTAGATTGTCCTGCATCTTCTCACACTGGAATTCCCAACTGTTTTAACAGATCTACCAAGGCCAGAATATTCTAAGATCAAGTTATTTAAATGTCAAAGAAAAATTTAATTGTAACTTTTTCTAGTAATTTTGCGCATCTTTCTGTTCTCACTAGTATTATCTAGATATAACTAGTATTAATCATTTCCTGGTGAAATTACACAATTATATTGACTTTGAAATTAACGGTATTCCTCAAATTAAAATATAAAAATACAGATTAATAACACATGAACAACTGTTTTGGAATAAAAAATTGGATTCTTTTGAACGCCATATATTGTTCCTTTCGTTAATGTATTATATTATATGAATTGATGTAGGTACTAACTGTGAATTGGTTTTGCTGTTTATATTATTAATCAATTGCTCTGAGCAAACTATTAAATTTTTTTTATAAATTTAAGCAATAAATGTTTTGGAATGAGATATGTTGGCCGAGTTAGAGAAATTGTTCTATTTGGTTGTCATTGATTTTAACCCTTAATACATATATTTTATTCTGGAACGATTAGTAATTAGACACGTTAATATTTTATCAAATGTTACTTCTCGGTAAATCGATATGAACTGAAGTAGTAAAATGTGTGTGTAAGTATTGTTTATAACCGAAGTATGTCAATACGATATGTGATAATTCTTGCCTTTATATTGCGTAATTAGGTACGGTTTGTAATGCCTAGTTTCAGTCAATTACTTTCTGATCGCTTATTTTATACAGAGGTACAGACATGGGGTAATTATATAATTTTTTTCAATTAATGGTTTCATTTCTATGTAGCTAGAGTTTATATTTTTATAACATACTTTTAGGTGTTCTTTTAGACTTTTTTTAGACTTTATTAAAATCCCCACACGAAAACCACAAAATAGTAAATCCCCACATACTAACCACAAAAAAGTAAAGAATAACCATTAATTCATTTTATTAATGTTCATTAAATTACAGAAATACAATTAAAATATACAGAACAACGGTAAACAGTGCCAGCATATATATGTGTATACATACAGAGAAAGTAAAACTGACTCACCGAGAGACACATCGGCCATAGTCTTAGAAACATTAATTTTGGAGTAAATTTTCTTTCCGTAATATAGAGAGATTTTAAAATATTAATCCCCTAAAATACCAAAGGTAAGGAAATTAAAGAAAGTAGAAATAATACTACATCACGTAGTTTCGTTTAATTGAGAATAATGAATTTCTACAAAATTAACACCAAATATATCCAATATTTAATGCTGTACTGAAGAAGGTTTAATATAAATTAGGGGGTCCTATTAATTCAAGAAAATGTTCTAATATATATAATAAATCACATGTTTCGGAAATTTATTCCTGTCGGGTAAAATGGAAATTAATAGTTTGCGAGGTTAATAAAACAATTACACGAATAACTTGAAATGGTATCAAAGTATTTTAAAGAAATTTCAAGTAATCTTGGAAAGGTAAAACTATACCCTGCACGTACATAATACAAGATGAAAGTTCATGTTAGTATTCTCATCTGCTTGCAAGACTTTAGAGTTGCTTGTAAAAGATCAACACTGGAGTGAAACATAGAAGAGTCCACGATTTATAGATCACCGCTTGTTTTTAAATAAGTTTTCACGATATCGTTGCTATTTCGTCTAGTATCAGATCGATTAAATCTGTGGAGAAAATTTAAAGAAAGCCTGTAGTTTGAATATCAGACTGAAGGAGAAAAGAACTACAGCATGAAAAGCTTAAAATATGGTGTATTCAGTAAACGTATATTGGTAATTACGAAGACAGATTTTGCATTGGGTGGATAAACCCTAATTTGGTACGCTTATCACCACCAAGCTGATTACAATGCTTATGAAAGTGACAATACATGGCAAAACAAATTTCAATATCTTGAATTCTCTTTGAATTTAAGAAACTGTAATATTGTCTCAAAATGGCGTACGTACTAATCAGCTCATCAGGGATCCTGGTTATTTTGGTCAAATTATCTAAAATGGTAAAGAATATTGTTAACAGAAAACATTATAAAAACTCAATTTACATGTCACATTAAGTATTTAAGAACTCTCACGAGAGAGATTGTGCACAAATTTGTTTTGATTCCAAATTCTTTCAGAGTCGAGACATTAGTTTTTGGTTCTATCCATGAGATGTTAAGCATCTTCCTTCAGTAGGTTATTTTAAAGGCGTCGATTAATATTCAATTAGCTATTTTCAACATACGTGACTCAGCACTGTACATAAAAATAGATAAAATGAGATTTCGTACTAAACACCATTTGATATGTCTGGATATGTTTTTGTCGTTCCATGCTTTATCTAAGCGAGCCCTCTTTGCATTTATATTAAAACTACGTTTACTTGTAACTTCTTACTGTTTCGTCGCTATTGGAGTATAATATTTTCCTGGTATGAACAGATATTTTCTAATTACGATATGTTTCTCTTTATGTCAATCCTTTATAATTTAAGCTAACTCATATGATAGGCATGAAAGTAATAAGTCTCAACTCTTCAACCGATCTCTACAAAATACTATTAATACTGTATGCTTGGTATATATATACAATATTTATCATGAAATTATTTTTTATAAAAAAAACTAATACAATGCTAGCGGAGCGAAAAACAAAACAACCAGCTTGCCCTGTAATTACTGTTGTCAGATAATAATTGTAAGAAATTATAACAAATACTATGAAGGAATTAATATTTAATATAACAAATAAACAAGAAAATTATTCATTGAGAACAAAAACTCCGCTCATAAAAACCAAAAAAGAAGAAATAAAATTCTATAAAACTCTCAAGATTTATTCAAGTAAAGATTTACAGGTGGAATCAGATAAACAGGTATCGATTTATCAGTTATTTTGAGGTAGGTGTTTTATTTTTCAATAATAATTAGTCACTTTTATTTATCTTAAAGATTTGTTCTGAAATGTAAAATGCAATTTACCCACATGATTTTGCTAATTAGCTTTCAATTTAGTTTTTTTTGTTTGATTCTTGACTTTAAAGATAAAGATCAAGGTAACAATTAACTAAGTTCTTTGCATTGATCCTACGATGTGGAAAGAAACAATAATATTATTGAAATGTAAGGAAAAATTCATTTTTATATGAATTTCCCTTTTACGTAAATTTCATTCAACTTTGTTGATTTTTTATGTGTCTGTATTTTAAAATTAAAAATCGGAAGCAGTGTCAACCCATGTGCCGCAGCCGTCTTTCCAAAAAAAAATTGACTTGTAAATTTGGAATTATCCTAAATTGCAAATTTATAAGTCATAAAATATTTAGACCCACAAATTTATTTATAGTTAATACTGAAATCGACTAACTTTTTTTTCATTTCATGTATCGTATTGAGTATCGTTTGAAATAAAAAGTAAAAATGATTCCAGCAGGTTTTTTCTTTATTTTTCCACGTTATTTTTCTCAGAAACGATTTGACTTACGAACTTCGTGATATAAATTATTTATTTTTCAAATTTAGCCTAGTCGTATATTAATCCAAGTATATTTCAGAAAATCAAGAAAATTTATGCGTAAATTTGCAGGAGCAAATGACATTAAAATAATGTTTTCTAGTTAATATGTCGTAGAGGTATCAATTTAAAGACATAATAAAAATTTACAATTAAATGAAACTACGTGATGTAGTATTATTTCTAATTTCTTTTAGTTCTTTGCCACGACCTAAGTTTCATTGTATTACAACATCTTCAGCTATTAGGAAAGATTAACTCTTAGGAACATTCAACAGCATTTATATGTTTCAAGTCTAATAGCGGAAGCGTGATTTGTGTGGGTTTTCCCACTGCCTATTTTAGTGAGTTTATTGTAGGGGAGCAATGTAGGTTTTATTATATTTCCAAGTTATACGATATACCAGTATTTTAGTGAGACTTGATCCATGCTTGGATCAAGTCTCGGCGTACACAGTCCGCCGTCGGAAAGAACTGGGCTTGTCTAATTGATTCGCCTATTCGACGCGACCTACCCAGAGCTGTTAGTGTCGCAGCTTTCCGGTGTGCCACGGGCCACGACTACCTGGCGTGCCACCTGAAACGTATTGGTGTCCTGGGGAGCGATGTCTGCCTGCTCTGTGGACGTCCAGGAATGTCTTTTGACCATCTCCACGTTTGCCCGAAGATGAAGCCCTACCTTGATGATTGGGAGAGGAGGGCGCCCCCTGATGATCACCCTGCCTACAAAACAGCTTTTCTCTACTGGTCGGCGCGCCACCTAATGGCAGACGTGCCAAGGGTGGGCGTTGGCTAGTAGTAGTAGTAGTAGTATTTTAGTGAGGGTAATAAATTCAATTGTTGTTATAATATGAGGTTGTACAATGCAATTGTTCTGGTGTATGTAATAAAATTAAATGTAAGTTATTCTCGGTAATATATTTATACAAAAGCAAGGGTATCTGAAAGTTAGAACAAGGTTATACCATTCATTCAACAGATATTCGGTTTTTTTATATTATATTTAGATGTGTATTTGGGCTGAAACAATTCGAAGAGTACTGTAGTCTCAATGTTGTCTATTTATATTATATCTAGAAGATATTTAGTATGGGTGATCATATTATATTTAGTTGTTCATTTAATATATTAACCTTGGTATCTTTTTTATGTCTGTTTATTTCTATTGTTGCTGGGATATTAAGTTTATTACTGTTTGTATTTATTCTTAATATTTAGGGGGCATTATCAGTATGAGGGTGATGATTATTTTCAATGAGATGTTTAGCAAAGTCAGATGTATCTGGCTTGTTATCTCGCCAGCTGGCAATGTGTTCTTTATATCTTATAAAATCTCTTCCTGTTTGACCTATGTATACACTATTACATCGTAACATTTAAGTTTAAAGATATCACTCTTTTTATGTTTATCTATTTTTTCCTTATTATTAATAAGGGTTTTACCCAAGTTACTTGAAGTGCTATAAGCACATATATTATTTATATGTTAAGAGTTTTCCTAATTTGAGTGGTACATTACCTATGTATGGGATATATTTATAGTAAATATTATTATTATTTGATACGAGCGGGTATATTTCTTGTATTAATATTTTTCTTTTTTTTTATGGTACAGTTTTGTGACAATTTATGGGTTATAATTATTATTTACTGCGACTTGTTTTATACTTTTTTATTTCTTTCCGTAAATTAGGTTTTTCTAAAGGGATGGTTAAAGCTCTGTGAATCATCGAATGGAAGGCTGCCACTCAGAATCCCTACAATAAACCTGATCTGAAATTACGTATGAACTGAAATAGCTATATCAAAATTAAGAAGAAGTTTCCAATACCGCTTTGCCATAAATAATCTTTGGCGTCCTCATCTTCAATGGAACTTCTCACCAGAGCTTCTCTTCAGTTTATTTTTTCAAAGTTTAATATTATTTATTATTCAATACAAAACAAGTATCAGAACAGAATTTCATTTGAGATTTATAATTTTTGAAATAATGCCTATATAATCATAAAGGTTGTTTGGAGAAAATGCAGACATTTAAAATTAATTGTAATAAATAACTTGATTCTTAGGGAACAAAATTTCTCATGCTGCCAAAAATCTGAACGGTAGTTTTAAAAGTTGAAATCTGTTACGAATTTAACACACTGAAGTACACGGTTTATTCTAAACAGATATTGAAACTGTATATTAGTGATTGTTATTTCATTGCGGTTTGGATATTTTTGTTTTACGGTACTGTTTTGTATTTTTATTTCGTGTCCACGACAGTGTAGGATCAAAACTCAAGCGGTTTTAAACACTTAGAATATAGCATGTATACACGTGGAATATAGCATGTATACACGTGGAATATAGCATGTATACACGTGGAAAATAGCATGTTAAAAAATTTTATTAAGAGACATGCTATCGGTATTATTTTTTTCTGTTATTAGATTAAGTTTTATTCCTTTGAAAATGCCCGTTTTGAGTATAAACATTTTTAAATCTATGGTTTTGGAACAGTAATTCTGTAACAAGAATTTTCTTGAGATGTTACTTGAGGGGTCTTCCCATGGCCAATCTACATAAGACAATTTTTACAAGTAATAGGCGGTTTGGTAAAGGCAGCAGGATATATTATTTTAATATTTTGTTACAATTGTTTCGCCAATAATATTACGAGACAAATATATAATATACCCTTCTTATAAAATCTTATCAACGTTATTATAGTAAAAAATATACTTTCCTTTATACCCTATTTTCCTTTAGTATCCCATTTAATAGGTTTAGGAAAAAAAGTCATAATTTCAAATCCAAAATAAAAGGATCTGAAAAGTTCTTACTTATTTTTAAAATCGAATCGAATACGGAAGGATATATGCGGAGACGGAATTTATTTTCAAGTGTGTCCAGTTGTACTTTTTTAATATTGCTTCTAAAAAGTTAAAATCCAAAAGGTTTTTATTTTTTTGTATTTATCAGTAAATTGCACGCTATTTTTATACACGTATCTGTCCATCCATCTGTCACGGCCGTTTTTCTCGAAAATCGGCTTTGCTTACACATTTTAAATTTGGCAGAGTATTTCAACAAAAATATTTCGACATAATTGTTTATGTATATAAACGTATGTTATGTGCACGTTTTGTATATATTCAGAAATACAATACAAAACGTGCACATAACATACGTTTCACCCCTTATTTCCTAAACCACTCGACCTAAAAGTATCGAAGAAAAATGGGCTTTTGCTAAAACAGTCCACGGAAAGGTTTGTAGAAAAACTATAGTGATAATTCTAAATTTCATAATTTTTTTTATACATGCGCCATGTTTTTACGCCTATAAAAGTTTTAGCAGGCAATTTTCTCAAGAACCGTGCGACGTATAATCTTGAAATTTGGCATAGTAATACAAATTATTAACCCACACGTTTGTGCTGCCACGTATTATTAACCCACACAACCTTATTTCTGAAGATATTGAGCCATAATCATGAAGAAAACAAAAATTTAAATGTTATGTCAGAAAAATATATCTTATTAAACTACATGTTTCCGTTCTGAAATATGGAAGACACTACTTGATACGTGTTTTCCTTTCCTTTCACTTTTTCCTTTTTCTTTCACAACTATAATAGTTGTGAAAGAATAACGCAAAAAATACGCAAGAATAAGTAATTACCTTTATAACTTCTGAAATATAAATGATAGGTACATAGTATCGAAGGAACTTAAAAGTAGCTAAATATATTTACCAGCTAACCATGAAATTTGTTTATTTCAATTTTTTTAATTTCCACATAAAGCATCGATAAATGCAGCAACAATATTTGTATTTTTTATTAAAACGCTTTTATTGACAGGTGTATGTAGTCACGAACTATTACTGTAGTTTTAGCAGCGTATTCAGTTTTTCGTGAGCGCGCAAATTTGTCTTTGACGTTTATATTAAATTCTCTACTTGTGTCAACGATAGAGTAATTTCTGCTTATTGACTTGACAAGAAAATACTAAATCACTTTGTCAAATAAAATCCGTAGCTTTACAAACGGTATTTCCAGAATGTGTGTTTCCGTTTAAACGAGCAAGCTATGTGAAAAAACATGGCTTCAATAATAAGATTTTGCTTCAGTTTAGACTAAATTTGAGTTCGAGAAACGGTTATACAGTCATGTCATTTTTTTTTCTAGAAGCTAAAGCAACGTACGCAATTTTCAGTCAAAAGTTATAAAAAATAACTCTCCTATTTGCTATTTTCCTATGTTGATTGTACAGTTAAAAAACAATAACATTTCGAATAAATCCGTAAGAAACAAAGTCATGTACTCATCTATCAAGAACAAAAATATTTTGGAATATTTAATATCATCATAACAATATGTCATAAATAGAAAGCAAAGTGAAAATCATAGTCAATTGCATATTTAAAGACTATAATTATATAATCCACTTTATAACTATGGAATTTATATTTTTTATATTTATTTTGTAAAGTCGCCTGCATTTTTTGAGGTAATAATTTAAATTTAAAAGTGAGAAAATTATTCTTTTAAAGTTTTTATTCAACGTAATTGCTTTTACTCTTCACATAATCTATAAATACTGGAATCAGCGACAGTTTATATCGAAATGAAAGAACAAAGTAAGCTTTTGTTTAATTATCCAACTAGAAATCAGTTCAAATTATCATAAAGCAGTGTAATAATCTATCGAAGCTCCCTTGACAGCTTCATTAACCAAATATGTGTCCAATAGCGTCAATATGGACAAACCACACGCAGGACATGCCGCTTTATTAAGATCTATTTGGACCCTAATAATATCAGTTGAAGGCAATAAAGCACGCAGGGGTTATAAGTAAACATTATTAGGTTCCGATCGTTATTAGACAAACTTTGAAGTGACAAAACTTCTCAAATATCATATATTGCAAATTTTTTTCATATAATTTGGTACCGTAAAAGAAACATAGGAAATGAATAAAAGCGCATTATGAAATTGGGGAAAGCTACAAAATGTCAGAAACTTGTACGCATATATGTATATATAATATGTATATATATATATATATATATATATATTTATATATTGGGGGGCGGGGGGTCTTTGCTTTGCTTATTTTGGATGACATGGGGGGTAGGAGAGTCTAGATGATGATAACGTCATCGGTAGTTATTTACTTGTTTACACGAATGGCAACCCTCACATTGTCTTTGCTTGAAAACAAAACGCATTTTCGGGTATTCCCGCAAATAATGCATACGTTTAGGCACTCGCTTTAGAACCGAGTAGGGGAATTACCGCGCGCTATTCACTTGTCTAAATTTCCTCTGTCAATGTATTGTTTCATTTGGATACTATGGCGAGGAGACGTATTGTAAGCATAGCAAAGCACGTTAACATTTGTGTTACCGTTGATTCCATTAGCCAAAGTTTAATGTTTAAATAAGATGTCGTTTCAAATAGACAAATCCAAGTTATACCAACAATTGTTTGAAAGTTTAAAAAAATCTCATACAAGTACGATAGTACAAAATGTACAAAAGTTAGTTAAAGAAGTGTGGCGAAATTATAAATTATAAGCAAAGTCCGACAAGGAACTAGATATTATTGTATCTAAGAGAATAGTAGAAGAATTGCAAGCGGCGACTAATATAAATCCAATCTACTACATTTTTTTTCGAAGGTGAGTGGCGAAACTAACGTATTGTTTGAGGAAGATTCGATTTTTTATTGTTTTTTTATTATTAGTTATTTTATGAATTAATTTAAACTAAATATTGGAAAATTACGTAGAGCTATTATTTAGAGTATATATAAGTCAATTATTTAAAAGAAATAATATTTTAATTTCATTTTCAATGTTTAAACAATTAAATCAAAAAATAAAAAATAGCCGAGTCTCAAACAATACGTTGAATATACATACACACACACACACATATATATATATATATATATATATATATATATATATATATATATATACACATATATATTATTTCATACTTTGTATTTATGTAGCTTAATAAGAGAATCTTTAGCTGAACCCATAGAAAGTTTTTATTTTTACTACCTGTAAAGATGCAGAAAAACACAAATTATATAGCTAGCTTCAAATATTAAAAAACAGGAAGAAGATAAAATAAAACCCGGTAATGAATCACAACAGCAATGCAAAAATAATGAAAATGCAGATAAACAGAGAGCAAAACCTTCTCAGGAAGCTATGAAAAATAGGATTGTTCTACTCGAAAAAAATCTGAATGCTTTGTATTCTGCCAGAGATACTATGCCAAGCCGTGCTGAAGTTGATGAACAGATCATTAAGTTACGCGAGGAAATAAAAACCATAAAACAGTCTTTAAACAGGAAGGTTCAAAACGCAGTTGCCTAGAAGAAACACAGGGATGGTATGAAAAGAAAGTTAGAAAATATTTGTCATGAAAATCCAGAAATAAAAAAAAGGCTATCTCTGAGGGATTCAGTGGGACGTCCTAATCTTGAAAGCAATCAACCATCACTATTGAAAACAATTGCAGATATAGCTTTATTTGGGAGTGCAGCAGATGATAGAAGACGAACGGATTCTATTTGCAGCGTAAAAACTCTTGATGAACTCACACAAGAATCACGTAAAATAGGATTTGACATTAGTCGCAGTAGGACAAATCTTCGTTTGATTCCCAGAAAATCTAATTCTGTAGAGGGACGAAGACATGTATCGACAGTCCCTGTTAAGCTCATTCGGACTCAAACTGGCACAACAAGAGCCACTTAGATAGCAAGTTCGCTGAAACATCAATCCATTATTTAGAGAACATAGCATCCATACTTGGGCCAGATCAAGTATTTTTCGTATCTCAAGATGATAAAACTCGAGTCCCTATTGGCATAACTGCGGCAAATAAGCAAGCACCTCTTCTAATGCACATGGAATATAGAATCAAATTGCCTGATCACGATTGGGTAATCGCCGAGCGTCATAAATTAATACCATCTGTTTATGCTGGTATCAAAATCACTTCCGGTATGCTAGGACAACCGCAAGCCGTTGGATATTCTGGACCAACATACATAGCTTTTCGAAGTGGAAAGCATAGTTCATCTACTGCTAATACTCATGCTCAGGATTTCGAGACGCTTCTCGAACTTGAAGAGTTTCGACCGTTAGCTAAAACTGACCATGGACTAGAAAAACCAGTGGTAGTCATGACGGTTGATGGAGGGCCAGATGAAAATCCGCGTTATCAAAAAGTCATAAGGTTTGCTATACAAAACTTTAAGCAACATTATCTCGATGCATTGTTTTTAGCTACCAATGCTCCTGGAAGAAGTGCATATAACAGAGTAGAGCGCAGAATCGCTCCTCTTAGTCGGAAACTGGCTGGTTCAATATTGCTTCATGACCATTTTGGGTCTCATTTGTATGAACGTGGCGTTACAATTGATGAACATTTGGAAAGATCTAATTTCGAATTTGCGGTAAATGTATTAGCTGAAGTATGGAGTTCAATGGAAATTGATGGCTATAATGTTACTGCAAAATATGTTGGGGCAGGTGAACAAGATCTTCCTGATTTTCCAGACATTAAATGGTATTCAGAACATGTGCGTGAAAGCCAATACTTGCTTCAAATTGTAAAATGTATAAATACAGACTGCTGTCGTTCAAGAAGTGGCCACTATTTCGATTACTAGACAACAGGTTTCTGCCATCACCTGTAAAAGTAAAACAAACAGTTGATGACTTGGTTTTGGATGAAGGAGGTCAATTTCTTAATCTTCCAGTCAATTTAGCTCTACGCTTAAGTGCTTCGCTCAAAGATTTCCTGCAAATGCCCTACGATTTTATTTGTCCGACGGTACAATTGAGGCTATCAAGTCGAACATGCAAAACGTGTGGTGTTTATCATGCTTCCGTCAAGTCACTAAATCGTCACATCGAAAAGATCCATAAAAAAGTAAACACGCACACTGATAGGAAAGTTAGACCTGTAAAAGTCGCTGCTCGTCGTGCTAATGAAATGATGTGCATTATTCAAAATTTCGAGCACCATGATGTTGAATGGCTCGATGAAAACGACGTAGACATAATCGGATGAAAGAGAGCAGACTCACAACACTGAGCAGCAATTAAAGCAATCCAATGTCATCGAAAACTTAGAATCATGGATTCGGGTTTCATGGACTAAAGACTGTTAATTTGAATTTAACATGTGTACCAGAAACTTAAAATAAGTTTGTAATGTTCGTAAGATTATAATATTTTTGTCCCTTACTCTATGTTTAATACCGTATCAGTAAAATATAATCTCTATCCGAAATCTATTTTTTTATTTTTAAAATTATAATTATAACATTATAATTATAATTAAATAAAACAATACATTAATTGAAAAATGTTTACGTAAGTATAGGGGAGGGGGTAAGAGCTTTGCTTACTTTTACTCACAAGGGGGTTGGGGGGGGGGTAAATAATTGTAATAAATCTGCTTACGTAATACTTGAACGTCCCCATATATATAAATATATATATATATATATATATATATATATATATATATATAACCAAAGTATATAGCGGTTTTCTTTTTGCATATTTAGATAAATGTATTATCGAAACTGTATCCAACTTGATCCATTATGAAAATATAAATAACTACTCTATTTTGATCAACTTTTTAAAAATTCCTCGCAAAGAAAGTCTTGTTTTTTAACAATATGTTCGATTCAATTAGATAAAAATATTAGTATGTAAAAGTAGACGTTCATAATGTTTCACTTTCAAACAACGATATTTCTTATGTTTATAAAAATACACTAATATTGATACTAATAAATATCTTATATATAGAGAGAGTGGATAATGACGGCACTAACAAAGTAACTAAATTTCAGCAAGTTACAAACAACAGCACGTCAGTTTTGGAATTCGATTGGGTTTGTAATTATTTTAAATAAAATGGCTAGATGTAACTCAGTTCGTTTAACAGAAAATATCGAGGAGTATTGTTATTTATTACATGGTGCAAAAACAAGAACAATATTTATTGAAGAAAATTTTCAAATCAAATAAAATTTATTCGTATTTTTTCAGGTAATATTCTCACACACGCTTAGAATATTAAAAACAATATATGTACTTTTATTATTGATAGCGAAATTTATTTAGGGGGTATTGCGACGTTTTGCCAAAATTTTAAATTAACCATTATTCGTTCATGTTGTTATAATAATAACAAAAAATTCAATAAGAACGAAGAAAGCCAAAAAAAGATGGTTTAAACGATGCTCTACGAACGAACGCTATCTGAACTGACTGACGTAACTTGTATTCATAATCACAGACAAATTCGTATTTTTATGTTTGTCTATAAGCGCAACATTGCTATCTTAGATTTTTTAAATAAATTCCGAAAAGTCATCGTATAGTTTTATTTAGTTTATTAGTAGTGACTCATACCTTCCTTATACCAATTTTATGAACTATTTATGTATCCTCAGAATAAGATGATATAACTCAGTTTAAACATTTTTCATTAGTAACGGTATAAAAATAATAACTGAGTTCAAACCAGTAAGAGCCAAAATATAATTGAAGTGACGTTTTTTTTTTAAGTGCTATTATATTTTAATTTGGTATTTTAAAGGGATAATGTTGTATTAAGTATTAATGCACAAAACAATTTGTACAAATGTTGGTTTAATAATTGCTAATTAATTACGCAAAAAATGTTGTTTCTCTTTACCAAAGAATCTCAAAAATATTTTAGGAGTGTTTTTCTTAGAACTACGTCTTTATTTATCAAAATATTAACAAAACTAAGATAATTAACGCATTCACTCCATAAGATTATATCCTTTTCATATTGAAATGGGATATGCCCTTTTATAAGAAAATTAATTCGTTATGTTGGTATTTGTATTAGATTAAAATTCAATCGGGATTTAATAATAAAAACTGATTTTATTGCCTGATTTTATTGCCTTTAAAAATATTAGAACCTTGCCAGCGTACTTGTTTTTTACAAAATTTTTGCGGACGGATTTAATAACAGCTCTTACTTCATGTGTTTCGTGTTTCGATATTATTACTTCGGTCGCTTGCGTGTAAGTATAATTCCCATTAATAATGATATTTTTATTAGATTTTTGCAGGATCAACTAGTTTGAGTACAAAAACACGAAAACGTCTATATTTTTTACATTCGACTACATCAGAACGCCTAAGTATAATTGTTTTTACATCATGCACCATAAAAAAAATTGGTCCAAATATTTTAAAATTTAACTAAAATTGCCTATTAAAATCGATATAAAACTCTATTTAAAAAAAAATAAAAGAAAAGAACTTTATTTTGTAAAAAAGCTAAGCTATATTGTGTTGTTTTTAAAAATTTCTCTTTCAACATAACTAAGAAATTTTGTATTTTTTTAAAGAAAACACTGTACTGGAATCGCATTATCGTTTTTATTTTTTTTTGTAAATGGTGAAATGAGTATACTTTAATGTAAAGTAAATAGTTGCATTAGCAACATATGTACTTCTAGATATTCGTACAATAATTAATCTATAGCACAAATGACCCCAAATCACTTGAGAAGTTAGTTATAGTTAATCGATGTATGGAAATTAATATAGTTTCGATGAACTGAGATTAGCTGTAGGCGGGAAGAAATATGTCAATTTTCAGTAACACTTACGACAAATAACACACGGTGATCCTTCTCTTATTTGAACAATGTTACCTCATGGAAATGTAATCTACGATCTACATATCACCGAGTGTAATTTCACTAACGGCGATATTCGACAAAGGCTTAATTTTGATATGCATTCAAGAACGCTACAAATTTACTTATAAAGCCCACATATGTCACTTTGTGTAAACATATATGTTGCAAGAGCGTCTTAAATGATGAATTAATTAAGACCGAAAAGCATTTGGGTAGTAGGCGCTACCAGCATCTATGTGTGTACAATGCGGCGTATAGCATGGAAGCGGAGCCTGATGATGTATTCCTAATTTCGGGAGGGCTGGGCGGTAGCGCATTATATGCGGCACGTATACCGGTAACATACTTTCACTGATATGTCAGTTATCATCACGTACTCGGCAATTTAAGATCATCGTTTCAGTAGACAGATACTTCAGAAGGCAACATTACATCGCAAATAAACGTCTATGTTTCAATTTATAATATTAATTTATTTCATTGTTTACAAGTATAGTAGTTGTGCGCAAATTGGCGTCAGTTTTGGATAGATTTATATTTATACAACAGACAATTTTGATTGATTGGCATCTAATTTAAAATATTTAGAAATGAGAGAGTAAAGCGTTTTATCACGTTGGCGTCTATACATATATCGGATTGTGTATACCTATGAATATTTCTTAAAATGGCAACATCGACGTAGATGAAGGCTTGTCAATTAATTTATTTGGCAATTTTATGAAAATGTTATTGGATTATATATAGTTTCTAGAATTGATTCGCGGCTTCGCGGCCTGATGTAGGAGAGCGTTCTAAATTAATATTTTTATTTCTCTTGGCACTGAAAAAATACTTTAAAATTAAAATAAATATTCTGGAGGATATAGTCAAATTAACATAATCTGGAAGATATATCCAATTAAACATCTTTCTATATCAATAATTTTAGTTAACCCTATTATATGTGGTTTCAATCCTATTCAGGTTGGAAGCAGTCTGAAAGTGTCCCAGTCCAGGTAGCAGCTAAGTAGTTTATCAAAATCGATTATCAAAATAAAAAGAAAAATTCAAATTAATAAAGAAAAAATAAAAATAATTCACTTCTTCGCGATATTTTTTTTTTCATAGTTGAATTAATTTCTATGCTTAATTTTAGAACGTTTCTCTTCAATAGATTTTTTTCTCTAAAACTCTAAATGTTCTAATTTAAATAATTAAATTTAATATCATTATTCAAGGCCAAAAGAAGAGGAATGCTTTAAAAATTAATTTTCTCAATAACTTTCACACGTTTTTATTACAAAAAAAATCATCAAAAATAAGACGTTAAATGTAAAAGCGGGAGAATATATACTTAACAACACCATTAAGGAAACGTATGCAAAGTTAATTATTTAATTCAAATCTACAATGTGATTCAAATCTAAGATTTCAAATCTACATATTTTCGG
Organism: Druceiella hillmani; assembly: GCA_039881145.1. NCBI lineage: Eukaryota > Metazoa > Arthropoda > Insecta > Lepidoptera > Hepialidae > Druceiella > Druceiella hillmani. Next base: position 156,825 of record JAYKKI010000131.1, read on the forward strand.
AAGAATAAAATGACAAAGACCAAATGATCTAAATGTATTTTTGGTCATCTATTGATATCCTTTTATGGCCTTAGGCCTTCATTTAAAGTGTGGACCAGGCAAATTTTCATTTAGCTATGAATCTATACGTGATTTCTTCATCTGGATCTGCGTTTCTCGCCTTTTTTAACTGAATTTTGCAAAAACTAGTTTCTTGGCACGATTAGAGTCATCCATTCTTATAACTTGAACAACAGAGATTAAACGATTAATTCTGAAAAATTCTTTAGTATCTGGGTTTTCATATTTCTCACGTAGTTCAAAATGATATCACTTTGCCGTAGATTACTTTCGTTTATAACTTCATGGAATCTAAACAAAATATTTCTCTCGCAAAGTGCCAACTTTTCAATTATTTGTAAATGTTAATATTTTAAAACTACAAGTCACATATAATGTTTTTTGTGTCGAAAACACTATTGTATTGCAAAATATTTCCGTAAATTGTTATGAATGCTGGCCATTTTTCCTAAGTCTTACTGATGATGCCTCGTTACCACGTATAGCGGAAATATAACAAGTATAACTCTGACAAACGAACAAAGAAATTCAAAACAAACAAAAAATATTATAATTACATAGTTTCTTAAACCATTTATTTTTGCAAACTGACAAAATTAATAATTGGACTAAGGTTATCTTTGTCATCCCTAGTAACATAGTAAAAGTAAACTTTAGTATTTCTATTTGTCGGTTTGTTATGCTCTCACGTTTAGAAGGCCTAATACCTCATTTTCATTCGAACATTCCATATGAATAAGATATATCCTAGGCTGACAACTAAGTTTTATTTTTCGGTTTTCATTAAAAAATAAGTTATATCCTCATTTTTTCATTTAATAAAATGTAATATTAATGGAAATAAATGTTAAAAAATTAAGTCTATGCACGAATAGAATATGCTACTCAAACTAAAAACTCGTGGCTATATATGTATTGGAAATAAGTAACACGCAATAACCGTTAATCAAAGTATTGCTGTTTGACACCAAATTCATCGATTTTTATTGTGATAAATAATGAATCTTCAAAATTCTTTAAAGTATTGAAAAATATTTCCTTTAAAATAACAAATTCATGGTTAATTACTGCACGGTGCTTTAGTCCAGATTAACATCGCATAATTCTCGCGCGGCAAATGTTAAATCAATCTACTAAACTATGTTCAAAATAACACTAACTTGCCTCGTAACGAACTTAATTGAAAACTATACCTATCCTTTCTGTACAAAAATACAGTAATCTAGTAAAAAAGTACATTTTCCCAATACGCACAGAAATATGTGAATACAGGCACACCATTCGGCTATTGCAAATTAATTTTGTTTGAAATTTAAATAGTATGTAATATTATTGACAGTGACGTATATTTATCATCATCTGCAGAGAGTAAACAGGGACATATAAGTCGTTGTACAAGATCGATAATCTATAGATAGGGGGTTATATATATATATATAAGGGTTATATATATATATATATATATATATATATATATAAGGGATCCTAAATGCCAGCCTTGTTTTACCATGGGGTAACTCTTACGGGTGCGGAAAGATGACTTTTGTTACTCCCAATTTTACTGTTAGATTAGATCTTATCTAGACAATACGTTAGACAATAACATCTAATCTACCTCAATAATTTCCGTGAATACCGTAACTTTGAAATTTTCAGCAATTATCAGCAAAAATACGATGGGTGTCGACGGGTAATGCATTTAATATAATCAATTTAGTGATTGTAAATGCATTTACTTAATGTCAACACTCTGTATAAAAGTTCATCTTTATTACCTTTTTTACTTTTTTAAAACCTTTTACTGTTTGATTCTGTTTTGCGTTAGATTTTTCTAAGCAAGTTAGGCAAAAAGCAAAAGGAAATATAAACTAAATGCATTTAATATATATATATGTCTGTGTGTGTGTGTATATATATATATATATATACATATATAATATAGTATATATATATAGATAATGTGATGTACTGAAAATCTTAAGATTACCTTAGGACCGTAAATACTTAGATTGAAAAGGGAAAAGCTAAGGTGTAGGTAAAACTATTTATATAATTAGTAAAAAATATTTCATTAATTAGTACTGTATCGTAATGGTAAAAGATGCTCCTGTATAACCACAAGATTGATTTGTCCTGTAATCCTCTATGCATTCAACTAATATTTCATTTGTGTTCATTCCGTAGCGCTTAATGGCCGATTTTTTTCCTAACATAGCGCTCTTTTTTAATAAGCTTTAAATTTATTGGTATATAATGAGAAAAATAAGACACCATAGTTTGAAAGAGAAATAACTTACTTTTATTACCAAAATTTAAGCGTGTTCCCAGATTCACTCTACTTACTAAATGTAATCGCCTTTTGAAATACTATTATGAAAGTTTTCGTACGAGCTGGGGCGAGCAGCATCTCTGTCTGTGGCCCGACGTACGTAATTGTGATCTCTGAAATAATGAACCGTTTGAGAAAATTCACACTTGTTTAATTTCGGGCGATTTTTTGTTTAGGCTAGAGTAATTAAATTTGACACGATTTTAAAATTTGTTTCGTAATGAAGTTTGCTTTCATTCTATTATCTGACTTATCTTTCCTGTGTTTTGCTACTGTACTACGTGCAATCCTGCCAGCTTATCGCGGGTTAGATTACGTTCAATTTAAAGGTAGGAGTTATTCGCTAAGAGCGTGGAATTTTATCAACGTTCTGATATAAATGAAAGTTTATATTTTGTAAAAGTTAAAACACTTCTTAAGAAAGTTTTATGTTCATTTTGAGGTAAATTAAAACTAACGGCATTAGTATATTCAATGTATAATTTTCACTACCTAAAAACTTGAAAACGTAAGTAGACTTCGCACTATGAAGACTCCATACACACTTAATTATCCAAAAAACATTTTATTGTACATAGCATTTCCTTTAAAATACTTTTAAATAATAATGTTTTTCAGCATATAAAAATACTGCTCATATACATATTTCTACAACTAAATTATTTTGAATATCTTATAAACCATAAGTCTTGAAATTACCGATTTGCTTTTTCCGTTCTCGTTCAATTAAATTCCACAAATTTCGCTCTTTTGTGAATCTAGTTTTTTTTGGAAGGGGGAGGAAGGTAACTTATTTTTTCTCTTGTTAAGTTTTTGTTGTCCTTAAAACAAATTTTTGAACCATATGCTAAACTAAAATAAATTATTTTAATGTTTAATTAGCCCCTCTGAAATTACGATTTAAATATTGTAATGCATTACTTGCACGATATGAGGGTTAACATGATTTATTATAGTGCTAATGTAGTTTGTACATCTAATGGATAATGAGACAATCGACTGTGAGAAAAGACAGACACATAAGTAAACTTAGAAAGGTTCAGTTTTTCTTTTGAGGTACGAAACCAAACAAATGTATGTGGATTAGTTTTTGTGAGCTTTTTGTAATATATATGCACAATCTGTTATTTTGATAATGTTGATGTTTCGTAAGAATTTCCACAGATGTTTCTTGGAAAAATTATATACATCAAAAGTACCAAGAATTACAATTAAAAGAAAGGAAAATTAAATAAATATTTAAGTCTTTCACATATAAGATAACGCATGCATGAAAAAGTCCATAAATATTTAGTTTAAGAATCCGTGATAAAGCAATGAACCCTTTTAAAATCGTTATTTTGATCAGCACATCCGTCGACCATCAGGCCGTCCGTCCATTCATACTTTCCTCCGTACGACCATCTGTCAGAGTTTCTTCAATTTTAAATTTATGCACAAAAAATTATTTAAATATCTGCTGAAGTAAACTTCCGATAAATATCTTAGTGACACGAAACAAAAAAATTTAAATCAATGTATCACTTCATGGATTCGAAATGGTCAAAGTTATCTTTTTACACAGTCTTTATAATATGATGTGATTAAAGAGGTATTTAGTAGGAAATGGGAGTTCCAAATATTGTCTTCATAAGAGTCAAATTGATCCTCAATATCACACTCTAATTCCCAGGCATGCATTTAAATAAATCTGAAAAATCTCTAAGAACCAGCGTTTAATTACACTTTCAAATAAAATAGTACTATTAACTTGCACTCTCCATTTTAAGAGATATGTTTAGTTATTTTTATATTCAACTCAGTTTGTCTTATGATCACCATTTAACCTTCTTGATATTAAAACAGAATATAGTTTTTAATATTTAAAAGAAAACATATATCGTTTAAAATATTAATTTGAAAAAATAATTTTTTTAAAAAGTGTCATAAGATATATAAAATATACGTATATATATATACATATATATATATATATATATATATATATATATATATATTATATATATATATATATATATATATATATATATATATATATATATATTTATATATATATATATATATATATATACATATATATATATATATATAACCTTGCGTTGAATTAAATTGTGAAGAAACTACTTTCGTCATAACAATAAAGAATTTACATAAAGTTATATTCTGCCCGTTAATTTCCTCATAAGTAAGCTTTTAACCGTGGCCACAAAGAAACTCATTTTTCTTATTAAATTATCTATCGTTTTACATTATTGAGATATTTGTTCTTTAATTATTGATTTCGGTAATTGACAGACAAATTTGCCATATTCTCTATACCTCTCCTCATAATTCTAAAATAAAATAAATGTTATTCTGAAATGAAGAATTTTTTAGAAACGCTATAAAATTATTTAAAAACTACTTTCACCCGAAGTATAAGTCCTTGGTGTACTAAGTTCCCTATTAAATGAGGAATAAATTATTTTGCTTTGGATGTTTTAAATAAACAATTTTATATTAAAAATGATGATGATAAGTTAGTCAGTGTGCTTTTTGAGGAATTAAGTACAAAGAAAAATTATGAATATATTTTAAGTGATGATGAGACTTAAGATTTATAGACGATGGTCATACGAAAACAAATATCCGTTCAACGTCTCTGTTAGCATACATGACAAGAGTTAAAATTAAAATTTAAATAGGTTGTAGGACACAGGTTAACAGGTGAGGATAATAATTTATACATCTAATGATGGAATGTGTTCAGAAAATTTCACATACTTAATACAGAGTCCAAAAATTAATGATCGGCAAAAAAATTATGTGTTGATATAAATAGGCCATATTATGTAGATAAGTATATACAATTGTTTTTCTTTTAAGACACCCTTCATTCATTGAAATTCCTTAGGAATGATCAAAATAAATACGATTTAAATTATAAAGACAACCTTGTTAAGTAGTCAAATATTAAAGAAGTAGTTCTAGACGTTGAAGATTCCCCTTAAATCGAAATTATCTCCAAAAATTCATTAAGGATATATATATCTCACAAATTTTAATTCTGCGAAGATAAAGTACACTCCTAAAACATTTAGTGATTTGGTATGTACGAAAAAGATTTTTTTTTATTTTCCTCCTTAAAATCGAGTCACGTACTTTTTGCACGTCAGGTAATTTGATATCTGAGATAAATAAATTATTTGATTTTTTTAATATTAATAAGCATGGTGGGGAAACTAATTTTTTTCAATATTCTTTTTCACCTAATAGTTTTTCACTTAATAATTTTTTTCCTTTTCGGAGGAGAATATTAAATTTGGAGGAGAAGATTAACATAGTGTAGATTTATCAGTGCAAAAAACCCACTTTCATTAATGATGAAGAAATATCTATAAAATATTTGATCCGTTTAAATAAGAAACTTTCTTTCCAATACAAGGTTAAAAAATTACTAACTCATGGAACAAATTAAAACCTTTTGAAACTTTCTTTTCAATTATCCGGTTGCGAAATATTATGGATCGTAATCCAATGTAAGCAAATTTAATTATTTTTTAATACAGACACTCATCAGTAATATGAAAAATATATAAAAACGTGTGGATAATAATAATTATTTTCTTTTATGTCCTCGATATGCTTTAAATCATAGGACCTAAAACTACGCGCATTCAATTTGGTTATGAAGCCTGAACTAAGCGGAATGTCGTTGATGTTAATATTGATTATTATGTGGCAGGTTACGTTACATGAAAATGATTGTTTGACAGGATTGACAACATAATGAGCTGTAACAATTTCATTATTGATAAATTAATAACTCCAAATATTGAATATAAAATATTTACATCTTTTAAAATATATAACTTAATTGAGGGTGAGGTATGTGTTTTTTGAAAGGTCATTTATTTCATTTTGTAATATATTGGGGAGTGAAATGTGTTATTTTAATGTCTTAAACTGAATTATTTTAAGTTTTGCCTTATATCTTGTAAAATATGTTAATAATGGTTAAAATAAATCTACAAAAATAAAAATTAATTTTATCTTCGATAACGACATAAATGGCAATTAATAAAATTTGGTAAAACACGTAGACCACAGACGGCGAGTAACGAAGAAAGGGCAATCACTTTGACAGCATCTCAGGAACACAATTTGGTATCAAAAATTGTAACACTTTTTAAATGAGCTCGTATGTGCAGTGACCAAAAAGGCGATGCTTATAAACAAAATTGATAATCTGTTCCGTGTCTTCAATATTCAAATACCTGGGATAGATAATCACTTACGTTGGGGCTGTTGATTTCGTAACACTTCATTACAAACAAACATAACGTTGATTTTGGAACACTTCAAATATGCGTTTCAAGCGCATTGATTTTCTTCTGTGACTCATTTATTATTATATGTTGTTGTTGGCACAAAGCCAACCGTTGTTGATATGCGACACTGCTTATTAATACTTTACCACATTGTTATTATTTGCATTGTTCTTATCAGGGACCATTTGTCCATATAAAATCGTATTATTCATACCGACATAATTTCATAATGATAGAAAAAAACTCAGTGCTTTATTTGGTCCCGAACCTTAGGCTCCTCTGTTGTGGGTTTGTGCATTATGCTCAGCACTACAATAGCTGTATGCAGAATTGCAAATTTAGTTGGATAAATGGAGTTGGAATAGAAATATAAATGAATAAAAGTAATGTTTATACACACATTTATTTTTGAACTCAGTATATTGGTTTAATTTTAAAATACCCACTTTCAATATTTCGTTGATAATGTTATGATGCTGTACTGCAATATTAATGGTTTTAAGCATTGTTTTAATAACAATTATACACAGTTTTTGTATTAGTAACTTTAGTAGTCAGATTCCATCCATTCTATATATATTAAATTAAATAGGATGTAACCAACTCACATCTATATTTACTAACGAATTACGGAAAACATATATTGTAAGCATTATGTTTTCCTAGATTGATTGATGACGAATGATTTGCCACTTCATGTATACTATTAGAACGCTTTTCACTCATTAGAAGTTGAGACGCTATGGAAGCAATGGTGTAATGTCAAACTGATTCGAGGTATTCATATACGGTGTGAAATATTTCGAAAAGGTGACTCTCCAGGGGATCAGTAATGAATAATAATACACTAACAATATCATTAAGAAACGTGCTGTAGCGAAGAGAGACTAAATTTCATCAACCTTTTTTACTCTTACTTCCGTTTCCATGTTATATCGTGCTCATATGCAACGATCCAAGTAAACCTTCCATTCTTTTAAATAAATTAAATAAAACTTCAAAGTGAAGCTAAAAATAAACCTTAATAAAATGTAAATAGAAATGACACTTAATAATTTGCAAATCTATTTGAAAAACGCAATTATCCAGAATGTAAATTAGTATATCTACTTTGGGTACAAGATACAAATTGGAGAAGTAGACTATTTCATAGAATAAAACAAAAGAATCAGCATGAGTTGAGCTTTGATTAATCAGCTCAGATTAATCAGTTGAGCCTTTGGTAAATCAATCAACTTATTGGAGAACAAAAGAATATCAGTATTTAACAATTGGAAAAGGAAGTTATATGTGACTTTGTATATTGTAAATCGCGGCATATGAAGTTGACACCCCCATGTTTATCTAAAAAATAAGCTAAGCTAATACGGTTAGAGGAATCCACAGAGCTATTGACCGGACCATGTTTGCGTTAAAATTCTACCAGAAGTATTGAAATCATTGAAAAATCTGCATCATTAGAGTGGTGGAGAATGGTTTAAAAAATGTTCAAAGCGTTTTTGAGTTAGCATCCAGGAGACACGACTTGTGACACAGGTCTTTCCGCACTTCCCTAACGAAAAAATGTGGAAATACCTTCGATGCGATCTAGTCAAGAAGTACATATAGGAAAAGCTATAGAAAAAGTTACGACGAAAAGTGGACTGAAGAAATAAATTCATCGCTTCATTGCTGTCGTGAGAATTTATGATATATTTTTGATGAGGATATAGTTTTGAAGAAAACCCTTGTAAGACGTCTTTGCTATTTGTCATAAATTTCATAGATCGACTTATTTACCTTTGAAATTTATAAGTTTAACCCCTAGACTGCGCACGTCATAATATTATGACGTAAGTGCTCAGCTTATCTGACCTTGCATTCTTGAGAAGGTTTTGGAACAATTATTCCATTAACGTTGCTTCACATCTTAAATGTGATTTTAGTGAAATGTGGGAAAAATTACCGGGACTTAAATGACATATTACTGTAATATATAAGAAGTACTTACTTCACAGCAGCCAATATTTTTGAAATAAATATATTTATATATATATATATATATATATATCTGTTCATGCATCGTCGGAAAGAGCTATTATCAAAACATTGTTTCCCATCACTCATTGGAATAAAATATATTTTAAAACACCGACTTCAAAAATAAGTTTAGTTAATTATTGCAAATAAATACCATTTTGAGTTAATTATTTTTTACTTTTTAGTACCTACTTTTTTGAAGTTGTTTTTTTATAATACATTTGGTTTTAGAAATTTTAGTGATTAATAATATAATATAGCCTATAACGAATTTTTCCTTTTCTAGAATATCGTATATTTATTAAAAGTCATTAGCAAAATCTAGTATATGGATAATTTCCTCTTTGTCTAAAGTTGGTTATCAATAATTCACAGAAACGGAACAAAAGTAATAGCCTCCAGTGGTTAGCTGTTAACTGTTGAGGAATTTTGTTCTCTACATCCGATATCCAATATCAATTTTTTAAAGAACAACTCAGTGCTAGCAAATATATTTAATCACGACTGATTTAATACCAACCGTAAAGGAGTTGCATTATTCATCTTCAGAACTCATTATCAGGTCCTGACATAGTCGATGGTGTAGTTATTTTGGAAAGTAGAAACTACCAGTAGTAAATATTTTTAATGACGGTTAATTTACTACTATCCGATAAGGAGTTCCATTGTACATCTCCATAATGCATCATCAGACTCTAACATGGTCGTTTTTGTAGTTATTTTGCAAAGTAATAACTACCAGTAGTAAATATTTTGCATCACGTTTAATTTATTACCATCCGTTAAGGAGTTTCTTTGTGCAATTCTGGAACTCGTCATCAGACCCTGACCTGTTCAACGGTGAAGTTATTTTGCAAAATTTTTACAACTAGTAACAAATATCTTTAATCACCGTTGATTTACTAACCTGCGTTAAAGAGTTCCATTGTTCATCCCCAGAACTCATCATCAAACCCTGATTTGGTAAGTGGTGTAGTTATATTGCAAAGTAACAACTACCCATAGCAAATGCCTAGAATCATAGTTGATTTGTTACCATTTGTGATGGATTAAATCAATTAATTAATAAATTTTTGGAATTCATAATTAGTCTTCATATTTACATAGGACCACACCTAATGTATCATCGTCCAAATAAAAAAAAGAATCATCCAAATCGATCACTCGGTGAAGAATTATCGCTGACCTCGACCCTCTTTTTTTGAAGTCGGTTAAAAAATAAAAATGCTCTTTACTGAATATCAGAGCCCTGCATTACAATAATTGTAACTTCATATATATCACTATATTTTGACGTAATTGTTCAGATATTGTGACACTCCAGACTTTGAAATGGTATATTGATGTAAAGTTACTTAGTTTATTAAATGATCTATTAAATAGAACCAAAAACCTAAGTTTTTTAATAAAACTGAAAACTTTGTCAACAATTCAAAAATACCAATATTTATTAGTAGGTTCTACACCAAAACATGAATGACATGAGTAGTCTGGAATAATATCTCCTTGTAAATCTCTCTTGGTACTATGTTCCGAAGACTTATAGCATGCTGTATTTTTTATTTATAGTTTTAAGCAAAATAATAAAATAATTTTTTTGAGAATTTCATCTAATATATCTCTTTTCATGAATTTAATATTGTATTTTGTGACGTAACGAAATTTTTTGCATATAAATTGCCATGAAAACATATTTTATTTTACTAACCGATCGTTAAAAATACTCTTCAATTCATCATAATATAAATGTATGTCTCAACCTAGGTTTTAAATTTTTTTATGAATATTTGTATTATGATACAACCATTATAATAAGAACATATTAGTATAATTTACTTTCAGACAAGTTTTCAAGCTTTTTAGAGACCAGTTTTAAATTAACCAGATTATGCGTCTGGCTAGACGATTTAATCAGTTCAGGCGTTATCACGCCTGCATGCAACGCAAATAACATTAATGGGGATAACATGTTAGGTCGAGCGATACATACATTCATCACATAGAATTCCTAGTGACGTTGATATATGATGTCCTTATACATACATAACTTTAACGCAGTAACGTTTTTGTCCCTAATTATTATTTAAAGCTGCTGTATATTAAGTTAAAATATACATCAATAATTTTAATTATTAATACAGTGATGACATAAGAATGTGAAGTATAATAGTCAAAAATAGGAATGTGAAGCATAATAGTAAAAAAAATATTAATCATATTATTTTCTTAAAAACTATAATATATATATATATATATATATATATATATATATATATATATATAAATATATATATATATATATATATATATGTATATATATATATATATATATATATATATATATATATAAATATATATATATATATATATTAGCAGAATTGAAATTAGTCAAAAATGCGTCAAGGATTAAGAATTTACTTTAAATGAATTAACTTTAAACACGTGTATTGTACAATCTTAATTTTATTGAAAGCAGTTAAATTAATCAAACCCATTAAATTTAGGATATGATCTGTACTCAAAAACATTAAAAAAGACATTTTTTCATTATGTAATGCAGAAATAGAACAATGACTTGTGATTTTGCAAGAACGTTAAAAAAAATTCTTCACGACCCTGTCGTAATGATAACAAGATTCTATATAGAACGGAAAAAAGCGGAATTTCAAAAAGGTCTTCAGTACCCTTATTGTTTGTATTATTAATAAAAATACAAAAATAGGAAACTGTATACAAGGGTTAATATAACAACGTTTTTGTTTAAGTTATATAAAAATCTGCTTTTGAATTGAAACTTCGGTTTTGTGATTTGTGAAAATAATTTCACTCAAACAATTTTCCCATTTGTAAGAAAGTAATAGTGCTATTTAAGTTATTTTTAGTAAAATTTGTCTAACAAAATTTAACCTATATTTTATTACCTAAATAACGCAGCGCTATCGTCTAATATTAGTCTTATATAATTAATATACTAGATTTACCCGGACCTTTATTGGCGGGTAATTTTACATTGTTATCTGGGTATTTAATTTAAATAGCAAACCCACTCACGCAAACTGAGAAAAAATGTGAAATGATTAATTAATTAACTAGAAGTTGGTTATTCATTGACCAATTGCACTTAAATATATAATCAAATATGCAATTAATGCATTTAAATATGTAACCGAATATATCAGTTCGCAGAGGAATATTTATGAAAATGAAATTGTTTTGAATGGAGATGATGGCTATTTAGTCCAAATGACACTCACGGTCATTTGGGCTAAATAGCCATCAAGGTATGCATAGGCATTACGTATGTTAGGAACAAAACATGTGTGCTAATGAAGTATTATATTTGTAAATATGGAAAAAGAGTAGCTGGTTTTATCCTCGCATATTTCTAATTAACAAAGTAACAATAGTACACGAAATATTTAAATACTAACCTGGTGTGAAAATTTCTTAGCATTCATACGACGTAAAATGCTTAAAAAACTTGAATATTGATTCATTTTGAGAAAAAAACTTCGTGTTTTGATATAAAAACGAATTTTGGAAAGTAATTTAAGCCAATGTCTAGGTAAAATCAATTTCCTCAATACTATACTTGTAATATTTGGAATAGGAATATTTATTTCTAATATTTTGTAAACGTTGGCTCTTATGAAGTATGTATTTGTCGTACACGTTACGGTAAATTATCGTATATTTTACTTACATCATATTTTAAATGCAAATCAAAATAAATGATACGATTATTCCAAATTAACGTGAATCGAATCGAATTGAAATTATAGAACCAAATGAAGTACGAATACTTATTTTGTAATATTTGAAAAATATTGGTTCTTTTGAACTAATTACTTTCCCTATATGAGAGTAATCTGTCGTATATGTCACGTTAACTTATCACATATTTCAATTGAATGACATTTTAAATGCGAAAGCAACATTAATGGGAAAATTATTCGAAAAAAGAAACAACACGAATCTAATAATATTACAAAATTAAACGGAGTATGACATTATATTTCAAAAATATTGGCTTTTGTGACTTAAGTACTTATAATAGTAACTTATCGTATACATCCCGGTAATTTATCACACGTTTCATTTAAATTCACAGCGATATTGCAATTTTACAAAAATTACATTACCAACAAGTTCCAGTCGTAAAACGAACGCTTTTATCCAAATGTTTTAAGTATTAAGTCACCTAAAGTTATGTGGCGTAATTTAACAAGCTCTAAGTTTGACCACCGCACTAGCCAAAGCTGACCCAATTCCAGTTGGTTCAATCGAATTGGGACTCTAACTATTTCCAATCAAAGAAGATCCCAGTGGTTAACGGCGGTCATTATTAGTTTCCGATTTCAACTCTATTGACATGAAGATATTCGATATTAAATTTCCTAAAATTAATTCGAATATAAAGTATTCTGTCCAAACCTTCAATATATTTTTACCATATTTAGGATTATCCATAGATTTTGGAAATAGTTTTGTACATAGTGAAATTTTTAGAAATTTATACTTTAATTTGTGGCACATTGTGTTAGGAATATACAATAGAAAACATTAGTTTTGTCGATGGTAACTATCTAGTAATATTATTATAAATTCGTAATATAATTCACTTGCAACTGTAAAAATTAAAATTGTTATAATTGATACAGCTTTTAAAAACTTGAATTTGTTTGGGCGACATACACTAAGATCAATTAAATAAATAAAATCCATTTCAAAATGTGTGTATGTTCGGCCTCAAAGGTCTCATGATTCTAAAAGTAATGTTATTTTAGACCCCGTTGAGTTTGAAAAATATGTTAGATTCTGTTTCATGAGGTGGAAAATGAGTACATGTTTTCAAATGTCGTCTTATGTCATATCTTACACAATCAAAAGTGGTGTATTCTTCTTAAAGTACTTATTTTTGGATATATACATATATATATATATATATATATATATATACATATATATATACATATATATGTATATATATATACATACATATATATATATATATATATATATATATATATATATATATATATATATATACATATATATGTATATATATACATACTTATATATATATATATACATACATATATATATATATATATATATATATATATATATAGTATATGTATGTTTTCATACATACACACATTCCGAATACAGTGAATAATATTTATTTTGATTATCGTGATGGAATGCTAGCCACCTTTAAGACTTATTAAAGAATAGAAAAAAATATTTGATCTGATTTTAAATTTAGAGGTACCCCGGTATAATTATTACTCCTGGTATTACATACCACTAGTACACAGTTATTAATGGAAGTTTTGTTATTTCTATATAATGAAATATCCATTTAGTGTACAGTTGGATGCGAAATTTTGGTTATTTCTTTATAACGAAATGTCCGTACTTTGCATATCAATAACATTCTAAATGTTATGGTCTATGTTTACAGTTGCGAAAAGCGAAAGTTTGGATATTCCTCACCTAATAACTCTACAACCAATCAACAAATCACCATCACATTGAACGAGGTAAATCAAGTAGCGCAGTAATACGAAGTCTATTTATTATTCTTGGCTTTGCGCATGTGGAATATTAATACGTCAAAAGTATTTTTGATGTTTGTTACCCCATCACAGTTTAACGGCGTGATATATTTTTATGAAACTTTGCACGGATGTAGTTCATTATGAAATTACCTTTTAACCCGAGAAATAAAATTATTCCTATAAATTGATACTTGGTGTTTTTGTTCAATAATATATTTTTTGAAATACAATATGTCAATACGTAGTGCAATGTGTATACACCAAGGATTTAATACTATTTATACGTAGATAGATGTTGGAATGGAGTCGCTGAGTTAGAAAAAAATGTTACCACGAGCATACAGCTGGTAATAAATATTTTTGAGCTATGTTACATCGGAGCACTCTTGAAGAGAAAGTGGAAATAAAAATATTTTCCTTTTTGTATGGTGAATATATCTAGTTTTAATGCAACTATGTTTGTACATGATTGTAGTGTATGCTGCAAACAGCTATAATACTGGCGAAACCCTTAGGATAAAATTTACGAGTAGATAAATGAAGAAATACATTCTAAAACGAAATAATTTGTATTTTAGTTATTATGTACATGTGCACAAATTAATTTTCAAATGTTACGAAACATCGTACAATAACGTATTCTGTAAATATATAAATGATAAAAGCAAGCAAATGTGTAAAATTCAGCGCATACCTTTTTACTCTGTTTCGTTACCTTACTAGTTATTACCATTGCAATATTTAAACGAAATATGTTGATCTAATTAACAATGAAAGCTACGCATTATTTTCTAGTTAAAATTTTAACAGACAAATGACAACTCGTTTTGAAATTTGACAATTTACATTAAGTTATACGTTGCCAAACGGATATTTGGCTCTATTTATTCAGGGTGCTAATTTACACATGATTATGTTTTAATGCAAAATTTTAATTTTATTTATTTTATAAATTATATTATATATTGATTTTATATCAAAATAAGTTAAAATATCAGTAACACCATCTGTACATGATTAGTTTAACTTTGTACTCTATTTCTACGACGTTTATATTAGCTATGATTTAATAAAATATCAGTCTGTTGAGAAAATTATAAGTATGCGTTTTATTTAATTCTATCAATAGATTATGGGGTCCAGTAACCCAGTGAGACTTTGAAAAAGTGAATAATTGAAGTTAATAATTACAGTTCGATATATGATCGATACTTCTCAAGAAGTTTCCGCATATTGAACTATATTGAAACTTGGTCAGACAATGGTGGCTAATTAGATAGATAATGTGGAAGGGAAAACTAAAACGAACGGGTGTTCCTAGCAGAAAACTTTCTGATCCTTGATGGCATGCTAATGTGTATTAAGTACGGAAAGAGATGCATGTGGTACAGAAGTTACTGTATCGGTTGCAGACGACGCGAAGACAAAGGCGAAATTAATCCTTACTATTGACTCGTCGCAGTACGTTCACACGTAAGACTCCCTTTGGGTCTTGATGTGGACTTACTGCGGACAATCTCAAGTCTCTCTATAATGATTCCAGGTTTACCAGAAGAAAAAGTCTATTAAGAAATCCGATATCTATACGTTCGGATAAATGCAGTTCCATTACCTCATATATTACGCAAATTATAGAAACAGGTCGAAAACTTTGTGCAACATGATTTGCAATAAATGAAGAGAAGATAGGATCGCTACTACTAGCTGGATTATTGGAAAAGTTCGCTTCCATTATAATAGCGATTGAGCATTCAGACATTCAAGCAATGGCGGACGCCATTAAAGGCAAGCTTATAGAAATGGAAACCGAAAATCTTGATTGTGACTCTCAAGGTGGCACTTTTGCAGTGTCTAGGAGTTGGTAACATAAAAGGAAACAAACGTCTATGGGCGGCTGTAAAGATGGCGCTCCAATTATGTCAAATACGAGTAACACCAACATAAATATTGTAAATGTCAAATGTTATCGGTGTAAACACATAGTATATTATCGTTCACAGCGCCCGAATATTTTTTATAAGTCAAATAATAATAAAAACGAAGACCGTAAGCAGACTAACGCATTCTCAGCTTTCTTTTGAGTGGAAGTGTTAATAAAAGCGACTGGTATGTTGATTCGGATGTGAATCGAGCATGTTGATTCGGGTACAATCAGGGTTGGTGGTTAAGTGTTCAGTTAACCTCTAATCCTGACTGGACATCGCCAAATAGCGCAAAGCTCAACAAATTTGTATAAATATTTCTTATATTAGTGGCAAACCAAGAAACTGTTTCAGTTACGTGTGCTGAAGATCTTAACATAATTACTTCAATCAAAGGTAGTGAATTCGATATTGACATTGAAGGTGTGTATTGTATACTAAAATAGACAACAAATCCCATTTCAGTAAGAAAATTAATAGAAAAAGGCAACAAGGTGTTTTAAAAATTATCACTCATGAAAGATGAGTGATAATTTTTAAATATACAATAAAAATGGTGAATAAATTGCTACTGCTTCTTTGGTAAAGGGGGTTTACAAATTAAATAATCAGGAAAGACTAATTACTGCAGTGACTTTGTGTGTCACACATGGCACCGCAGATTAGAGCGCGTAAACAATGATTGCTTAATTAAAACTAAGAATGCAGTAAAAGGAATAAATTTTTATAAAAAATTTGATACAAGGAAATCTTCTTGCAAGACTTGTGAAAGCAAGCAATGTCGGCTACCTTTCAAAAATGATGGTAAAAGGAGTACTGAACCGTCAAATACTGTACACGGCGACCTTTGTTTACCAATGGAGGAGACACCACTGGGAGGATCGTCCTACTTTCTTTTATTTGTTGATAATTTCAGTCGGATGACTTTTATTTATTTTTTGAAGAACAAAAATGAAGCATTTAAATATTATTAAGAATTTAAGACAATAGCAGAAAACTAAACTGAAAGAAAAGTGAAAGTGTTTAGGAGTGATAACGGGAAGTAATTTTGTAATTAAATTTTCGTTGAATACCTAAAAAAATGTGGAATAATACATCAAAAACCAACACCTATACGCCTAAACAAAATGGGTTGAGTGAAAGGATGAATGGAATCACTATAGAGAAGATAAAATGCATGTTGTACCGAGTAATATTGAGCCGAGTGTTGTAATATGGCTGTATATTTACATAATCGTACTATATCATCGGCTCTAAATAGTATAATACGATGTGAGTTATGGACGGGTGTTAAGCCAGATCTAACCAATTTGAGTACATTCGGATCTCCTATTATAGTTCAAGTTAATAAAGAAAGAAGGTCAAAATGAGATAAAAAGTTTGCTAAAAGTACAGTACTTTAATTTCCCAATAATATTAAAGGATATATACTATATGATCCAGTTAGAAAGCAAACATTCACAAGTAGGGATGTGATTATTATGGAAAAGTGGTCAACCACTAGAGAAGTGGCTGAAAAAGCACTTGAAGACACTGGCAATGAATGTGTAGCTGAAGAAAAACCTGATATAAACGAAAATTTACAAGATTCAGTGGTCTACCACTCATGGATTCAACATTGATGCGAGAATCAATGAATGATAGTTCTTTCAAATTATGTACCAAGTGACTATCAGTATTGTTTGGAAGGTCAAGATAATGTAAAAAAGATAGACCTATCAGAGAACATCGTCCAAGTGACTTTGAGTATTGTTTGGAAGATCAAGTTAATGTAAAAAAGATCGTTAGACCTATCAGAGAACAGAAACAGATATGGGTGTGTCTATAGTTCAAATATAGATAGTGGCACTGAGTATAGATAGTGGTACTGAGCTAACACACTTTAGAAGGGGCCTAAAGAAAACCAATAGTTACAGGCAGTGCAAGAAGGGTTGAACATTTTTGAGGTTTTTGACTCTACTATTGTGCAGTGTAAGTGGGTGCTTATAGAAAAGTTATAATCTGACAATAAGGTGCGTTTTCGGGCAAGGTTAGTGGCGAAAGGTTTTACCCAACAACCTGGGGTGGACTTTAAAGAAACTCTTTCAACAGTAGTTAGATATAGCATTTAAAATTATTTTTTTCTTCGTCAATAAAATTTTAACTTGATATTACACACTTAGATGTGATAATCGCATTTTTGAATGGGGACATTAATGAAACAATTTATATTCAAATGCCTAAATGATTATGTATAAAATAGTTATAAAATTTGTTATGAAATTCTATGTATATATCTTATTTGTATGTAATATATTTTATTTGTTATTATGTTTGTTATAAAGTTATAAAATTAAAGAAGGCTATTAATGGATTAAAGCAGTCGTCAAGAATGTGGTCCAATAAAATAGATATTTATTTAACTAAGAATAGATATCCCAAATTCAAATATGAACCTTGTTTATATGTAAAGAATGAAGATAAAAGAAGACTATAATTGTATTACATGTCGACGACTTTTTTCTTGTTTCAAATAATAGTAAATAAAGTTATAAATTAAAATTAGTAATACAGTCTCAATTCGAAATTAAAGATCTAGGCCAAATAAGGCAATGTCTTGGTATGTCAGTTTGTTATGATAAAAAAAACAGAATTTCAACTTTAGACCGAAGTAACTATATTGATCAGTTGTCTTTGAAATTTAATTTATTAAATTGTAAAATCGTAGAAACACCTACGGAGTGTGGATTAAGCCGAAGATAAGAGTGGTGATAAACATTTACCTTACCGGAAATTAATTGGCAGCTTAATGTATCTTACAATACTTACTCGTCCCGATATAACTTTTTCAGTGAGCTACTTAAGCCAATTTGATAATTATTGTAGCGAATTATATAACAGTTACTGAGCTCATACTAAACGCATCTTAAGATATCCAAAGCGAACCAAAAATTATTGTATTAAATATTCTGAATCAGGGAATAAAGAGATAGTGGGCTGTACAGATGCAGATGCCTCTAAGTTGTCGTCATTTCCTGGAGTAGTAAAATGCAAAAGAATTTTGTATTATCTAGCACAGAGGCCGAGTACACAGGAATATCAGAATGTTGCAAAAAAGCCGTTTATCTTAAAAAAATCCAGAATGAAAATATGAGTGATTCACATTATATTATAACTTTTAACAATAATAAAAGTGCACAAAAGTTATTGCATAACCCTGTATTTCATAATACGTCCAAATATGTTGATATCCGATATAACTTTAGTAGAAAATGTATTAATAATAAAATTGTTAAAGTTGAATATCTGCAAATATCTGATATGCCTGTAGGCAAACTTCCAACGTCTTTAACCTGTGTAAAACATTATAGATTTTTAGACTTAATAGGTTAGCAATATTAATAACATAGTTCGATTTATTTTCATATAGTGGGGGTATTCATTTTATATCAAAATAAGTTAATATACCAGTAGCAACATCTATAAACAACTACTTCAACCCTGTACTCTATGTCTATGACGTTTACATTAGCTATGGTTTAATAAAATGTCTCTCGGTTGAGAAAACTATAAGTGCCCGTTTCAATTAATTTTATTAATAATAGTAAATTGAAAAAAATAACATTTTGCCATTTTGCGATAGAACACGACTATCTGCACAAGTAGCTCAAGTGGCGCTATTTAGTGATGATACATAGTGAATGTTTGTGTGTATGTCTGTATGTGTGTGTTTACGTAGGGTGCCTACTTTGGGGATATTTTATTTTAAATATCATTATATTGTCAACGATACAGAAATTAATTTAAATACTTAGCCGCTTTAAAAATATATTGACAATTAATTTTTCCTTGAAATTCCATTAATTGACAATTAATGTTTCCTTGAAATGAAGCTTCATAAATTTTCAAATTTTTTTTTCCTTTCATTTTTGATCAATATTGGATTTGCAAAAATTTGCAAAAATTATTCTGAAATATGCATTGTGAATAATACAACTAATGCGGTACTGTTTTCTCGATCTATGTATGTAATGTATACATTTAAGACTTTTTGCAGTTTCCGTTTAATACTTATTTTGGAGGAATTTTTAAGTCAAAATAGTAAAGAAAATGATTACTATAATTAAGTTTTCAGGGTCCAGATAGAACAAATTTTATCTGAGTTAAGGCAGAAATTGTCTTGTTTTGGAAATGAATTACTGGAGTTAGTAAGCATTTGCTAAATATATAATAATTATAAGGCATTTCTTGATTAATAACCAATTTTTTTAAAGTATTGTGTCATACGAAATTGACACTTACTTATGGTGTTTATTTTATTTGGTACTTTTGTAATTTAACATTAATCGGTATTAATAAAGAAAATGTTTGCTTTACATAAAACGTAAGTATTGAAAAAAAGTAAAGTTTTAGCTAATTTTCTGCTATTTTATTTTATGAAATATGTCAAGGAAATAAATTTAACCATTTTGTGTTGACTTGTCAATTATGTATTTTTGCCTAAAGTCTCAAATATCATTAAAAATGTTTAAAGACTATGCCACAACGCTCAAAAAATTTAATTCATGGCCTTCGAACCCCTAACGATCATTTCGCTCTTTAAGATAATTGCATTTGAACTATCCAAATATGAAAGTACTTATAACACCATAGACTATTATCTTTAATAAATATTTTATTTACTATTTTAATTGTTAAATTCAAATTTTTCTTATACTTTTTGCTATAAAAGGTTCAACTAAATTTATTACATTTAAAAAAACTAAATTAATAAATATGTAAAAGTATAACATAAATATATTTAATTTTAATTAAAAAAATTATAAATAATAAAAAATTATAATAATATATTCATATAAGAAATGTAATAATTTCCGATGAATTTAAAATTTCTGTCATGTACGTATATATATATATATATTAAATGCAAATTAGATTTTTTATGCAATTTAGAGGTAACTACGATTTCAAAGGAGAACAAATATATGTATTTCTGTCGTATAAACAATTTAAAAAACCTTCGGGCAGCCTTTAAACATTAAAATGTTATTTTATTTTTAGGTACGCAATTTCTAGAATGTTATTATTAGATGCATTAGGTACTTTTTACAAATTTCAGTTTGAAATAATTTTATTTGTAATGAAATATATATATATATATATATATATATATAAATAATATTTTAAATTCTTATTTGATGAATTACTCGCATTAGTTGTCAAAAGTGGATAAGTCCGAAACATTGAATAGCATTCGTCCTGTCTCATCTAATTACGACTTTACATTACATGATACAAACAAACTTTTAATGGATTAACTATTAATACCAAAGCCTATAAAATCATTTTTTTCAAAAATAGTATCGCTTATACAGCCTAAATATTTTCGTCCTATATCCAGTCTACTAAATTATGTCCGTGTTCAGCTTGTTCAATAGTATGTTTCAAAACTTTGCCACATGTGCAGAAAATATTTTTTATTGAAAGAAATTTTATGTTTGCGAGAAAGGAGAGTAAGCAGGTTTCCAGACCGCGAACAGTCAAGTAACTAATTATGCTTTTAAGTTATGTTTATAAATTTAGATTTTAAAATATTTTATAAAAAAGTCTAAGAGAATGTAGATTCCATATGTATAATTTTTCATCTAAATAAAGGAAATTGTTTACATGTTTTGCAAAAAACACTGTATACTAATTCTGAAATTGTTCTTAGTTCTTAAGAAGAGTTTCAGGAAAATCTGATAAACAGGCATCTCCGCAATCAAACAAGGGTGATATAAATATTTGAAAAAGGTGAGTTCTGGTTTCAATAGAAAAGCATTATTTGTTGAAATTGCATGTTATTTGTATTAGATTCGGAAATATTGATGAACCTATTTTGACATGCAGTACTTGGAAATTAATTGCATTGACTGTCTAACCCGTTTTATGAACTCATTGCCGATTAAGGCGAGGTCTTTATTGAGGGTTGAGAACGGTTGTTATCAACCCTCAATAAAGACCTCACCTAAAACTTACGTATATATGTATATGTAAAACGTACATATATATACATATATACATATATATATATATATATATATATATATGTATATATATATACATATATATATATATACACATACATATATGCCAGGCTTTTGTGAATAAAGTATTTAAAAATGAATAAATGGTTGTTATAAAAAGCTTGGCATTTTGTGTGTATTATTTCATGTTATGCTCATAGTAATTTAAAGAAAATAGTCAAAAAGAAAAGAAAAAGGATGTAAATTGCATGAAAATAGAATAAAACATTAAAATTGACATTAAAATATAATCATAAAAATTAACTATTTGATATGAAGTACGTCATTATTTTCACTTCGATGGAGTTTGCTACTTCACCCACCGTACTTCCCACATCTTTCTATTATCGTTTTTTACCTGATATTTCAGGAACTATGTTATTCATATCAATAGAAGTCTAATAATATAAATTTGAATCCTTTGAGGAATTTCTACATATAAAAGATGCAAATTAACTTCAGAAAAAGGCACGTAAATTTTGGTATATAGTGTAGAACTTAACCTATTAGTACAATAAAAGTTGTAATGAAAATATTACTTGCAAAGGTGGAGCGCAACATGATTTGCCTATAAATATCTCATCACCTACCGCTGCCTCCGCAAGATATGTCACATTAAATGAAAGACATGAGCTCCAATAAACAGCTGTTTGGCAGATGTCCATCCAATCATCCATCGACACAGTGGGTTGAAGTACATCAAGGGCATCCTACGAGAGCGACGTTAGAAGCAAATAAGATACATCTCCGGAACAAGGGAAAGATATACCTAAGAAAGCCCTGGAATGGAATAACTGAAACACGGAGGCAGAGGCAAACCTAAATAAATCTAGAGATTCAGTTTGCTATGAAAGGCTAAAAAATAAATTGGGGAAAAGTGAAGAAAAATTACATGCGATGGATTGACTTTGTCGGGGCCCCAAATTCTGGCGTAGATAAGGGTACTTAACGTGACATAATAGCAACATATCCTTCCTAATTCTATTTATACTCTGCCTTACTTAAACGGCTTACCGAATCCTGTCCTCTCATGTACACCCGAATCCAGTGCATTTAGTCTTCAGTAGGAAGAAGTCAGATGAGTGAATGTTCTTCAGTACACCCGAAGAAACCACATATAGCCAATGGTTTCCGTAACCCAGAATCTCACAAATTACCCACTAAGGATGATAACAGGTAGCTACAATTCGATGAAACCGGCAAAACGAGTGCATATAAAATCAGATGCAGATAAAAATATTTTAAAAATGCGTTTATACTTGCAAAAACACAGAAACCTTCTACTAGCAGACATTTTGTGGCCTAATAAAATCTTTTTTGGGGTTTCATACATTAAAAACCAGTCTATCTGCTGTCTACCAAAAACAGAGTAAGCGAATTTTTAATAGAAAGGTAGAAATTCAAATCATTCTAGGTAGAAACTTGAAATTAAGCGTAGCGGTGGACATAAATTGAATTATTTATTGCTCTCTCTTAGAGAGAACTATTTTTCAGAACTATTTTTTTTAGAATTAAATGTTTTATCATTTTAGAGATTGTTTTTGATAATATTTAAGAAAAGTGGATAATTTTCATCCGATTATTAATAGATAATGTTAAAATTTAAATGATGTAAAAACGGCGTCACTAGAAGTTTGTAGACCTTTACCCAAAAACTTTAGCAGTGATTCGAAATCTAGTCGTCTCTTTGAAAAAATCACGATGTTTTAATATAGGAAACGATGAGTGGTGTTGATAGAAACGTTTTGCGGAATTATTTAATTATGATGTTTGAAATCTTATAGTTAAAGTTAAAATTATTTTTCCTGAGTACCACAAAACTTTAGAACAAGTGAAAAAATACGAGCACCTAGATCTTATTTCACCTAGACCTTATTTCATCGCTTTTCAAGTAAATCATTGGTGCGTCGGTAAAATACTGGGCTCTGAACCCTGAAATCCTTGGTTCAAATATTGAAATTAATTTTTTTCAATAAATATTTATGTTAGACCTTTACTTCTTTTTTCCGATCACAGCGATAAAACTAAACCAAAAGAAATAAGATTAAATACTATTGGTTTTTCTGCTTTTCGGACAATAAACAGTACGGAAGGGTGGAGACTCTTCATTGTATAAGATTCCAATTTAAAAACTTTAAACCTTTTTAATTCAGTATGTAAATTAAAATAATACTTTTGCGTATGTTCCAATTTCTACATACAGGTAAATAAAAAAAAAAAAAAGCACCATCCCAAGTTAATATATAGTCATTGCAATAACTATACCTACACTACGCTGTTATGGAGTCGCTACCTCGGAATAAACAATTTTATCACTGCGCAGAAATGTATAGATAAGTATGAATATGGAGAAAAGAGTCTGAAACTCAACAATGTTTCAAGTTAAATTAATGTAAAAACCAAGAATTTTTTTCAAGGCAAAATGTAAGATAGGAAACTCACGCAAAAATGAAGATTATGCATGAGAGACATATTTTTTCAACTGATACAGAGTCACTTGTCTATGACATGTGCGTTCCGATACGTTTGAGCTTGTTTGAATTGCTTACTGACAGAAAAGTAATAATTTAAGACTCGGTTAAGCAGCTAATTAATTCAGTTCGTGTTTATGTAAACATGTTATTTATTATTTCTTTATAATTTTAATAAGACTAATCCTGTTTCTTTTATGACTCATAGACCACTTTTTGTCTTATTAAATCTAGTAAGCATTGGAATGCATGTGACAATACTGGACATTATTTCATGAAAGTAGAATGTCACTTAAATAAACGTTTTGTGACTATTTTTTTCATTAATTATATGTTCTCGATCTTAAAGTAATCCAAAACCTCTATTTATTGGTAAAAATATGAAAGTTTTTACTACGACTGTTTTTGCTAATTATACCAAGAAAGCTCATAGCTGTAATAGTTAGCTGTTATGAACAAACACAAGCTTTATAAAATGTAATCTGGCGTAATTTGGGATTATGCGAACCAGCCGATGAACTTTCGCATCTTATTGCTTTATGGGACTTTAGTATTTTTCTTTTATTTATTGTTCTCTCTTATGTTCTTCATCTAAATATTTTATTTAATCTGTAATTGTAACTATCCATGTAGTATATCGCCGATTAGTTATTCAAATCATATTTATTGTTGAAACTATATTTTTCTAATCATAAAAACTTTGAGGTCTCGTACAACACTATACGGTTAGTATTCTTTACAAAACTTGAGCAAATTTTTTTTCTATGTTAAAGTCACAGTTTAAAAAAATATTTCAGGTGACTTGGTTGTTATATTTCCTATATTTAAGTAACGCATATTACAAATGTTATCTCGTTTATAGAAATTACTTCAGAGTGAACAGACCTCTATTCAATATATGCACACACAAAAAGCGGAAAACAAAAAAAATGTTTATACTCAAATCTAAAGCACATGTTAACTGTTGTTAGCGCAGTTATTATTTTTTAATTTATCCATTTAATTACGTATAATAAAAATATATATGACCAAACTGATGCTAATGGACTACTTAGTTGAAAGTATTAAAAGTGGAAATAAACTGCAAGCACTGGTGGACAAAAATGTATTGTTACCATAAAACTAAAAATGGCAATAAGTAAGTTTGAATTTACCTAAATTCTAAAGAAAACTTCTAATAAATAAATAAAATCGGTTACATCGATTGAATTAGAAAGAAAACTTTAAAACATGAATTTTATGCAAAATTTTGTTAGAATTTTGAAAATAAATGGTATTGTCATGTAATTAAAATGTGTGTGCGTATATGTGCTTGTGTTTGCGTGTGCGTGCGTGTGAGCGTACGTGCATGCGTGCATGCATATGTTTGCGTTTTCTGGTTGTGTATGTATGTAGGTGTATTAGTTTGTTTGTATAATTAACGTATAGTCTAATGAAAATGTGTAGATCGCTGAATGGCTAATGAACATATTTAAATTATTTTGTTATATCTATTGATCTATTTTTTTCAATCGATTTTCTAAGAAATAATTTATGTGTTCTAATCACTTAAATTGTCAAAAATTAACCCCGAAGTTCGAATTTAATTTACATAGTTGGTGGTACAAGGATAAATTTCAGAGAATATCAATTTCCATATATTTTCGAATACCATAAATTCAAAATTGAACTGAAAAATTTGGAAAAAATTATTTCATTTTTAAAACGTTTTTTTAAACAATATGTTACTTGCGTTCAACAAAAGTTCATCAAAAAGGAACTTCTCGAATGGAAAAACGGAGTCTTCATCGATCATTCACGTATCTGTCCCCAGAAACCGTTTGACGTAGAAACTTAAAAGTTTACATTGTAATAAAACATACTGACACATATATCAATAAATAACATTCAAAAATATTTATATGGAAATTTAAGGATGGTACACGAAATAATAAAAAAAATTATTTTTAATTCTATATCTAATGTGGGGTAACATTTTAAAGGGCAAATATTAAAAATGTTTCCAAAGTATTTTTTTTACTATTTCAGGTAATATTTCTTCACAGATATACCGCAAAATAATCAAAAAAATACATTCCACTTAACCCAAAATTATAAAAAATAGGCTTTTTTAAAACATACGCAAAGGTCGTAGCAAAGCTAGAACGTTTCTCTTAGATCTTTTAATTCCTGAAATATCCATCATATTTTAAGACCCTCAAAGGTATAATAGGCAAAATAATTTTTAAATGGTCTAATGGAAATACGATATACTGTTAAATGCTTATAACACCTCAGTGTCTACCGAATCCTCGTAGTGCGAGTTTTACTGAAATTTGAAATGTTTTTAAATTCGACCCTGGCTTCAAATTCAACTCTAACGTAATGTATTCAAGTTTTATGCACTTATTATTAGAAGGCAATTAGCGGCAAGAGAGACACGCCAGTGAGAGCAGTGTTTTCTTTCCGATGTTTCAGATTCGGTTACAATAATCGCTTTCCATTACTATAAAAGTGTAATTTTAAAACTATATCAAAATTTTAACTCACACAAATATTTTAGAATTACAGGTTAATACTCAAATGTTAAAACGTCGATTAATATTTGCTAATCGCACACAACTAGTCTATCAATAGAAAATATTCCTCTGTGTCTTGTAAACTTTATTTATCATCCCTATAAATATAAAACTTGAAAAAATTACATTTTAATATCTTATTATAAACGTGAAGCTAACTTGAGTTTGGCATAATAGATTAGAAAGATAATTACGAAACGATATCCACTTTTAAAAATTAGAAAAAAAATTACCCTAAAATCTAATATTTTACCCCGTAATAACCCCTATCAATTTTCATAACACATCAACAAGTATGCATACAGAAAATGACTGTCCATTCTCCCACGTACGTAAGTCATCTTTTATTCTGAGCTACGTATATTCTCTCAGTACCGAGCAAAGCTCGCAGCGGTGTCAATAAATAGCCATGTACAAACGTGAGGTTGCCACGTCGGGGCGGCCAAAGGAATGTCGCAATTGATTACACAGAATCTCTATCATGCATGCTCCTTTGGGATGCTGCGAAATGAAACAAATACTAGAGCGTGGCGCGAACTGAGCGCACGTGCTTTCTTTCACTTTCCACTTATTCCTCAAACTCCATTTGCGCCAGATGTACGGCGGAGCGGTTGACTCGGGGCGGTCGAGCTGACTTTTTATGGAAAGAGCAGTTTCTTTTTTCTTTTTAATCCTAAATTTATTGAAACTTGGCGAGGTGAAGATTTTTCTATTTTGAAATGATTGCAAGAAAATTGTAGGAAATCCGGAGTTGAACCTTTTTCATAAAACGTTTCTGTAAATCTGTGAATACTTCGTAAATTATTTATGCTTTAATGGTGAATATCGTCATAATTTTTTTGCCTTAAACATTTTTGCGGAAGTTTGTCGAAACGCTAACATCTGAAAGCAGCTTTGCTAAACATCATACACTTTTCTGTTCAAGATCGGACTAAGAATATAAATGGGCAAATGAAAAATTTGATTATCTCATAAACAAATCGTTTATAGTTGCAGTTATTGTAATGAAAAGGTTTTAAATGTTTTTTTTGAATTTCCTACTTTTATCGATAAAAATGTCAAAGCGTAAATATTAAAGGAAAAATAAAAATAGTATAAGAGAATACCTAATGTCTGTTTTCGGTATCATTTTTTTTTGTAAAGCCTATCGATATCCAAGTCTGACGACAGTTTAAAAAATGCATACCATTGCACTGTAGGTTGACTCAAAGAAGCTTGAGGAACATATTATTAATAGTCTCGGATACATACAAAATTGTACTCTTAAAAAATATGTTTATTATTATATATTTATATTTAAGGTCTCAGCCTCAGGTGTTCCGTATAGCGCAAATCTGAACAATTGAAACTTTAAATCGGTCAATCAAATGATACTAACACTCTTTATCTCACTTTTACTCTGTCGACTATGCGGCGGGTAACAACTGCATCAGGGTCGTACATGTTTGTGACAGCAATAACGAGTTAAGACGTAGTCACATCACAAAGAAATTCGAATTAATATCATATTATCTGTTGACTACTTGTGAACTATCCAGTGACACAAGTGTCTGCAAAAAATTTCAAGGGTAGCTACATGCGTTGATGAAAAATAGATAAATGTTCTGGGATATTCGTATAGGTTCTAAGCAAATATGTCAATTATGACTTAGTCCTCTTAAATAAGATTAATATAGCACTAGAGAACTCGAGACCAAGAAATTATAATCAATGCAATGATTTAATAATTAGGGGAAAACCATTATGAAAAGCAATTTCGTCAGAGCTGAAAGTAACTATGCCAGACTAGGCTCTTTAAACTTCCTGAAGAGAACAAATAAGAATACCCACACATTTTGTAGGTGAAAATCTATAAAACCCTTTTTACTTTCGAATGGCGAGCAGGTGGCTGTATTCGTTTCAAGAATGCTACCTTACAATTTAATCTGGAATGTAATATAATTTATATCCTATTTATTAACGAAAGTTACTACAGACTGCTATTATAATTCTTGATCAATCTAAAGACGGTAAATAATTTTTTCCCTTGTATACATTGACATTACCTTTCTCTCATCTTTCTACTATTACATATCATAATTTTAAAACTTAGGCTGTTTATAAAATTAAACCGGGAACAAAGTTTATCCTTTTTTCCTTTTCTTTAAACCAGTATATTTCCTTTTCATGTTACAAAAAAATTAACTAAAATACAAAGCTATGCTTTTTTGTCTCATTAACATTAATATTTCAATACTTTTACGTGTATCTAAAAGTTAGGATTTATCCGAACTTCACGAAAATTAAAAGCTGAAAGCTTTAAAAGTCTTAAGCTGAAACCCTTTTAAATCAAATTTAATTAGACTCCGAATAAAGGCCGCCCAATTTTTTCTCTTCATTTAGTTTAAAAAGCCTAAAGCTAAATAAAATTTCAAAAAGGTCCTTTCATTATGTATTTCAAAAAGTGAAAACCTAGCGTGCGCATGGAAAAATCCGTTGAAAACATGAAAGAAATTTGAAAAGGAACGTTGTAAAGCTCTTCTACTAATATCGTAGGAACGCAATAAAAATATGAAAGGAGAGTCGAGGTTCGTTAACTTCCAGCACTGTGCGACATTTGAGAATAACAAAGAGGAAAAAAATGCGCATATATAAAGCGGAAGCAAGGATTTGACGTGGCACACTTCGCTTCCGGTGTCTGTTTTAATATCTGTGAAAATAGAATGTGTCAGCTGCAATGAACAATGTGAGCCGGTAATTTGAACTGTGTAGATTATTTGAAGTTTAAACATGTAGGCGTTATATAAACTGACTTCTAATGGAAAATGGAGTCAATAAACAAACAAGGATGGAATCAGGTCTTTAAAAGAGATGTGAAAAATCATTTTGTTTCAAGCATTCATATTCATTTTCATACGAAAGGTGTAAAAGTTTTGTTTTAAGAAAATGAGAAATCAACATTTAATGGGAATTCCTTATTGTAAACAAATTATTTATAATTAATTAATAACATAAATACTCGCTAAAAACTTGATTTAAAAAAAATATTGATAATTACTGATATTCTGTGAGGCAAATTTTTATGTAGATCATTACCTACATAAAATTTTTTATGTAGGTCATTACTTATATAGACACTGCTGCAAAGGTTAGTTTCACAATATAACATTTTCAAGTAAACGTATCGAATTAAAACTTAAAATACAGTGAACCCTGCGCAAATGAGCATGCTTTAAGAGAAATAGTGACTTACTCAGTTAAAGTCTCACATATTTATAACACAAGTGGCGTTACTAGCATATAATGTATAATTTTAGTTTTTTACAAATTTTAACAAAATTATAGAACAAACCCATCTGTGGTCTACAGTTTAAAAAGTTTAACCTTAGGTAATTTGAGTTAATATTGTATGTAGAACTATAGACATATTCAAATTAACCGCTCAATATTAAGCATTTGGGTAGCATCGTATACCGGTAAAAAAAACGCTATGTAATGACTTCTTAGTACTTCTAGTGACTTCTTATCAATGCAGAACAATATTTACTTCAATGGAAAATGTGGCAAAAAATATACTTAAAATATGTGTACGCGCGTAAGTAACTTTATACGACAGTCAATGATCAAACACAAGAAACCCAAGTTTTACCTGTATTCTTTTTATTTTTCATGCAAAACCTTGCTTAACGCAGAATAAAATTAAATAATAACGGACTTGGTTTAAATGAAAAATGTTCAAAGATAAGTTTTTATTTATGCGCTTTGGATTGATATTCCAAACATTTGTAAGAATGACAATCCGAAGATAACTTGTAAAATCATTTCTGTTATAGATTAATTTCAATACTAGTCATATACACAAAATGTTTATACTGGTTGTGAGAAAAAAATAGGTCAATTTATTAATAATTAAAGCAATTTTCAAAATTTAGTTTTACTTCAGGAATATTCTCAAAAAATGTCTTCCAATGAAATGCACCGAGGAAGAAAAATTCAAATTAGGGAAATTATTGCTTCAATCCTCATACGCTTAAGTGGGAAAACAAATATAAAAAAAATTTTGAGACAAAGCAGTGTTCAAAATTATAAATATTTCGATTCTGCTACTGTTATCAATAAATACATGAAATCTAATTAAACATTATTATTTCGTCACTAATTGTGTATAGTAATAGCACTTCTTACTACTTGAGTGCCCGCAAATGAGATGGGGGAACAATTATTTTACCTAATTATATTTTTAAATTGTACTTTCTTAGAGACAGTAGGGATATATCGATCCATGCCAAATTAAGAAAATATATGTGGAAGAAACGTGGAGCCAATAAAGTCTAAAACGTGCCACGATTATATTTGCCTATATGTCATTCCAAATGTACATATAATAAGGAAGAAAAATTAACGACAATCGGAAACTATATATTACGTTGGCAAGTAGTAAACCGGTAGTATTTTTTAAACATTGTTGACCCATGTGGTAGCCAAAGAGAACATTTCTACTTCTTTCCCGAAGAATAAAGTACTCTTTTTAATTGCAATACGAGAACACGATAATGAAGCGAGCACAAAGGCGAGTACTTGTAAGCTTTCACTGTCCGAAGCAAAGCATTACAATGCGCGGGCTACAGCTATTGTTTACCGCGTACTTTTTGTTTGGTATTGTCTTATTTAATTATTGGAGACCATTCTCTCCGTTTTTCGACGAGCAGGCGTAGACGTTTGGTAGGTACTTAAGTGCAGCTACAAAAGTAACTCTGCCAGATAAAACGAACTTAACTTCTAACGTATTTCAGATTCAGGCTCTTTAATCTTTCTTAATTTAATGCAAGAATTCGTCCTGAATGAGAATTATGAGATAGTTATAATGTCCTTCATCGTATCATTCGAACTAATTCTCGGCTGTGGGAAAATTCTCGTTCACCCAACGTTGTGTATAAATTGTGTGCTATATTGCTTGCTTTTTAGACTAATCAGAGTTCATGAAGCAACAGAAGTCCAAGTTCTCTTCCCAAATTTCTATATTTGGTTTGTTATTTATTCACCGAAATGCACTTAATAACTGAAAATAAGATCGACATCGACGCTGTTTATTTACCCCACCGGAAGAGGTTCAAGACATTTGTATAACACTTCAGAAATCAATGGGTTAAAGAGACTGGTTTATTAAGTCCCAACCTAGAATATATATTTCAGTCCACATAAAAGTAACGTTGGCGCAATAACTATTGAAGTCATTATCCACATTTTTACAGGATTATTATTAAAACAATAATTTTAAAATTTAATGAATGCTGTAATTCAGTATTTCAAAAGAGTTAAGACTCCAATAGTTACTGAGGCTACTAATTTTGAAACCGACATACAATCGAGTTTATTGACTGACATAAAGCAGTCGCTATAAAATACATATTCATAATTGGTTAAATATAAATACATGTAAAATCGTTGAAAATAACAAGGTGTTGCAATTTTATCGTAGATAGTAATTTATTAACAAGTGGCATAAAACAAAAAAAAACACAAACATTTTAATGAAGTAGAAATTAAACGAAAAAAATATTTTCTATGACATTTTCATAGATTTCTTACATACTCGAGAAAAGTATTCTTTGTATTGTAAACAAATTATAGAGAAATTTTCGGCATTCATTGCACATCACTTTTTCAGCATCCATAAACTGAGTCTCATTCGGTTTTACAAATACAAAAGATAACGTTTTGTCAATTTTAACGTGATAGTGTGTGATTCCTTGTAGTACATTTTAATTAACCACCGTCAATCTTCCATCTCGATTCTTATGGTATCTGATCGTGTCCTGGTTAAAGCTGTACTTATGAACATATTATTTCTAAGTAGCCGTTTATTGGTTTCAATAAAATTAGGCTGATGATTTTCAGTAGCTGATTTAATAGGACTAATAACATTATAGAAATACGCTCTCATGTTTTTATTTAATAACTTGAATATTTTATTAGCAAACTTGCGAGTAAATAATTTCGAGAGTATTTCTAGATCAATATTAATTTTCTAATCATCTCGTAACCACAAAACTAAAAAAATATGAGAAAAAAGAAATTAATGGATATAAAATATATCAGCAGTACATTTTATTTGAAAATAAGTTCATAAACTTTATATGAAGAAGATAGCATTTTTTTAAACTTCCTTACATTACTTGCATGAACCTATTAATTTCATATTTAATTAACCATTGCATATATTTATATATACATATATGTATATATATATATATATATATATATATATTTATATATATATATATATATATATATATATATATATATATATATATATATATATATATACGATCCGTAGCGTTAAACAATGAATATTATGAATTCAGAAAAATCCAACCACAGTGTTAATATAAAAACGCTTACTACCATACTTAACAACTACTATGTGTACTTGGGCAACCCCGCTAGTTGTACGCAGATGAAATCCGACATATTAGCTATTTTCGAAAATCGAACATGTCAGTTGCATACAGGTCACAGTCGCAAACGCATCGTGTCATAAAATGCCAAATTGTGCAATTAATTGTTGCAGAAGTCATAATTGGACACCAAATTCAGAAAAAGATGGCATAATATTAAATCTTTGAATATATAAAATTTATGGAATATAATTTATTATAAAGGGAATAGTTATTATTAAATATATGTACATTTTGCGCCATTAGTGAGGAGGTAAATTAAGCATCGAAGTATTATCGATAAAAAGTATTGCTGCTATAAACAAAGTGTGAAAAATGTGCAACATCATCATTACACGCATTATGGAACGTTACTATAATAAGAATAATATTTTAGTCATTGCAACTGGAAAAAATGTTATTTTAACGTGGACAATTTTAGCTTGGATATTTATATTAAATACTATTTCTTAATGATATTATAAGACCCAAATATTAAATGTTTCATGTTCTTTATTTACACTCCATTTTAGTTCTTATTTTATGGGTTCATTAAGGTTTAATTTTACTGCTTACAATTTTTATAAAAATATACTTATAAATAATGTACCTTTGGCATGACAGTCCAAAAGCAATAAACAAATCAGTACTGAATTTGGCGTATAAATATATTTCGTGTAATGAATATTTGTTACTGAATTACGCTTACACCGTTATAATTTCATAAAATTTACTACCGATATAGCTCATGGTTTAAACTAACATAAAAGCCACTACTAAGATTATAGCATTTTTCTTGTAGGACAAAACTCAGTGTATTCGTATATTAAGAAAATTATGTTATTACAAAAAGTCAACACGCGACGTAAGGAGTATGTACTTTCCATTGTAAAGTTGTTTAATAGAAGATTAAACAATATTTATAGATCGTTTCCTTGAACTAGAGACAAATCCAATCGTCTTAATCAAAAATCCAC
Source organism: Druceiella hillmani (assembly GCA_039881145.1). NCBI lineage: Eukaryota > Metazoa > Arthropoda > Insecta > Lepidoptera > Hepialidae > Druceiella > Druceiella hillmani. The sequence continues at coordinate 191,495 of JAYKKI010000131.1, forward strand.
GCGAACTATAACGCAAGCAATAAACTTTTTAAGCTACCTTGCAGCACAGCTAATTTTTCTTTTTATTAAACCGGTCTATGAGATAGCTTTCTTAACTATTACGTCAATAATCTATAAATAAAACTAAATTAGTAAACTAATTGCGAAATACTTATTTGTATTTCTCCTGGGAAAAAGAATCTATTCAATATACTAATGCATAGCAAAATATCAATATTTGCACTTAGTTTAATACATGTAATATGAACCCCTAAACATTTAAACTGTTACATATACCTTAGTGTTTTCCTTTCTATATAAGAGAACCCCTTGGTGTGAATTATATTTACAACACCCAATCAACTCTACTCTTAAGTACTACAAATTGTACCACCTAACTCAAAAATCGATTCAATTATTTGTCTGCACGTAGTTTAAGTTTACTCTTGGAAAGCATTCTTAGTATCCTCTATTCTGCACACATAAATATTTTATATGAAAATTTCTTGCCGGTCCAAATTTAAAAAAAAATAAAATAGATTGGATTCCGATGCCAGAATTCGTCTTATGTAAATATATTCAAGGGTCGTTAGAAAAAGTCCCATTCCCTAACTCCTGGCACTACTTAAACACTTGGGCACGCAGGCCGCTTTTTAAAATTACGTATAAATCGAAAAATACCAAAATTTACCTAATATTTTTTTTACGTAAATAAACAAAAAAATGTAGTCATAGTATAGTTATAAGCATTTGAACCTTACGTAAACAGTTAGGAGTGTAAAAAATAATGAACAAAACGAACAAAAATTCCCCTTTTTCATGAGAAAAGAAGATAATTAAATGCAGTCTTTCCGAAATGAAATTCTTGGTAGTGCAATAAAAAAGCATAAAAATGTATTACGCGTAAACCCAACCACTATCTAATGTGTAACAAAGGTTATAACGGCAAAAATAACCCTAAGCCATAGATGAGTATGTCACCATTCGATTTAATATTTCATACTTTTTCTTGTATAATGTAATTGACTGTATCTTTATTTCACTTTAATGGATACATATATATAGATTTGAACAACACGAGCGCAAGCGTTGCTTATAAGCAACACGCGCGCTAAAGGGCTTCATTTTATCTTGATCAAGGGATCAACATGTAGTTAACACCTTAGGCTACTTAGCAGTCAATATCTGAAAATTTTTTGTGGCGGTAAATTTTCATTAACTTTATTTATATTACTTTCTATAAATATATGGAAATGCCCAAATTTACTTACCATTAGAGTATAAATACCATACATTTTAACTACCGTGAGAATAAGTGTAATTCCATAAGCTTATCCGAGCAAAACTTATTTCAGCCTTATACTAAACATAGAGCCTGCTACATCAGGGCAAATAGTAATTTCTGGTACTTACCATATTTATTTACTACCGTTACTACACAAGTAATAAAGATGATGTTAAGAAAGTAAACATTGTAATAGACCACAAGCATGTGTTTTAGGTAATTTATAATACGGTTGCCAATCTATCTGAATACACAAAGCTGCGTCATCATCATCTTCGATGAGTTCGAATATGCTTTCGTAATTTCGCGGCATTTTAAAAACTTGATGTATATAGGAGCAACGGTAGAGAATAGGCATACGTCACAAGATATTACTTGCGTTCTCTACTAATTTCTTTAGTTAAAATTCATTTCCAAGAAAAATATTACCTCTCTGCAATATATGCAATATCGCTCCCTTATAGTTATCTCCGCAATATATCCTAAATCCCATATATGGAAGCACTTCCCTCGACTGGACGACTGTTGGACGACTAAGTGCAAAATATGTTTTAAAATTTAAAAAAATTGATGGCGGGACAAAAACAGGCTTAGAATCCCAATAAAGTTCAGCGCATTTTAATGCAATATTAAGTAATTATGGACAATATAATTAATTCATCCACTAAGAGCACTCCTGGAACTTTTAAAGAAACACCATTACAAAAACTGTGTACCAGAACCATATGAATATTTTTTGTCCCTTATTTCTTTTAATGTCACACAAAAAGAGCCTTTTCTTTAGTTTATATAAACATGGAAGAGCTTAAGGAGCGTAATGTCAAACCAATCACTTAATGCAATGTCACTGTTAAGGAGTCACGTTCAGGAGCGGCTGTATATTTCGATTCCAATATATTTGCAATTTAATATAAGGCAGATTCCAATAGGAGAGAATAAGACTTATTGACAATAACCAGCTTTAAAAACTTGATTTAATCAATAACTTGTCAAGTAAGAGTATTTTTTTTCATTAATACTAGTGTCGTTCTAACAGTACTATTAGGAAATTATATTTAAGTACTAAAATTTTTAAATTACCGTATGTTTTAAAAATAACAAAGTGAAACTGTTTATTACTGCTCAAATTTGTGATTTTTTTATTCTTGATTTTTTTCATTTCTGTACTGTATTGCCAATAAATATATTTAATGACGATTAAAAGGACTTTTTCTTATATTCCAGTAATTATGAACGACCATAGTAATAAGTTCTTGTTCACAAAAATGATCAGTTTTGAATTAATTTTCTCTGATACTAGAATTTGTCTCGAAATTTCAAAACTGTGTGTCAAATATCGCAAGCCAAATAGGACCCTGATATGAATTCGAAATTACCTACGCCATACGTAATAAAAATGTTAATAACAATTTTTTGCATTATTTACATCTTCTAGCAGATTTTTCTTCCAATATACACTATATTTATCGAACTGAATTTATTGTCCAATAAGATTCATATCAATGGAAATGCCCACAAATTTTTATTTGGGACTAATAACGTGTTCCTAACGTTTTCATCTCTCGGGACACGAAATTCAAACTAAGTGTGTTGGTGTGTTACTTAGAATTTGGGTACCTAAAAATAAAATAGGCTTAATAAGCCTAAAGAAAATTTCTCACACACCGATAATAAAATCTCTGGGAATGGACTCACGAGGGACCGTCCAACTAAACTCCTCAACATACCGGCATCACGTACCAGATGAATCAATACAAGCAATATCTACTGTACTGTATAATGTATCACTATGCTGTACCGTGCTTTCCGATTTAAGTGAGTTTTTTTTTCCTTTCGGAAAAATTAATGAATTTGCCAATTTTTTGATTAGAGCCAGAATTAGACTATAATAAAAATTATGCCAATTTTTCTAACTTCTCCCTAAAAATTAAATATTTTTACATATCTTTTGAAATAATCTTTTAATATGTGGATTGTCGCAGCATACATAAAATTAAATTTTGAAATAATTGAACAATATCAACATTGTGAATGAATTTCGATCCGTTTATTCTATAATATCTTGAATTAATAACGTAGCCGCTTTAATTGATTAAGATACTATTCTAAAAATTTTAACATTTTGCGACTTTTTAAATCCTTGTAAATACTCTTGAATAGACTCTCGCGTTTTCTCGAATGTAGTGCCTTACATAACTTATAAATAAATTAACTTGAAAGTTTGTCGCTCTCCATTTCTTTTAAGGGTGATAATTTAATGAAACTATGTTATGTAGTATTATTTCTACTTTCTTTAATTTATTTACCACGACCTAGGTTTCGTTGTTTTACATCATCATCAGGTAGGCTATTAGCAAGGATTAAGTCTTACGAACATCCAACAGCATTTATATGTTTCAAAAGCAATGGGGGAAGCCGGGTTTGTGTGGGTTTTCCCACTACTTATGTTAGTGAGTTTATTATAGGGGAGCGGTGTAGGTTTTATTATATTTCCGAGAAATATTCGATATACAAGTATTTTAGTGAGGGTAATAAATTAAATTGATGTTATTCTACGAGGTTATACAATGCAAGAATATATATATATATATTTATATATATATATATATATATATATACATATATATATATATATATATATATATATATATAAATATATATATATATATATATATATAGTATTTAGATATGCAGTTGGGCTAAAACAATTTGAAGAGTACTGTATAATACGAATGTTGTCTAACTATATTATGTCTAGAAGATATTATATTTAGTTATTCATTTAATATATTAACCTTGGTGTCTTTTTTATGTCTGTTTATTTTTAATGTTTTTAGGATATAAAGTTTATTGCCTTTTGTATTTATTTACAATATATAGGGGGCATTATCAGTATGAGGATGATGGTTACTTTCAATGAGGTGTTTAGCAAAATGAGATGTGTCTGGTTTGTTGTTTCGCCAGCTGGCAATGTGTTCTTTATAATTTGTGGTAAAATCTCTTCCTGTTTGACCTATGTATACACTATTACAGTCGTTACATTTAAGTTTATAGATACCATTCTTTTTATTTTTATCTATTTTTTTCTTTATTTTTAATAAAGGTTTTACCCAAGTTATTTAAAGTACTATAGGCACATGTTGTATTAATTATATTTTTATTATTAGTTAAGGGTTTTCCTAATGTAAGTGATACATTACCTATTCATAGGATAGATTTATTGTAAATATTATTATTATTTCGTACGACCGTGTATATTTCTTTTATTAGTATTTTTTTAAATTTATTACGGCACAGTTTTGTGACAATTGATGGGTTATAATTTTTATTTACCGCGATTTGTTTTATAGTTTTTATTTCTTTACCTAAATAAGGTTTTTCTAGAGGGATGGTTAACGCTCTGTGAATCATCGAATGGAAGGCTGCTTACTTATGGGACCAAGTGTGTTGAGAATGGCCATTAAATATTTGTCTTTTCTAAATATACTAAATTTATGTTTATTATTTTTACGTTCTATTGTGATATCTAAAAAGTTTAGTTTATTATCGTATTCCAATTTTAAAGTAAATTTGATACCGTTTTGTAGGGAGTTGGCAAAATTAACAAACTGGTCTGACTGTCGCTGTGTGCCTTTCCAACAGATAAGGATGTCGTCAACTTATCTATAATAGTATACTATATTGGTCGCTAATTTACTGCTTAAGAGGCAGGTTTCAAGATTGTTCATAAATAACTCGGCTAAAAGGGGACTGAGGAAGAAACCCATTGCAAGGCCATTGGCTTGTTGAAACAATTTTTTATCGAATAAGAAATAATTTTGGTCCATGAATAATTTAAAAAGGTCTCTAATTTCTGATGATTCAATGGGGTTCAACCGCTTCTTTTCTAAGATATCTGAATGAGCAAGGGAGTTTTTAATGGTATATTTAGGCGTAAATCCAGTTTCATTTCGAAATATCTTATTAAGGTGAAAAGCTAATTTTTTTGTTGGCGTCACATGGGTATATGTGGTGTATGAATTTTAGGTTGTCCTATATATATATATATATATATATATATATGTGTGTGTGTGTATATATATATATATTTAATGATTAGTAAATTTGCTTACGCATTTTAAAATTAAATTCTTGAATCTGAAATGGACACAACGCGTTCCAGTCCGATCGACCGAAATCGAGAATTAAGTCACAGTATTTAAGATTAAAATTTAATTACTGAGTTAATTGAAATGCCAGATTTAAAATAAAAAATACCATTTTTTCCACAACTACTTCTGACTTTCGTTTCTTTCAATTTAGAGGATTTATATTGTTTGAGAATTCATGCGACATTGTTAATCGTCTCTCATATTGTAATTATAAAATTACCACAAATCAGCAAAGTTTCATAAATTACAAAATATAGCTCTATACACATTTCTTCCAATTTTCTATATTTTTTTAATAACTGTATAACAAAATGTGAAATACCTAAAGTTATCTGACATGTCTTTGTAAAAGTTGCGACCATCACATACTGTATGTCCTTTATTTAATTATCATATTGCACTATTGACCTGTAATTATTGGTAGAAAAATTTATACTTCCTCTCTCGTTCAATCGTAAGGAAGCATAATCACTTAAAGATATACCTAAGTTAGTATCCACTTTAATGCTTTAGCTATAAAATATTGAATGAAAACTTTGTCAGCATTTTAAATGGTTAAATATCGAATACAAGATAAAACTCTCAACATGAAACAAATATGCATTATGCTCATACATAATACGCGTCTATTTACAAAAATGCCAAGGTGCATTACAAAGCTTTTGGCAACGTTGATAGAAATTGTGACCCATCTTAATGTTATAAGTTATGCCGTGGGAGATATTTTAATTTCCATAGTTACAGATACATAGGTGACATGATTTCTTAGATTTGGGAAAACTATTTGGAAACATGATTTCATATTATGCCAAAACCTACATTTTTAGAAAAGATATCGAGATTTTTTTGAGACGATTCCGATCGAACCCTTTATGAATGAAAGTATTTAAGGATGTTGCACGCTACATAATTAATTTTCTGGGTAAAAGTAAAATTTATTGTTATATTGTGTGATTATTAAAACTATTATTGATCAAAAAGCAAAATATTTTTAAGCTGTTAAAACTCAAAATTATCGCAGTTCGTAATGCGGTAAGATGTTTAAAGGTTTGCATTTTATATTTACCAATATTCTGTGTCTAGATTGTGATGTGTCGGCTTTGATTAATTTCCCTGCGATTCCCATTACGGCACTTGTTACGTGGTTTTTGTATCTCCTTATAACCCATCCATACCATCTCAAGCAGTCCTCTCAATATTATTTCTGAATATTTGCGACTTTGGAAGAGCCCGTACATACACAATTCTTATATTAGCCATTCTTGTGCTTATCATAATATTCTCATATCAGTAATATGTAGTTTTTATTCATTTAGTTTTCTCATTGGCCAGTATTCGAATTCCCATGCATGGACTGATCTTATAGCTTTCTTTCAATCTTTGCCTTTAGTTCTTACTGGAAGGGGGGTGGGGCATAGTATGTATAAAAGACGCATTTTAGAAATCGTCTGCGCTTAATGCCAGTCTAGATGGACCTCCCTTTTAATAAGGGTGAGACCTCAAAATTTTTTTCCCCGATATTTATGAGAGGTTCAATGAAACTTGGCTCGAAAATAACTATTACACTTTAAAGTTTAAGGCAGGCATAACGCCTTTCGTATTAGCTTGTTTAGATTTGCTTTAAGAGGTCCAACGTGTTCCTGCGGTTTGGAGACGAAGGACGCGAGTAACGTTTTGTTCGAGTGAAATGAGTACAACAATTTGCGAAGAGTTTCTGTAGAGAGCATGAGTCGAGATATTAGTAGAGTAGAGATCCCTACACCAGACAACCTTTAACCCTATTAGGTGGATGCGCTGGACGGTTGTAACGAGACACTATTAGGGTACTTTCAAAAACCCTCATTTTTTTACGAGGATTGAGTATTGGAGTTCCTGAAAGAACCATGACACAACTCGGGTGGACAAAGTGGGAACAGTAATAGATTGTAGTAGCAAATATAGTGTCATAGAAGTTGAAAAGCAAATTTGACATCAGCAAACATGTTTTACAGCCAAAAAAATAACTGATATATAAATTCAAAAAGAAAAGATTGCGTCCATGTCGCAACAATAATTTAAAACTCCTGCAAAACTTTATACCTATTTTTTTAAAAGTCAAATTTAACCAGATCAAGATACAGATAAATACCTATTGAATAAATGATACATCTTCTTTAATATCATAATTACATATTGGTATAAATAACTAAGTAATGTTTAAACATAATTACATATTAGTATAAATAACTAAGTAATGTTTAAAGTTATAATAATATATAATCTCAAAAACAAAAATAGGAGAATCCTTAATAGTTGACTAATGTGTCCGTTCATCTATACATCGATCACTTCCGTTTTTACTCAAAAACGGTTCAAAGCAGAAAATTAACATTAAAAATAATAATAAAACAATATTACAATTATGAAACTTCAAAATACAATTTAATTCAGATGGCTCAAAAAAAATAATCAAATTTGTTTTTGATTTGACTATTTCCTATAATTTTATATATAAAGTGAAAGCGTACTTTATAATGATTCCAAAAGTGTTTTCATAATTTTTTTCAAAATTATTTTACCCTGTAATTTTGTTCATAAAGCTGACAATATTGTACATATAATTTGTTAATAAAAAAACAGTGTGTATATTTTTGTTGCAAGAGACGACACATTCAAATAGTAATGGATTGTATTGGACAATATACAATTCATTCAAACTACATCACGTATACAGAAATGCAATATTTTGACGAGCAATATCCCTTAAGCGAACATATATTAAATGCACGTTAAAGCTTCAAACTAAATACATTATACGCATCGAAGTTTATACAACGTTCAGAAAAAATCCACAATATCGCGAGGTTTCTATCCAGACCGGAGAAGGGGGATTTTAATAGAGTATAATGAGAAAGGTTTAGAATGAATTACACAGAAACCAACCTTCTCGTCGCTAGAGCTACCACGATACCCTCTTAAAACGTCGCGCTCTCGTTTAGAGGTGCAGAATTTAATTTTGAGTATTGAATCTATACGGATTTCAGTAATGTCTTTTGATCCTTTTTGGCTGCGAAGCCATTTGTCACTGCACTGATATTTTGATTTGTAAAGATTTAGTTTACAATGAACGCAGCAGTAAACGTAACGGTAGATTTTGATGTAGCTTTTAATTAAAACTTGTAAATATATAAATATAATGAATAATATGCGGTCGAACGTGACTATATTAACGAATTTATCGTTCTTTCTCTCATTTTGCAAGTCAGAGAAAGAACGAATTGATGTGCCCATATATATTTCCTTGTTCTACTAAAAGTAATTGATTTAATATTATACATAACATTTCAGAATAAAAGTAAATTAATTGCTTAAATGACAAAACACATTTCAATGAATAAAAATAGTTTATTATCTGTACATTTCATTTCACATGCCCTGCATATGATATTATAAAATAATCTATCGAAGAATTAATAACACGTTAAAAAATAGCTCGACTTACATTACACTTAATTAATAAGTTCTCCCGCAGTATTTATCGAATATATATGGTGTTATATGCTGTAAATGAGGTTAACTAACATGTTAGAAGATTAAGTGGATGGATTGGAGCGTAAACCAGATAAATATTTACTGATAAATCAAAGTCATGTTGGCGTTCTCGTCAGCTATAATTATTATATTACACTAGCCGGCTTTGGATTCAAATGACGGATTTCGATGCAATATTCGACACCCTGTTAAGCTTTCCTTGTTGCTGAAATATCTCGCTCGTTCCTCCTTTCCTCTGATTTGTTCAGCAAAATAACGCAGTCTTATTACATTACCCTTTATTCGTTTCTCTATGTGACATTCGTTTGCAGTGAGATGGAGTAATCTTACAATATGTAGTGTTTTCAAATATAGGGAGTAGTTTAATTTAATATGAGTGTTATTTTATTTTGATATAATAATCACACGTTACTCCTGAAATAATATACATTATATTACATCCATGTGACTATATACGAGTATGTTTTAAAATTAAAAGTTTTTACTTCATACATGTGGTGAAAAGCACATACCAGAGTTTTATTACGAATCGAATACTGAGAAAGAATAGAAAATACTCATAGGAAAACTCAAAAAGACTTCCCAAAATATAAAAAGGAAGTGTAATACATAATAATAGAAGCAATTTTTATTATTTTGTACATATATTCCGAGTCCAATATGCATTAGGGTAGGCAAGCATATTAACCGAGGTAAATATTTTTAGTGTTTTTTGTAGAATTAAAAAAAAAGTAAATTCCTACGAAAGAGACATAGTGTTGTGCAGAATAGAAATTCTTCGCTTGAAATTTGATTCAATCTTTCCCAGGTAGATAATGTTATCAGAAGTAAAACAGACATAGTTGTAACACCCAAAGGTATAAAAAATACACAAATATGAAAAATATGCTTCATTTTTAATTTCCTATGCGCTTATCAAATTTGAGAGATAACAAGGCAGTCAATCTTTAAAAAAACCAAGTTATAAATTCCAAAACTATAGGTATTTAGTAAACTACATACTAGCATCAAAATATTTTTTTTAAAATTACATTCGCTCATAGTCATTACGAAAATATGGCAATAATGTGGAAAATGTTATCAGATCCCATTAATATTATAAATGCAAAAAAAATCAATAATTAAATTGTCTCTGAACAACTGGAAATTGGGTACAGAAATAATCCACGAATCGAAAAATTGTTTTTAAAGTTGTATGAACTCCACATACAACTTTGTATGGTGCAAACAACTTTATAAGTGTTGTAGGATGAATCTTGATATGTTTTATTACGTATTTATACGTATCAGTAGATAACACAACGACCGACATTATTCATAAGAGGCAGTAGTTAAAATTGTTCAAAAAGATTACGATTGTATAAAGACTTTGCCATCGGTTAAATTGTCTGCCATCGTTTAAATATTTCGTTAATATTGAGCAATGGTTTATCATTGTTTATATAAAGTATATATGTAAATATATATGTAAACTGATTATTCCACAGAATTTGTATTAAATTAATAAGACAGAAATTACAGCATATTTTAAATATTTCGACTAGTTTAACAATAATGTTTGCCTACATGTTTATAAAAGTATATAGAATTAGAATTATTACTATGCATATCTTATTATAGTCAATAATTTTATGAAAGATTGCGGTCAACGACCAAAACCAAAGTATGCAAACGGTCAATATCTTGAAGGAAAAAATTAAGCATAAATTTTTCCTGATCCCTTCACTAAAATTCCATATAAATATCTTTGAGGATCAAGGATTGAGATATATTCGAGTTAATGTGCAATATCGTTCTAATAAATAATAAGTTTCTATGTCAACGGTTTCTGAGAAAAACGGCTGACAGGGCAGATAGACGGATATATAAGTGATCTTATAAAAGGTTTTGTTTTGCTTTTTGAGATCAGGAACAATTAGAACTGAGGTTCCAACCAAGGGAACAAAGCTCATAATATTTTAGAGCCCACTCGTAGCATATTACTAGAGACTACAACTTTACATTCAACAATAAACTTAATAAACTAGCGTGATGGATGAAAAAAAAGTAGGACTGAGCGCGGTGATCCTTAGTAAAGATCCGCGATGAAAATCATCGGAACTCTTTTGCAACGCTGTCAACACGCAATTACTTACGTTCACTATTTTTCGGCAATTTCGTATTTTTTCTTTATTATTATATTCATTAAAATAAATGTGTTTATGATTACTTGTACTGCTCTTGAATATGGTCCGTCATATCAAAATAACCCAGAAAAATTCACACTTCACATGTAAGTACAACTTATTTGTGAAGTCTGAATAATTAAATTTAAGTTTAAAATGTAATCTTAACGCTGTAGCTATGTCATTTATCAGTTTTCAGTCAATTCAAGGCAGGTCCTTTTTGAGGTACTTATATGGGAATTTAAATGGTTTTTACGCCTACCCTCAGTGAATAGGTTTTTCAAAATTCAACTAAAAATATCATGTAATATTTTTAGTAATTAATTATACCTCCACGTCAAACCATATCTTTTTCAAATGCACCTTTTAAAAATCTGAATAAATTCTTAATAATATACCGTAAAAAACACTATAAATTTTCATCGCAAATCTTATATTGAAAAAGTATTAATTTTGCAATTTAAAATACGAAATCACACATTGTACATATGCTAAGAGTCACACTTAACTTATAGCACAGGTTTAAAACTGTAGTAATTAAAAACTTGTGAAGAATAGGCCTTAAAAAATTAAGACAGGAATATGATAAAATTATAACAATTCCGTTTATGTCCTACTATACCTTAAAAATGTAAATTTTTAAGGATTTATAACAGTACTAAATGTTATTACTTTATTCGCATATTAACTAATCGTCAACGGTATTTTGCTAAGAAGGAAAACATTTATTTAAAGCTATAAAATACCAAGCGTGTCAGTACGCGCAATTCCACCTGACTTATGCGTACTGAAACAAGTAACGAGCACGAAAATTTCCACAAGGGGCGTCTCTTCATAAAAATGTCAGACTGCAGGAAGAAGGAGTGGAAAAGGCTGTTCGAGGAGTGCTCGTCGCACGATAACAGTAATGGCTTGTCTAATATAAACGGCTCTCACTAGTGGTGAGACGTTTAATTATGATTGTGGAGAGTTGTCATAGGAATTTGTTTACAAATTTCTGGTGTTTCTGGTGTTATTGGTTTAAAAATGTCGGTAGTATCAATAATGTCGTGGTGTTAACAATTACAATTGCGGTTTATGTAGTGGCTTTGTGGTTTCCATATTTTAGGAAATTTTAAAAGTAAATAATATGCATACTTATGTTACAGTTTGACTTCATTGATGCACCATACCAGGCAAGGCCGAAATGAAGCTAGGGTGTTATAAACGACGTCACATAATTTTCTTTTGTTATTTTGAAAACTTACATAAATTGCAAGTAAATTTTGGTTCTGATTATCATATTGTATTATACATCAATATTTGAGTAATAATAGTAGGGATAAGTGAACGATAGAAATTGCTTAAATAAAGTCATTATTTCATTTATTTTATGTCTAAAATCAAATAGTAAAATTACTTCATTGTCATAGATACCCAAAAAATTATTTATAAATTCCAAAATCAGTTTAGATATATGATTTAACAATTATCTATAAAATTTATTCTGCCTTTTTGATTACTTGTGAAAATAATCTAGCATAAATATTAAATAAATACATTAATTTTATTATTAATTTTAAAATCAATGTCAGATCAAGAGTTGACTTAATTTCAACTAAATAAAATATACCGAAGGCTAATTAAAAATATTCTTCTGAATTGTAATGGTAACTAGACAGTGTTGCGAATACAATTTATGCTAGAAATGATTTATTGCATTTGACATAGCAGCCTGCATTTTCGAAAAAATTATCGTGAAACAAATATATACAGGTCTTACCTCAGTTCAATTCTTCTTCCTTTTCGGACCTCAATAATAATTCCTCGAACATTGACTTAACTGATTAATTATCGATGGCAATAACGAAGTAAGAGGCCATTAAAAACTATTTTCTTACTCCATACAAACTACAGATTTAATGAAGGTTTCGCAACAAAATCATTCGCGTTCGCTTAAATTTTTAATTCATATTTCCGCGCTCGTAAAACGTATCAATGCAATTTTCATGTTATTACATTTAGTGCAATAGGTACAACGTAGAATAGACAGCATTTGGTTTCGACTCCCAGTGAACTCTTGTTGAGCTTTAAATACAATTAAAACATTTTTTTAATTCTATATAATTTTTCCTTGTTGGAAGCTTTTGCTTAACTTGGAATTTAGCATATTATTTTCTCATTCAGGGCCAATTTTCACGCTAATTTTATGGTAAGTCTTGTAGATAGGAAAATTCGTAAGCATTCTCGTAGAATGCTGTCTAGAGTATGTTAATAGTTATAGTATTAAGTTAGTCAATAGTTTAATCTACGAAAATGAATGTACGCAAAAGCTTAGGATAATCGAATATAAAATCAATCCATTTGACACTAGGACTCTGCTATAAACTTTAGACAAACGGCTTGGAGTGTAAAAATAAAATTACCGTGAGTTTCTTAAGTACTGCACAGTAGACTTTGTATAGAGTTAATATATAAAAGTCAAGAACACACTCGGCATATTAAGTTTTTTAAATTTTAATTCCTTGATGGTGACTCTTTATTAAAAATATACTTGCTTGATTACATAAGTGTTAAGACGACCAACAACTATAAAATAATGATCTGAAAATAAATAGTACTAGAGTTTGCGGCAATCATAAATTACTGGCACCTGAAACCAGACAAAAATATGGATTCCATGAATCAACATTATACACCGAACTGAATAAAAATACGCCTGGGATATTTAATACTGCATTTGACGTTTTTAAAAGAACGATTACGATCTGGTCCTTAGCCAGGGTAAATATGAAGTCGAATTTTTATTTTTGGCGTTTTGGACCTAATACAGACATAATAAATACCACCTAAAACTTAATCAGAATTAGATTTAGCTAAAAGAACTACTAATAGGAATATAGATGGAATGAAAGAAGAAGTGGTGGGCGTATGTAAAAATAAGTATTTGATTAGAGTTTTGTCTGTAATATATATATATATATATATATATACATATATGTATATATATATATATATATATATATATATATATATATATATATATATATATATATATATATATGGTTTAATTACATATTTATTATTAATATTTTGACTAGTATGATAACCATTTAATTGTCTTTAATTATAAAAATTAAATAAGAATTTATATAAAATACATTCAATTTAATTTGTTAGCCTATAAAACAACAAGCACAGGTACCAACGCGATAATCCCAAAAACACATTCAAAAGCCAAAAAGGTCGAATGATTGTGTCCTAGAATATACAAATAGCATAAGAGAGTTATATGATTCTCTTTAGACCTTGCAATAAAAATTAAAATAGAAGAAACTATCATAATGCAATGTTACATAGATGTAAATTAGTTGGCTAAATGTAAAATTGTTCAGCAATTGAGAAGTGATTTTCTCGTACGAAAATCTTAATTAATTCTTAATATTAATATCCTTTACTACCGGCATTAGCAGCACTGTTAACTTCCCCATTCTCATAGTCCTCAATTATGATCCCGATGCTACTGAACTTTCTTTTGAACAGATTAATCGATTGGATTTTCCAATCAAAAACGCACAAGAAATGAATATTCAGTGGTCTTTGCAAAACTATTCCCTTTAAATAACAGGAACAAGATCGGAAGGGATTAGCATTGTCGGTATATAAGGGAGGCGATAAGATGTAATGAGGACAAACGATTTGGGAAAAGTCCATTTGTTATTAATTTCTATAATAGCTGCGATTAGTTAGTTTACAGGATGATAGCACTAAAAATGGTTAAATTTGAAAATTTAATTTACAACTGCAAATACACTACTCTCAATTTTTTAATAAATACCGTATTTTTATTTATAAATGCTTTAAAAAACGTTTAAATGCATATTAAAATATAACTATTATTGCGGTACTGTACTTTTTTTTCATAACTGCTATTGTAGTTAATCCACAGAAGATGATTAAACTCGTAAAATTAATTTGCTCCAAAAAATGGAATTGGAGGAAATTTTAACACTGCTCATAGAAGCAATGCAGGTTTATATCGACATAAGCTTATAAAACTTCGAAAATATTTTGTGTTTAAACGACCAAAACGAAGTATGCTCTCATTTACTCGCCCACATTAAGATTGCTCATTTAAAATGCGCCCTCTCGTATATTAAACTAATTTTTCTTGCCCATTTTACCAATGCATGTTCGTGATTGGAAAATTTCAGGGCCATTGAAATTTTGCCAAGAAAATTTAAATTCCGTCTACATATATAAACTATAGATTCATGTAATTACTAAGGCTCGAGTATATAGATACTTCTTTGTTGTTGTACGAACGTGAATGAATTTTTGAAAATATAAAATTTGTTTATCTAGTGATTGAGAAAACAGATTTCATTAAATTAAAACTTAATGTTTTTCCAAGTCACGTCGTTAAAAAAAAACTTTATCTAAATTGAATCAGCAATTCTTATGTGATGCGTGTTTAAACAAACACACAAACGTAACAACATTTTTGTTATTTACTATTTTATTATAAATAGACAGAATACCCTTACATACTTTTTCCTAAATATCTCCTATGTGCAAACAGATATTGGATTCAGAACAATATTAACTAGTATACACAAATTCAAAACGCTGGCATAATTTCAGCTAGTTAACATTTTGTGTATAAATAATAACAAACAACAATTTTTTTCAATTCTTTACTGCTTGTTTATTTACAAATATACTAAACCAAAAACTTTTCTCGTCCAAATAAGACATTTATAATAACGCGAAAAAACTATCGGTTTCCCTATTTTACAAATGTTTTCTTTGAAATGTATTACTCTTCCATTTACTTTACAAATGTATCATTTTAGTTTCATTTACCATAAAATAATTTTTAATATAATCGTAACCACAAATTTATCTTTAAGGCATAAATTTAGTGTATATGGATTAAATGTTATTTCACCCACTTTTCTAATTAACTCAGATAAAACATCTCTTTGAATTCTCGCAAAATCTTAAATAAATTTAGTCAATTAAAGTTATCAAAATTCTAAAGAAAACATCTTCATGTTTCTCAATAAAATTTTGAAGTAACAATTTAGGAGAGCGGTGATGAATGTTATTTGAACGAAAAAATTAATCGTATTTCAGTGAAATAATATTGACTGAAAAGTATAATTATGAATAAATTAAAACACCAACTTCAAAGCAAAGCCACGAGGGGAGATGCAATCTTATGCGAATATTCACGATATTTGAAATAAGATATGACGAAATCAAATAAAATAAATTCTCATTGAATCTAATCCTTTCTATAAAGTAAGCTTTTCGCTCTCTTTACATCTTCAAATCCAAAAGTTTTCTTAGCATTCAAATCTTTTAAGCATTGAATATGTGAATGATTGGCTATAATGAATATATTAAATTGTTTTGAGAACTTTGAGAATTATAATTAGTTCATAGCAAAGCAAAGTAAACTTTACAATTAAATCAAGTGGACTTGCTTTCCAAACTAGAGTAGAGCTTTTACTGAATTCATAGCTTAATTTATTTCTAATCGTTTGTTTCAACATTTAAAAATAATAAATTGTGAATTAATAGAAACATACGTAAATGTTACCATTCTGCGGGAAGCTACAGAATGGTATGCAATGGATCGGGCGAGAGTAATGTGATTTTTGAAACTATTTTCTAGACTTGACTCTGAAAAATAATTTCACAGAATAAAAAATACTGTAATACAAATTTTAATGCATTTGTAAATACCTCTCCAAAGATATTCCATTCGACGAGATGAGTGCAAAATGTTTTTTTGCTCCTAATTTCATTTCACATTTGTCTTTGGATTAACAAAAGTGACCTGTTTAATAAAAAATGGTACGTATACATACGGATGATTACTTTGATTACAAAAGTTTTGAAAATGGTCGAATTATTAATCTATTAGGTACTAATGGATGAACATACCGAAATTAAAATGGTTCCTATGGCGAAGGTTATTATGGAAATATTTAGTTGCTACGGAATGTCAGAAGCAAAAAAAATCATATTGAAAGGAAACAAATATTTTATGCAAAAACCATTTAATATGTTTTTAAATATAAACATTATTCCACTGTTACGAAGTAAATACAAAAACTGATCACGAACGCACCTAATGCGTGCGTGGAGCGTCTTTTAATTCGGTTGAAATCAAATTCCCTTATTTATCCTAAGTTCATAATTTTTTAATTTTTGGAAAATATATATAATTTCATCCTATGGCATTATCTGCCATTGTGGTGAGTAAGACCATGATTGTACAACACATATTTGGTCACCACGTAATTAGCTGGCTGCGCCCCCCAAAATGGGTAACGCGTCACATCCTTTTATGTATAAATGTGTAGGTATGGACGCATGTGTTTTGCTAATCCGAAAATAAATTGACGAATTTTGATTAATGCGATGTCAAAAAAATCCTTAAAAATAACAAATAATTATGTGTGG
Organism: Druceiella hillmani; assembly: GCA_039881145.1. NCBI lineage: Eukaryota > Metazoa > Arthropoda > Insecta > Lepidoptera > Hepialidae > Druceiella > Druceiella hillmani. The sequence continues at coordinate 209,062 of JAYKKI010000131.1, forward strand.
AAAAATCATGAGGCGTAAATTAGTGGTGTTTTAAGACAAATGATTATGCTCAAATAAAAGTCTGTGAATGGCACTATTAGTTTTATACGTAAGTGATATACGAAATGTTTTAAGTAATATACGACTAGTTATAAATGTTAGTAACATACGAAATTTTATAAAAAATGTTCAATCATTTATGAAACGACTAAATGTAAAGATAGTATGCTGCTAAACCTTTTTAAATCATACCTACTCTATTTAATAATAAGAAAGCAATTTCTTAAAACACAAGTTAGAAGACTCATGCTCATCAAAAATACATTACAAACAGATTTCTTAGTGACAAAACACCTTATTTATATATTATATATTTCGCTTATGTGTATAATTTTAAAACTTATCCTATCTGTCTTTGCTAACGCTTTGTCGTCGAGTGGAAATATGGAAAAAAAATTGGTGATTCGAAACGCTAAATTGATTAATTGAGTTTTACCAAAGATACCATATATTTAAAAAGTATAATTTAAAATAAAAATGTACACTTTACAGTGAAGATAGATAAAAATGTACTCTTTACCGTGACGATATTCTATTGCGAAAATTACTAAATTAGGGTGAATTAAATTAAATTGTAAAAATTGCAATTAAGTAAATAATAATAAATGTGCTAACTTCTATTCCGCCGTAATATTATTTGAAGTATTGGTCCCTTACGGGCCGACGTAACAATGAGAACAGCATAAATTCATTTCTCCGATATGCATATGACTATGATACCTATCAGACGCCCTCGCCAGCTTTACGAGCTTCTAAAGCTGTAGAACTATATCATGAAATTTACTTACTTTTCCCGTACTTGATATCATAATACGCGTAGTCTACATTGTACGTCATCTCGTTTGCTACGATGAACGAGTTTTTCACAAACTGAATTAAACCTGAAAACTGTTTATGAACCGCGTATCCGATATTTTTCCCCTAATTACTTAATCTTTTTTTGAATATTTTGTGGTTATTTTAGCAATACGAAAATGTTTAAAATATTATTTAATTTCTCACAGTCTTTTTAAAAAATTAATTACAGTTTTAATTGCCGATGTATAATTATTTCACGTACATAGAATTGTACATAGATTGAACAACAAAGATATTAAATCATGGGTAAGGAATCAATGTAACTTTTAGTTTAATAGTTATCCCGTAAATACGAATAATAAAGTTTTAGTTCGAGATTAGTTCCTAAACTTTATATTTTTATTGCGAAAAACATTATTTATTTGCAATCCAAGTTACCACAAAACATCATTTCATATAAAAGTCATTAAAATAAATTAATTAAATGTGCGAAAACTTTATGGATCTGCAATTACTTGGCAACTGCCTTTTAGCAGGATAAGAAGAAAAGACAAACATTTATAAAATTAAAACTAGCAAATAAATGAAACATGAAATAAATCTCAAATTTAAATAATACGTTTTATCTCACGTTTAATATGAATAAAATCATATGTTTTAACACAACAAATGTTTGCTATTATTTGAGAAGGCAAGCTTGTAAAATTGACTTTGATGATAAACTAAGCGTTTTATATTATGAGAATACACTGTAAATATATTTATTAAACATTTAATATTTCTTTTTCCATAAATAGTGTTATACGTTTTGATACACTTTGTTATTTTATTGGCACTCAATATTTCCAATGTTTCCTAAAATTCTATTGAATGGCAATTAAAAAATATTTTCAAGTATGTTTCCTTCCCCTTTTGGCAATTTTATTTCAAAAAATTCTACAAATCCCGGAAAAGGTGGAGTTTATTGGTGAAATACTGAAATAATTTAGTCGATATAAAAGAATTTTAAATGATCGTTTTGTAATCGATACCATTACATATAATGATGTAATACTGTCACAAAGTAATAATGAAAAAGAACTATTTATAGTTGTTGGAACAGAAGTTGTCTTAACATCGGTTCCAATTTGAGGCAATTCGACAATACACCGATAAGTGCCAATATTGCACTCACCGGTGTACAAAGGATTACACCATTGAGGGATCAATACACCATCAACCTGTACTTATTCATTACATTTACAGTAATTATATAACTCATTACATTTATAGTAATGATAATATACCATTAAAATTAATAAAAACATAATAATATATAATGTAAATTTTTGTTGAGTGTATTCAGATTGGCATTTAAACTTCTCAGTTATTTTATTCATGTTTTAAAAAAATAAGTGTACTAAATTGCAATAATGTAATTCGTTTTCTGAAGTCAGAAGTGTATTTACGGTTCTCTTTCTTTTATGCACTCATACTTTAAATCAATAAATAGTATAAAACTCACGAATAAAATTTTTTATCGACTAGTTTCTGACTGCGGCTTCATCCGCATGATATTTAAACAGATTCCTCCCCTCCTTTTTAACTTACACCTGCGCAAAATCCATCCACCAGAACTCCTCTGTCGGTCGATATACGTACGTATCGCTTAAATAACTGAAGACCTAATGAACTTCATAATAATAATAATTTCTTCTTTGTAGCAAAACACATTTACTTGCGAATAGTAGTACTTCACGATAAAAATCCATAAATATTCAGCATAAATACTTTTTTACAAAAAAAATTATTTTTAAATTAAATATTTTTTCTGTTCCCTATTGCCGACAGGTATATATTTTGAAAAAAATTGTCCTATATTCTTGGCAGAATTTTTTTGATTCAAATTTTTTTTCTGATTGTTTACCTGTATGGACAATGAAACTTTTATTGTTTACAGTTGAGCAAAAAGTTCTCAAAATACGCAACCTACAAGAAAAGGTTGAGGATGACAATATGGAATAAATATTTTGCTGTTTTTGAAAAAGCATAGTTTTGGAAGATAATTTAGTTTTATACACTTTGTAGTAAATATAACTCGAAAACGATGACAGCGATTTGGTAATAACTATGTAACGATTTCTCGGATTTTAAAATTCAGAATTTTAATCACTGCTTTTGACTTTCCATTTTTCATATTATGCATACTAGATAACTTTTACGTCAAATATACAAAAAAATTCTTCATATTATTATAATTATATAATTAATCTTTTATAGAGCCATAAACTCAAATGTAGGTTAAAATTTCTTTGCATATTTATTAGCGACTCTTAGAAGGTAGCTCCTTCGACTCGCGAGTGCGTAATTGCTGTGGGAGTAAGAAGCATTTAATTTAATGCCGGATATCCGGATGTATTCATCGACACACGATGACACTTTGCTACGCGTTTTCCCAATGACTCTACGGGGACTCGTCTGAGTTACTGTTGGCATATCAATAGAATGAATTAAGTATCTTACAGGAATAAGAATCTTATTTGGGCGTATTGGTGTGTTATACCTATGGTGTGGGAACAATGTAGGACCGTTTCAAGGTAATTCAGGAAGGATGAAAGGCTACGGTATTAATTTTATACAAACCAACTCAGTTTGATATAAAACTAATTATCCAGTATAACACATTTAAATACAAGGCAGACTTCCTAAAGTTAAAGTTTAAAAACATAAAATGTACATATTTTGTCATACAATTTATTTTAATAATTAATTTTTCAATTATTTATGAATATAATTAAGTTGACTTAATATAGATTAAAATTTAAGAATGTTGCTACGAGATTTCTGTACTTTGAAAAAAAAATCGAATACTTGCGAGATGGCTCACTTGGCCGTCACCGTCTGTCCTTTTTTCTCTGTTATTTTTCTGAGAAACTCATTTACAAAAAAGTTGAGATTTGACATAATAATAAATCATGTTAACTCACACTTACCTCAATAGGTGATATTAAAAATATTTATAGGGAAATTTTAGAGGGGGAAGTAAAATCAAGTAATCGATAAAAATTTCGTATCTGGTAAAATACGGGTATTGCGAGTTTTATGACAAAAATAGAGGAAAACATGATACATACTCCCAGTTGGATACATTCCATCGAGGGTCATGCCATAGTTTCTAAAAGTGAGAATATACATTTTTATTTATGAATAAAAATCTGTTATTTAGTTTAATTTACTGGTTTTATTAAATATTAGTTGGCTATTAATTTACTAGATAATTGCAGTTTCTAAAGGTATTAATATTTACAAAAAAAACATTTGAGCAAAAGGTTGTAAATAAAATTAGTTAACTTGATTCAAACCTCATATCATTATTTTCGGCTTGCACATTTGTGTGGGATTCGTTTATGTAACAAAAAAATTGAAAAAAATCAAGTTTAGTATAGGGAAAATATTCTTTTAAATAAGCTTGAGAGATTTATTGAACAATTGAAATATATATATATATATATATATATATATATATATATATATCTGAGGATGGTAGTTAACAGGAAATTACATTAAAATTTCAAGTTTCAAAAATTTCAATAGGAAAAAAATAGCAAAACATTTATTTCATACTGTCATCCTCAATCTGATCTTGTAGGTTGCGTATTTTGAGAACTTTTTACTCAACTGTAATCAATAAAAGTTTCATTGTTCATACAGGTAAATAATCAGAAAAAAAAATTGAATGAAAAAAAATTCTGCCAAGACTATAGGAAATTTTTTCAAAATATATACCAGTATTTATAATAATTGCAATAGGGAACAGGATAAAAATATTTAATTTAAAAGTGTTTTTTGGTAAAAAAGGATTTTTGTTGAATATTAATGGATTTTTATCGTGAAGTACTACTATTCGCAAGTAAATGTGTTTTGCTACAAAGAAGAAATTATTATTATTATGAAGTTCATTAGGTCTTCAGTTATTTACGCGATACGTACGTATATCGACCGACTGAGGAGTTCTGGTGGATGGATTTTGCGCAGGTGTAAGTTAAAGAGGAGGGGAAGAATCTGCTTAAATATCATGCGGAGAAAGCCGCAGGCAGAAACTAGTCGACAACAATTTTTATTCGTGAGTTTTATACTATCTAATAATTTAAATTATCAGTGCATATTAGAAAGAGAACCGTAAATACACTTCTGACGTCAGAAAACGAATTACATTATTGTAATTTAGTACACTTATTTTTTTAAAACATGAATAAAATAACTGAGAAGTTTAAATGCCAGTCTGAAAACACTCAGCAAAAATTTATATTTTATATTATTATGTTTTTATTAATTTTAATGGTATATTATCATTACTATAAATGTAATGAGTTATATAATTACTGTAAATGTAATGAATAAGTACAGGTTGATGGTATATTGATCCCTCAATGATGTAATCCTTTGTACACCGGTGAGTGCAATATTGGCACTTATCGGTGTACTGTCGAATTGTCTCAAATTGCAACCGATGTAAAGGCAGCTTCTATTCCAACAACTATAAATAGTTCTCTTTCATTATTACTTTGTGTCAGTATTACATCATTATATGTAATGGTATCGATTACTTTAAAATTTCGGCAATTCTACAAAACGATCATTTAAAATTCTTTTATATCAATTAAATTATTTCAATATTTCACCAATAAACTCCACCTTTTCCGGGATTTGTAGAATTTTTTGAAATAAAAGTGTACAATTGCCAAAAGGGGAAGGAAACATGCTTGAAAATATTTTTTAATTGCCGTTCAGTAGAATTTTAGGAAACATTGGAAATATTGAATGCCGATAAAATAACGAAGTGTATCAAAACATATAAAACTATTTATGGAAAAAGAAATATTACATTTTTAATAAATATATTTACAGTGTATTCTCATAATATAAATCGCTTAGTTTATCAACAAACTCAATTTTAAAAGCTTGGCTTGTCAAATAATGGCAAACATTTGTTATGTTAAAACGTATGATTTTATTCATATTAAACGTGATATAAAACATATGATTTGAATGTGAGTAGCTTTATTTCATATTTCATTCATTTGCTCTTTCCAATTTTATAAATGTCTGGCTTTTCTTCTTATTCTGCTAAAAGGTAGTTGCCAAGTAATTCCAGATCCATAAATTTTTCGCAAATTTAATTAATTTATTTTAATGACTTTTATATGAAATGATGTTTTGTGGTAACTTGTATTGCAAATAAATAATGTTTTTAGCAATAAAAAATATAAAGTTTAGGAACTAATCTCGAACTGAAACTTTATTATTGGTATTTACGGGATAAAAGTTACATCGATTCCTTATCCATGATTTAATATCTTTGTTGTTCAATCTATGTACAATTCTATGTACGTGAAATAATTATACATCGGCAATTAAAATTGTAATTAGTTTCTTAAAAAAGCTGTGAGAAATTAAATAATGTTTTAAACATTTTCCTGTTGCTAGAATAACTACAAAATATTAAAAAAAAGATGAAGTAATTAGGAAAAAAAAATATGAGATATGCGGTTCGTAAACAGTTTTCAGGTTTAATTCAGTTTGTGAAAAACTCGTTCATCGTAGCAAACGAGATGACGTACAATGTAGATTACACGTATTACGATATCAATTACGGGAAAAGTAAGTAAATTACATAATATAATTCTACAGCTTTAGAAGACATTAATTTTGCCTGAGTGCCGTTGGCTTATGACCTCATAAAGCTGGTGAGGACGTCTGATAGGTATCATAGTCATATGCATATCGGAGAAATGAATTTATGCTGTTTTCATTGTTACGACGAGTTGTACGGGAACACTACTTCAAATAATATTACCGCGGAATAGAAGTTAGCACATTTATTATTATTTACTTAATTGAAATTTTTATAATTTAATTTAATTCACCCTAATTTAGTAATTTTGCCAATAGATTATCGTCACGGTAAAGTGTACATTTTTATCTATTTTCACTGTAAAGTCTACATTTTTATTTTAAATTACACTTTTAAAGTATATGGCATCTTTGGTAAAATTCAATTAATCAATCAAGCGTTTCGAATTACCAATTGTTTTTCCATATTTCTACTCGACGACAAAATATGGGCAAAGCGTTAGCAAAGACAGATAGGATAAGTTTTAAAATTATACACATAAGCGAAATATATAATATATAAATATGGTGTTTTGTCACTAAGAAATCTGTTTGTAATGTATTTTTGATGAGCATAAGTCTTCTAACTTGTGTTTTAAGAAATTGCTTTCTTATTATTAAACAGAGTAGGTATGATTTAAAAAGGTTTAACAGCATCTTTACATTTGGTCGTTTCATAAATGATTGAACATTTCCTATATAATTATTGAAACTATCCGTATATTAGTTACAACATTTCGTATATCACTTACGTATAAAACTAATAGTTCCATTCATAGACTTGTATTTTAGCATAATCGTTTGTCTTAAAACACCACTAATTTACGCGCCATAATTTTTCCACATATAATTATTTGTTATTTTTAAGGATTTATTTGACATCGCAATAATTAAAATTCATCTATTTATTTTCGGAATAGTAAAACGTATGCGTCCATACATACACATTTATACATATGAGGATGTGACGCGTTACCCATTCTGGGGAGCGCAGTCAGCTAATTGCGTGGTGACCAAATATGTACCGTACAATCATGATCTTACTCACAACAATGGCAGATAATGCCATAGGATGAAATTATAGATGATTTCCAAAAATTAAAAGATTATGAACTCAGCATTGTTGCAGATGATTTGAATTTATGAAAGGATCAATGACTTCGAAAAAGCATTAGATTTGGAAAACCAAACAAATATGAAAATTAAAATTGCAAATTATATTGTATTTTTGAAAAGACCTAAAGGTTGAGATGAAAAAATTGGATTATATATATATATATATATATATATATATATATATATATATATATATATATATAATGGAATATATTTACATATCGATTATTTGTATATACAAACATAAGGGCAGATTACTTCGAAAAATTTAACACATTTTAAAATAACAACTAATTTCTGACACGAAGATAAGTCAGGATATGACAGTAGAAATATTTACATGTTTAATGGTTTCAATAATTATTACGTTATGTTCACTATTTTTGCAATTACACTTACATATATTATATTCATAAGGACAGATAACTTCTTAATTGAGTCAAAATAAGGCAATGCAAGCATGAACCACACCGATAAAAATGTGACAAAGTCACAAATTAATATTATATGCATCAGAGAGAACAATTCTATGCAATTAAAAAAAATAGTAATCTCTATAATTGGAGTTGTTAACAATATGACTAACTATACTAACGACAGTATCTGACGTGACTGTCAGCTTTTTCTATTGCACGCGCACGTAGTAATACATAAGTAATTCTTGGTCAGTAACAGCGGTTAATATTTCACTTACTCGCTTTTATCTCCGGAAATCGTTTTTGATTTTAAACAGAAATAATAGATATTATCTAAGGATTAATACGAACACCGTGCAATTTTCCCTATTACACTTCTTGTGGGACATATTAAGTGTTTAAATTTTTCAGTGGTATGACTCGAGGATACAGCGGATTCGCGATCTCCCAAAACTTCTACTTTAGTTTATTCCTCTGAACAGAAATAAACAAAGAAACGCCGCAGTTACTCGGATGTTCAATTCAAAAGTTACGCGCTCTCAAAGCTCACTAACGTACTTGCACATAGACGACGATGCGATTCGTGCTACATTTATTGGTCTTATTCTGAATGCTAACGCAATGTTTTCATCATTCTGTTAAAACCATAAATAGTAGATTTTAGAAGTAAAATAAATTTCTGAAATAAAGATAAATTCAAATACAATTATGGTGACAGCCTAAACTTTATTGGAAACAGGCCTCAGGGTATATGCTCAAAACGTAATGAGTTGGGTTATCAGCTTTGAAATATTTTTGTCAGTTAATGATGAATATTCCAAGAGATACCTGAAGCTTGTATTATCTCTATTTGTTGAGACAAAACGGAATATAAAGTTACTTTTATCCACGTTTGTACTCAGTTCGTCTTTATAAACACCTGAATTGTTGTAGAAAATGGAACGAGTGAGCTCGTGGTGAGAGTTATTTTTTCGCGATAGATAATATAATAATAAATATGTAAAATATTGAATAGAGTAATCTAAGTAATTGAAAATTTAACATATGTATAAAAGAAGATATCTTAATAAGTTAATAAGTATATGAGTAATAAATAACATCTTATATAGTTTGTACAGAAATTCCTATTTCATACAACAATATATCACAATTCAAAAGTTCATACCTATTAAATTACTGTCGAATAAGAGCGTACAAATTATTTAGACTAATTAAACAAAAACTTTTTAAGAATTTTATGAATAAATCTCTACACTAAAATAATATTATTTTAAAATTCATAACGGAATTAGAATCGTTAGCAAACATAAAACCTCGATGCAAATAATATAGATTAAGTTAAGCGGTTTATGTCGGGCGAAATATAAATTTAATTACTCGCACAGGAAACTATTTCCAGTATGGAGATTTATGCAGATGAAGTTATTGTGAAGTCCACGATTTCAATTTGTAAATGGATATTGAAAGTAAAAATAATTTATTGTTTTGAATAAAATGTAAAGGAAATACACTGAGAAATATTTATGTCCACAAGCGGTACGAATAACTGAGTTTCGACAAAACGGGGGTTTGATGGGTAATAAATGAATTTTTCGTAAAGTTCTGAATGTTGAATTAATAATGAAAAATAGTTTTCACAAGAAACGGTCCAAACATAAAGATACCTTAGACGTTTTTTTATGTTTTCTTTTATTAAATATCGATATTTCTATGGGAAGGATTGAAACATTAACACTTTAAATGAAAAGGTGGTACCTCGTTTAAAAGGAAATAATTTTATTTACCATAACTTGTCACTTATGTGGACTTCTTAGTTCAATAAATACTTACTAAAACCTATTACATATAAACAGGAGTGATATACGTCGAACATATGTCAAAAATATGACATCTAGACATTTTGTTATAGTTTTTCTTTAAACTTTGCGTTGGCTTCTGAAAATCTTGTGGTTTTCATAATTGTAGGTTCAGTAGATTCGAAATTAAGAGGGGGAGACGTTTATATTTTTTTTGTAAATTTATCTGTATATTTCTAAAAACATCTTGGTTAAATTTTTTTTTGAGTACTTGATTTAACCCTCTTAGAATTCATATATTACCAGTTTTGAGTCTTACCTAGTAAGACATTTGTGAGTATTAACTCGCTTAAGCTTAATATGTTAAATTTGAAGAATTCGCGACAAGTAATTTTTGAGAAAAGTGGCTATGAAAGACGGTGATGGGGATATGTAAGTAATCTTCTAAGGTTTCCGCATTTCTTTTTGAGGTACGGAGACGTAATAAAATAAAATACTTACGGAACGTATTAATTTGTGAAGAAGCTGGTTTAAAGCAACTCTTAGCTTTGTAATTTTACGCTTAGATACCATACATAGTCATTACAATGTAGTTAAACATGAATGTGGAATCCGTATGAATTTCGTAATTGTAATATTAATTAAAACGAACTAAAGTTTTGATTATAAGTGATGGACCAAATATAAGTTTCGTATTCAGTTGTTTCGGAAATCAAGCGGTATAAAAAATTTAAACGACTATCTAGACCCACTAGACTAGTAAACTTCTATTAAAAACAAGTATCTATTATTCTATAGTAAGGAGTTGTAAATAGGCTACAAGTAACGTTACATAATATGAATAGAGCTTTTCTTTGAGGGGATAACCGTAGAAGCCTAACTGGCTCCTAAGAGCCCGTCTCTGGCTCTGGCATTCCTAAGCGCTTTTTTTCTATAATGACTTGTCCTTTTTTATTCTAAAACCATGTAAATAAAGTTCAAGTTTTTTATTCCAACACCATATAAATCAATTTTGAGGCAGTCAGTGTCTCTCAGTTATGATTTTCTCTACATCTGGAACATATCGGAGTTGCCAGAAACCATATATATATATATATATATATATATATATATATATATATATATATATATGTATATATATATATACATATATATATATATATATATATAATAAAATGATGTTTTTCTAATGGTCTTTAGAATTCTCCATTTGGTCTTCTCTGTCATAATTATACCATAGTCCATTTGTATGAATATTGACAGAGGTGCTTCTCATAAATTTTCTATCAAAAATTGCAAAAGATTTTAATTTTTTTTGCGGTTATTGTAATATTTTTGAAGCTAGTTTAGTAAAGTTTTTAATATTAAATAAACCGACAAAAAAACGTAAAATTGGCACAGCTACACACCATGTTATATTATACAAAAGTGAAAACCTGTGGCTTAAAAACTTGCTATCTATCTTTTTGAGGCTTTGCTATCTATCTTGCTCTCCTGTCACATAGTGGCAAGGAAATTAACCTGACTTGATGAAATAAATGGTTATAAATACATTCGTATTGATGTTTTTGTTCCATTCTTTCTAATATAACCAGTTTTTTGAGGTCATTTGGCTGCCTGCAAGCTATGTAGTCAAAATAACTGAATTGTTTGGTAGTAGAATGTTAATTTTATTTCGATACCAAATTTCATGTAGGAATATTTATGGCATGTATCACTTGATATAACAAATATAACGTATTATAATAAAAAATGCAAATATTAATATGCATGTATATAAACGTATTATATAAATGTGTTAAAGTATCAAAACGTAGTATTACTGTATGTAATAATTTTGATAAAGGGTATTTAAGTTTTTAATGGCCATATTCGGTTAATTTAAATTCTAAATTCTTTAAATTTATTTTGTAATTATAATTAGCCAGCATTCACAAATTGTTTACAGTCTACCACAGGTTTAAACTTTCTCGCTCAATTCACAGCAGTTGGCTGAAAGATATTGCTTTTATAGCAACAAATATTCTACTGTAAAGTAGTTTTATGAGCTTTCAATGAGTTTGATAATTAAATAAATATATAACGCTATTTCGGAGTTTCAGCGAATACATGCGCCACTTTTCACATTTCATGTACATTACTAAACAAATATATTTTCCATCACAAATCTAAAGATTACGTCACATAAAGCTGCATGAAATGACAACACTATACCAACATCATCTTTATATATACGGACAGGAGGAGCATAAAACGCATTGTATCGTTTTACATCTCTCAAAGATATTAATTTTACACTGGGCGCCGTTAGCTTTTGACGTCGTAAAGCTGGCAAGGGTGCAATATAAATTAATGTCGCGTGCACGCGCGAGTAACGAAATAACAATCATATATTGGCACAATTTTATTATCACGTTCCTGTTTACGTATGGGCCTTTAAAAAATGAGAAAACAGTTTATGGAAATAACTTTTGATATATTATTTTATGTGAAATATAGTCGATATTTTCATAGGTTCGATTTTATAGAGATAGTCGCTATTTTTCCCTGTTACCGGTAATTTTGATGGTAATTTAAATAATTCAATTGTTTACAACTAATATATGGTGAAACAATTAAATATTTACAAGGTCGCGCAAAACTTTCCTGCGATGTTGACCTTGTCATACACTTGACGTATTTTTTTACATATTTCTATTTGATATTTCGGGAAATAAAGGTGGGACTAACGATTTTTTTAGTTTTAGGGTTACGTACCTCACATTGATCGACGGAACCCTTATAAGATCACTCACGGGTCGACCTGTTGATTAAAGAATTTTCTCTCTTAAACTGTTTGAAGGTAAATGGAAAGAGGGGCGGAGGTGGATTTCAGCAGGGCACATTAAATACTCAAAAACATTTCTTTAATTCCAAGCATAGGGGGAAAAATAATTTTAAGTAGCTGGTTAAAAGGATTTCAATCATCTATTTATAGTAAATTTAGACAGAAATTTATTGAAAATATGCAAAAAATATGTTTACATCCTTGATTTGGAAACTACTCTACCCAAAATATGGAAAAATATGACTTTCGGAAACCTATTTACACGTTGCAGCAAAAGTACAGCGATTATTCTAGATCGTATAAGTTTTAAAAAACATGCACCACATTTGAATGCCTTTGAAAGATATAATACATGCAATGTGCTTGTAGGTAGTATAGAAAATAATTATTTGTAACTAGTTTTACAAAAATACTTTGTACTTTTGTTTATTTAAGTGCATAAATATATACGAAATCCTGATAGTGCGAGTTTATTAGTTAGAAGACTCTTAGTAGTTATTTAGGTTCTTCTTCAGGTTTATTAGTCTTTCTTCAGGCTTAATGGTTCTTCTTCAGGTTTTCCGTAAGCAGCCCGATTTTCTTATGAAAAGAGTGAACTCCTCAAAATTATCATTTAATAGAAATTATAATAGTAAATTAATAACCAAAATAAAATTATAGAATATTAAAAAAACAAATAATACTTCGAAAACATAAAAACAAAGTAAATAAATAAGTCTATATAATGGTTTCATCTAGGTTTAATTTTTTGTTTTAAAAATAATTAAAGTCGAATATCGCCAAAGAGATGATGAGTGCATTTCTTATCTCTTCCACTCTCTAAAAACTACGTTTCAAAAATACGTGAAGTATGATAATCGAAACTATTTTATTTCGTATAAAAATATTTTGTTACTACCGCAGGTACATGATATAAATGTTTTATAGGTGATCGCAACTAACTTTGGGATATCATAAACAAAAGCAGACTAAATTAATTTAATTAATTATAAATATTTTTTATCTGTCGAAAAACTTGTGATAATGGAGGGTTCTGGTACTGTGCCATAGATGGCACCTTGTGTAATAAAAATGTAGGTATCGCCTAAAAATATATATCAAGTACTGATAAAAGAGTAATTATATGGTTCCCAAGAGGAAAATTTCTAAATCTTTCAGCATTTGAGTTTATATTTAGACTTGCTCTAGGTAAATAGCACTAGCTCTGTATTTTTATAGTTACCAATAATCTCAGTTCCGCCTTTTGTTTCAAGTTTTGAAATGACTTTTTAAAAACATAGCCATATTAACTTGAATTCCCATAAAATAAACTTAATTCTATGCCCAACCACTGTTAACTGACCAAATTTGAATTTAAAATTTGGATATTAATAACTATACACTAACCAACACATCTTCTGTGGGTTCGTGAGTATAAAATAAGGCAATTATAATCCATCATTATATCATCTCATCCCTTTTTCGAAATACACCACACCTCCCTTTTTCAAAGACATTTATTGCAAAGTTACTGCATGGTTTAAGTGTCTTAATACAACTCACTCGCATTATACGATTTTATCAGAGCGGTAAGCTATGCGACACAGCAAACATTTTATTCGGCCATGAATCGTTAGGGAATACGAGTATCATTTTGCAAAATCGATTATATTGCTAATTCGGTGTTTTCTCAAGACTTTTTGCATGGATATTCTTTTTATGATAATGAAATGTTTAAATGAAATTATCATTGAGAAAATGTTGAAAATCAAAAAAATGTTTTATTGTTGACAAATAAAGTATTTCTCCGTAACAAAGGTCCAAAGGAAAAAATATTAAATACCAGAATTTCGAATTTAACACCAGAAATTCGCTGTCCATATATTTAAAAAGTAGTCAAAAAAGTTCTATTTCTCTTGACTTATTCTTTTTTTAATTTCTTTTTCGTTCCTTTTTCTTCCATTTTTTCCAGTATTTTCAATTCTTTTCATTAATATAGATATTAGCAAATAGGAGAGATAGAAAACAACGAGTGTTTTCTTTCTTCCCTATCTACCAATACTTTTTTTCCTTTTGTAATTATACTTCTTTATGTGCGTTATGAAAAAATGATGAGTGTGAAATTTATGAAGCGGACCACAATGACGACACAAAACGACACACAAATACGACACACGACACGACAAATTCATGAATTTCTTCACTAACCATTTATTTAATTTGCATTATTTTTTTATCGATTTACTTATCCGAAGTACCAGGCGTACATGAGTGTGAAAGAGTTGGTTGAATGATAGTGTCGTCAAGCGATTATTTGAAGATCAAAAATGATACTGTGACCGTATTTATTCGAATTATCGCAGCTATCAGGTTGGTAAAAAAAATACTATTTCTTTTATATTTAATAACCAATAATTATACTGTGACAGCACATGTTCGAATTATCGCAGCTACCAGGCCATCATGAGTTGGTAAAAGAGAAAACAATTTTACATTAATACATAATTTATTTTTCTCTTGACTTTCTATTGTAAGCGAATTATCTGTTAGATCTTATGGAATTCGTATTCATTGCATTATAAATTAAAAATGATTAAATATCTAAAATCTATAAATTTAGAATAATTAATTAAACTTTATTTAGTCAGCAATTCAATCCTTGTGTTTAACATCGCGGCACGTCATTGATATCTACCATTTTATTTTTCTGCTGGCTTTCCGTTATAAGTCAATCATCTGCCAGATCATTTTCAAATTATTGCGCTTCACCTGATTATTAACTTTTTTAGTAATTGACATTTGATAGTGGTCCACACAATAAAAAAAAAATTATTAAGGTAAGTCAATTTAATTTTAAAATTATTTTTAAATTTATTTTGAAAAATGAGTGGTCCACTATTTTATTTCTCTGCTGGATTACCATTGTTCTAATATTAGGCCCAAAAAGTAAAACTTCTAAATATATAAATACACATGACTTTTTATTTAAAAAGTTTACTGATTATTTTTTTTAATTATAATAATTTAATATTTGCGGTCCCCTTCTGAGATAATTAAATACATTCCTTGGTTTGCGGCTGACTGGAAGAGATTGTTTTTTAGCATTAATCCGCATTTTGTATAAATATTACATTAAAGACTAAATAAACAAAGAGACTAAGTAATGTAATTTCACTTACCATCAAACAAATTAATATATTTTTTGTAGAAAACGATGAAACATTAACACATCTAGACGTAACCTGGTCAATAAAAATCTTATTGCAGATAATACGATGAAGATGTCAAATTGTCGCACAAGTGTATAACTTTATAAAATTATATGTTTAAATACAGAAATATACATATCCACAGACTGTCACAATATTAAGAGTTTCGGTATGATATATTTGAAATTATATGTTATATTTGAAATTATATGTGTTGAATCGCGCATCGAGGATTCCATATCTCGTTTGGAGTGAAATTATTTCTTTTGCCATAAATCATAACTAATATCACATCCAGTGCAAGAAATATACAATAATACATAATTTTTTTCACTCTCCGTCAGCATCAAATTACGATTTGTGAAATAAAAGTAGTGTGGAACTCTGTTTTTAAGGGAAAGTATAAAAACTAGGTATGAAAAAATTATAAGATAATTTCGTAAATTAAAAATTTTATTTTTTCAATATTCTCTTCTGTATTGACAAACAATTTATGATACAATATTTCGTGGTTTAGGATCAGTATCTTCAAAGAAAAAAAAACCCCTACGGATCATTTTGTTATTTCGTCCATTTGTCTATCTGTCAAGACCCTTTTTCTCAGGAACGCATGGAGGTATCAAATTTAAATTAATATTAAAAACTTAGGTCTACCGTCCCTTGTAACTCTAAATAAAATCAAGCATCTAAGAAAATGCAATAAAAAAACTAAAAATACATTATTTTGACACTCGCACGTAAATCAAAATCTATAGAGTACTTCACGTTCATCTGAAAACATGAAATTTGGCACGAGACAAGGTCTCACAACGTAAGTAAAGGAAAAAATCCAGAAATTGTTAATTTGTATAAAAAATTAAATAAGCGCCTGTGAAATATTTAGTAGGTAATATAACTTGGCTCCAAAAAAATTAAATTTTATAAATAGTTTCATTGGAATATTAAGTACCATTAAATGCCTAAACCATCGTAAAGCAAGTTCCACTCTGCTTGACAGATTGTTATTTTTATTACCGCGATATAATTTGCAAACTTTTTCACTTGGTGACGTACTTAGAGAATTTAATGAAGAGCATCCGTTCACTTTATCAAATATTTAAACATGTGGTAAGCACTTATATGTATAAGCTTATTTCATTTTTTAGTTTATGCTATTTAAATTCATCAGAGTTTATTGTTATTTACACTATATATGCTTAAATAATATCATTGAAAATAGTTTTAAGGTATCTTAATATTTCCTTAGGAAAAGTTTAAAAAACCTAAATTTTCAGTCGCCCGGTATGTCAATATATATTACAGTATCACAGTAATACTATAAGTCTGAATGTAAATATTCTTACTTCACGTTGCTTGAAAACATAATTGTCCTGCACCTTTTGAAATAGGCAAGAAGTTTTGATGGTCTGTGACTAGTGGCTAAAACTAGTCATTGTCAAATTAGACGAGCACGGAAACCAATGAAATTGCAACTTAAATGTGAATTTTTTTAAAATTTGTCTATAAAAATATCGATGTAATGATAATTTTTTTTTTAATGAAAACCTGTCTAGTAAAATATCGATGTAGTGTTCTAGAGTATGGAGTTGTGTCTAGAAAAGTTTCCATTATCTTTTATAACGGTGAAAAATCAGGCCATTTTTTTTACCGTATCTTTTCATTCGTGAAATATCACGTATAGTACGTGATATTTCACCAGTATGGGTGAAGAATTGATGAAGGGTCATTTATTACACGTGATACTTTACTATTGAAAAGATGCGATTTATTTACAACATTTCATTTTATACCCACGAAATATGTTTATGCGTTCAGAGTAATCACAACCAAATAGTAGATGTAATTTCAAAGAATGTTCTCTGTACAATCACTCTAAGCCGGCATGTACGTAATTGCACGGTAAATAGGCCGAGTTAATTTTCTTTATTTCTGTCCCGTTATATGATACTGAAAACTTTACTTACGTAAAAGAAGTGTAATTAGAGCAAAAATTTTTTTTAAAATATCAATATGTCGAAATAAAAATATTTAATTACGACACAAATTATGGGTGTAATTATAATTCATAATGTGACTGTAGCGCTTAGATCAAAATATATAAATACACTGACCGCTATTCTGAAATACATCAGTGACATCATTCTGAAATTGCTGGCTTTAAATTCTCTCAGTGACTTATAATATGAATCGACACTAAACAAGTTATCTGATTGTAAATTCAAACACATTGATAGTGACAGGTTATAAAAGTATTTATCAAAGTAAACATGTCTCAATGTAGTTCCCAGTGAAGCCGATACTCCTACGGAATGCGTCTTTAAGGTGATAGATGGGGTACTTTCTATCTAGCCACTAGATGACCGAAGGTTTCGAAAGAAATATAATACGCGTTACACGATACAATGGCGCGTTCCTTCTCCTCCTACATGATCCTTTTGATCATGTAAGATGGAGAAGGAACGCGCCATTAACAAACTTCCACTTCTTCAACATGTTCAGGTTGGAATATTTAAAAAGTTGGAATAATTAATACCAGAGGGTTACTGTAGACCAAAATATGCATTGTATTTATTTATATCCACAACATTTGTACACAATTTAAATATGCTGCACTAAAGATAAAAAAGCTACCTGGAAGAATTTTATAAAGTGTTGTAAAGTGTACCGCCTAAAGAAAGAAAAATTACAGCTGATGTTCTCAAAGGTTAAGTCAGTCAAAAAAATTAACGACAATTTTTCATCTTACCTCAAAGTTCTCCTTGTCGTGTTTGAGTCGGGAACCGCGAACGAGTAAAGAAACAATATTCTGGATATAGCTACAAACTATGAGTTACACTCTTCTAAGAAGAAGAAGAACAAATAATCCTGACTGATATTACCAATGCGAAAGTAATTTTTTTTCTATTTTCATGTCTTAACTCCTTAATCAATATCGGTGAATTTTTCATACATACAGTCAATATTAGTTAGTTGAATAGAGAATACATATTTATATGAAAAATTTACACAATTAAATGAAACTTCGTGATGTAGTATTATTTCTATTTTCTTTAAGTTTTTTACCACGACCCACGTTTCGCTGTATTACATCTTCAGGTTGGGCTATTGGAAAAAGAGCTTCATCTTTGCTAATAGCCCGCCTGAAGATGTTGTAATACAACAAAACATAGGTCGTGGTAAAGAACTTAAAAAAGTAGAAATGATACTATATCACGTAGTTTCATTTAATTGTGAATAATGAATTTCCACACAATTAACGCCAAATATATTCAATACATGAAAAATGTATATTTTTTATAGTTCAAAAAATATTACCGATTGTGACAAGAACGTAAATATAACTAAATAATAACTATAATTACGTGAATATAAATGTTTGACAATGATGACAAAATATGAACTTATGACTAACTACTGCAAGACACAGAGTTTTTTGTTTAGATTCTCCTTTCAAACTAGCCATTTTCCACGCTTTGTTTAAATTTTTTAAAAAGATACATTTTTTTAAATTTTAACCTCATTTATTTTCTTGTTCCTGCAAGCTGCGGATAAAAACTAGTCATTTCTAAATATGAAAGTAATCGCTCGAAATAGACGACTCGCTAGATAATCTTATATATTTTTCGCATTTTTAAGTTATTCCAGAGGAATAATAATTCAGAAAATTTCTGCTTGAACTAACGAATACCTATGTATAAAATTAATGGCTATGTGACTTAATGCGGAGAAATATAAAACTGTAAAACTAAAATAAAATATCTCAAGTATAGAGAAAAATACACTAACTAAAACACCGATTGAATTTAGCAATATATCATCAAATCATTGCCGTTTCACGATGGGAATGGGTACGAGGTGGTATATCTTTTCATTACACAATTAATCTAGTACGCCCTCAGAATTCTGTCAATTCTAAAATATTGCATTACTCATATTCAAAGCATATGTCATTCCCTTACATCTTTAGCAATATCACTCTCCAGAACAATAAATTCGAGAATAATGTTGGAGCCCATCTGAATTGAACTCTAAGGTTCATTCTATTTGACCAGGTGAGGAATTTTATTAGACAAATCTCGAAAAACCGCTCTTATACTTGTATTTGTGGATAAGATAGATCTGAAAGAGAAGTTAAATAAATAAGTACAAAAAGAACTTAAAGGCTATTATAGAGAGCACAGAAGTAAGTTGTAAAAACAACAACTTGCCAAGTACGAGTAGAACTCACACTACGAAGGATCTGTGTATATTTAGACACTAAACATTTAAGAGTACATTGGATTTCTATTAACCTATTTAAAAATATTAATTTCTCAAGACCTAAATATATTGTCTATTCAGCGTTTCGCATGTGTAACAAATGGTGCCTGTTTAAAAAAATTGAGACCTAAGATAATCGTTACAATTTCCTTGTAATTTCCAAGTCAGATTTTACCAACGCTGTGTTCTTCAACATTTTTGGCTTAATCGGCAGTTTCGACAATGAGGAGGGAATGCTGTATTTTTGCATATTTTTTGGAATGTTTTTTAAATATGCGACTTAAAATATAAAAAAAATTGTAAATCTCGTAACAATCCCACTGAAATATTATACTACATCGTAAAAAAAATTAAGAAAAGTAGTGACTTTTATTTACCACCTCTTTAATTCTTATGTGAATATTTTTAAAAAAGTTAGGTAATGCAACAATTATGTGCGTTACTAACATGTATTTTTATGTCAATTTTCAAATTGTTATATCTCACGGTCTCTCAGAAAATCTGCTATGAATGTGGAAAAATATAAATATTTTGCCTACAATGTCTGTCATAGGCATGAAAACATGGTGCATATTTGAAAAATCATGGCATCTAGAATCTTTTACGTGATTTTCTAAAGACAAATATTAATAATTTCCTAATTTTAGTTTGAATAGTTTCGTAAATAAGGAGGAAAATATTATTTTGCATATTTTTCAACGTATCATTAAAGTTATAATACCAAAAATGATACTATACCAAATTTTTTTTGTTTTATTACTATTCCAAATTTCCACGTCAAGCGGTTTGACAAAAACGGCTTTAAAGAGCGGACGGACAGACCCATGAATTCTGTTTTTCCTTTTGAGATACGGAAATATAATAAAAGAAAACACCCATTGCAACTTCTCATGCAGCAATTTAAATTTAACCTCATGTATCGTAGATACTCAAATAAATAGAATGAAATAATTTAATTGTCCGTGACCTACATTAAGATGACTAGAATCTTTTCACTTAAACAAGAATATTTTCAACAGTTATGCTAAAGGAAATGATATAGAAAATCACACAAGATCAGAATGATTAAAAGGAACGTCAGTCCCTGGTGACTTTTCATTCCCTTATAATGAATATTGTAATAAAAAAGTAATGTATATATTACAATCAGATCGAACATGCTTTATTGATCTTATTACCGCGGTAAGTCGATAGTGAACAAATTTACCTAGAAAAAACATAAAGAGAAAGCCGCCTTCCGTGATAAAGCTTGTTTGAAGGGAGTGCTACTGTCAATGATATATAATTAGAGAAATTGGGAATACCATTCGCTTAAAGAATAATTATGTAGAACGACATGCAGATAATGAACTTTATACTGAAGGTGGTAGGAAAGCAAATGAAATGGATGAAGCGTGTAAGTAGAACCGAATCCACTTACATTGTCTACAGTGAGATAAAGACATTTTATATGTAATTGCCATGTTACATAAAACTAAATATATTTAAGTATATAATTGGACATAAACCTAAGCTGTAAAAGTGACCCAAAAAAAATTGTATTTTGTGTTTTTTAGATATATAATAATAACTATATTTAGAATTCAAAACTTGAAATAGGTACAAGCGTTTTCTTAAAACGTACACTTAAATTACAAAACATTTTAATTAAGCTAAAAAAATTATTTTAAGGTATTTATTTGATACATATTTATAATATAATTCACTTTTTAAACTAATTTTTAAAGAAATCTTTTTTTTAATTAATTCCTGATATGTTATTTTTACATGATTGTATTTTATAATTTTTTACTTTCAAATATGAAAAAATTTCCCTAAACATTTTAAATCATAATTGTTTTTCTTCCAAACTACTAAAATAATTAAATTCATATCTCTGGCGCTCATCTTGCGCAATAAGAACAAATCTAATTAAACTAACATAATGTAACGTACACAAATCTCTTAAACGTTAAATAATAATACAATATAAAATAAATTTCCCAGAAACAATATTATTTTCATAGCGGTATAAAATTTTATTAATTTTTATACCACATCAAAAAGGAGACAGATCATAAATTTTATTGTATCGTATTACTTCCCTGGCTGATGTTATCTTTACAAGAGACACAGTTGCCTTACGACATCATAAATATGGAGAATAAATTTACTTCAGTTCTGAACATAAATAACAGCATATATTTTACGATGAATTCTATATACGTGTGCATTCCAAATGAAATTTAAGGATAACCAATAATATTTATACTTTTAGAGGATATTTTAGTTTAATATACTCGGATAATTAAAATTTGTTTCTGTATAGCAGTATTTATTACTTATTCTAAATTAAGGATCTTTTTCGTGTGTTTCGAAGTAAGGTGTTGCGTTATCTTTTAACTTCACAAAATAATGCGTCTGGCATGTTTTATAGCTAAGTGGACTTAATTTCGGTTGTAATTATTTTACCTATATAAAAAACTCATTGTTATGCACTTTTCCAAAGTAGTTGTACACTTTTCCAAAGTAAATAAATAAAATGGAATTGTCAAAAAATTAGATTTGTTTTCTTTTATAGAAAAATATAAGAAGAAGAAGTATAGTCACTAAGTACTTGTAGTTTGTCAAATTTTGTTCGAATTCTATAATTTTCTTAGTTATGTTGATTTGAAAGCTTGTATTTTTATTGAATTTTATTAGCTGTCTTACTGTCCCTGAATAAAGAACCTTCATATATAGGCGGCCAGCAAAATGATTCTGTAAGAGTTTTCTCTCCATCCTACTGACAAAATTGTAATAATTTTGAACGTTATTGGTCAGAAATTCACATTTTTATATCGAACCACCACACATGCATGTTAATATATTTTTTAAGTTTTATGAAATATATGTATTTTTATCAATTAATTATTTTTTTCGCTTAAAATACGTTTATTTTCTGTAAATAAGCAAAATATTAGTTTTGTCATTGCTATTATTGTTAATATATAATGGTGACAGGTAATAGCAGTAAGGACCCTTAAACTAAACTAAATAACATTTGCAACACGGGTATGAATTATCAAAATTTACAAAATGATCGTGTATAATAGTCGATAAAAAAACACAACTAACTTTTAATGAAATCGTCAAAATTACAATATGACAAATTAAAAATCATTCGAATTTATGAGTTAAAATTAACCGAAATAATTGAAATCCCTAAATGGTGCACTCATTTCATATTAATAATTTTGTTAGAATGTAAGCATTACAACTTTTCTAAGCAAGTATACCCGTTTAATTTAAATTTAATTGCAAAATATGAACATAAATAACACCGATTAATTTAACATGTTTACCTAAAGGTGACTAAAACATAATTCCAACAAACATTCAACGAATCGTCTTATGCAAAGAAGATACTGTTATAGACAGAGTTGCAGACACCCACCAACAATACATTATAATAAAATACTTAACAAAATTTCCTTTGGTTAAATAAATATCTAATTAAATCGTTTCATTGACATTATTGTGTTAAACATTTGTAATGATCGTCACTTGACAAGAAGATCACGCTTTGCGTTTTTGTAGAAGCCGCTGAAGAAAGCTTTCTAAGTTAATTGTTTTTAATAAAATGAAAATGAAAAACATAAAGAGGAATTTGCGTTCACTTTTTCTGAAGGTTGATACTTCATTTATTTTAAACGGTACCTAATTCTAAAAACATAGTTTATTCTGTAATCGACTATTTCTTAATTTCCCGTTTTCAGTGACCTATTATAAAAACATAGGTAAATTAAAAATCTGTTTTTTCAGTTATTTTGTTATTTTAATTCTAAATTTAATGATAGAGACAGGAAGACGATTTTATTCATTTGATTCATATTTATGAGATATAATTGAATTATATTTAACAGTAGCCCTGATATTATGATTTCTAACGTGAGTGCGATATGTCATTTGAATAAGGGTAAATTGATGAAAGAGTATGCAATATACACATTGGTAGAATGTTGCTTAGAAAGAAATACTAGTTCGAATTAATGATTAAAATAATAATTCAAAAACCTCGTAACGACTAACTTAACCTTTAACTACTGACGTGATATTTTTTTACATAAGTTCTGACGTGGGGGCCTGAGCAGCTCGTGCCTTTAATTGTTCATGTAAACGATAAATGAAGATTTTAAGGTTCAAATAATTAATAAATATATAACTTATAAGTTGAGAGTGATGATGGTATAGTATTTTAATAGGTTCAAATAATTACTGACTATCTAAAATAAGTATATTTAAGTAAAACAAGTATATTTTTAAAATTAATTTTTATTTTTAAGTGACATATTTATATTAAATTAAAAATTAAGTAACATTTTTTGGCAAAATTTACTTGAGATCAGAAAACAGTCTGTATTTCTTAAAAAACTTAACAAAGTTAATAACATTATTTGTACTTTTAATCTTCAATAATATCTCTAATAAACTATATATAATCAACCGTAGCTGTTACATAAAAACAATAAAATTGCAAGGTACAAAATCTTACAAACTAGGCACAATCTGGGCAAACTTTCTTAGCGCACTGAAGACATACGTGTTTTTTACACAAATAACATGTATGTGTGGACTTTCTTTGAAGCTTCAGTGGACATGTGTGACACCTTCTTATCTTAAGCCCTTCTTCTTCAACTTCTGGAAGTTCTGGATGTCCAGAAAAAGGCATTTTAGGTCCCAACACTCGTGTCAAGCTCAAGCGTAGTTCACGAGGCAGTTTTTCATTATGTACTCTGCGTTTTAAGTGTGGCAACACCAAATGACGGGCCAACTCTTTTATGAAAATACCTCTTTCTGTCATTTTTTCTTGGCGTATATCATACAAGATATGGCTGTTGACAGAGCTGCAATCTAAAATACGATAAAATAATGCCATCGGCCAACGTCGTGTCCTGCGGCCACATGTATATATAGCACACTTTTTATCTATTTCGTCCACTCCTCCTTCGGTTGTATTATAGAAATGGCTTATTTCAGGCTTTCCAGTAGATTCATCAGTACCTTCAGCATGGTGCATAGATGATAAAAGAATGACTGCCTCATTTTTTTTTGGGGCATGCGAAACAAGTGTATTTTGACCGGCAAAACCATGAAGTATAGAATTGACTTCTCTTTTTTTTGACGGTAGGAATTCTTCCGGTGTCTCACGTTTGTTTTTTTAACGTGCCAACACATGGTAAACACTTTTTCTTCAAATCATCGACAAGTTCAAGTGAATTGAACCAGTTATCACAAGTAATATTTCTGTTACTCCCGTGTAATGGCTTTGCGAGACGAATAATTGATTGCGTTGGTACCAGGAACTTTTCTTCATCATCTGTCAAACCTGTACCATCTGATCCACGTTCTGTATATATATAACAGTTATACAAATAACCATTTTTTTGCGTCACATAAGCACATTAGCTTCAATCCGTATTTTGCTGGTTTCATTGGCATGTAAATCATTAGGTGTGTACGTCTGCGAAAAGGGACTAACATTTCGTGAACTGTTGCATACTCGCTGACGTTATAAACCTTTTGACAATTTTCCACAAATTGAGCAAAAATTTTTTAAATTGCTGCTATTTTGTCAGTCTTCCGTCGTTATTTGCGATCAACAGGGTTGTCAAATCGAATGCAGTGCAAGATATTGAAGAATCTAATTTTTGACATAACACACCTGAATATCTCTCGACCCGTACCGTCTGTGGTGAATAAGTAATCCACGTTTTGGTGATTTGATTTGAATACGGCCGTGTAAAAGAGTAGACCAATAAATGCATGAAGTTCAATGATATCTAATTTGTTTAATTCTGAGCGATCGCCTTTTGAAAATTAGGCTCTGTATTGATTTATCTTTTCATTAGTCCACTTGAATATCTCTTGTAACATGTCATTGTCCATAAACTTATTCCATATTGAATAGGGGTCTTTTGAATCATTTGCTGTTAGGTTTGAAGAGTTGGTCCGTCTTATAATGTTGTGTTGAGGCGTCCTGACTGCTCTTGATGGAGGTTTCCGTGACCATTTGTATCGGTTTTTGCCGTAGTAACACCGTAATGACAATAGTGGAAATTCGTCTTCGGAAAAATCTTGTTCCGATTCCTCTTCAGGCTCTGAGTCACTCTGAGAATCTTTATTATGCCCTTGCTGCTATGGAATAAATGTATCACCAAGGTCTTCTGTCTCTGAACCGCTAGCCTCTTCATAATTCACCCAAGATAAGAGAACTGATTCAAAATCCGGGTGTCTGGTCGCAACCGACTTCCTAATTCTAGAATGACGGGTGTTATCTTCGTCATTAATAGTCCGTTTTCGCCCCGATGATGCACTTGGTTCTATTTTATATTACTTGCCCAACTATTGAAAGAAAAAGTTAATATTAGTAACATAAGTGATTTTAAAAAAAGTTACGTAAATACTGACGATGGGTCACAGAGGCCCGAAAAAAACTTCGAAATAAATTTACTTACCAAAATTGCGAGCGCCGACACGTAAACTACCACTCACAGCCGCGGCGTTACTAAACTTGAAGCTACAGGAAGCCGCGTGTGCGCGGGGTGCGGGGGAGGGGAGTTATTCGATATTATTACTGTTGTTAGTCCGGAACGGCCCCCACGTCAGTAGTTAAAGTTTAAGATCGAGAGAAAAACTTGAAAATTTGTATTACTTTTAATAATAATTAATTTATTGCATTTTAATATGTTAAACAAATTTAATTATCTGACGAAGAAGTAACTATTTGAAATATAATAACATAATTAACGCTGCGAATATACGAAATTGTGTTAATTAAGACAGAGATAATGGAGTATTACGTTATTAATTCTTTGTTTAAATAAAAATTAATGCATTTTTAACGAATTCGAAAAAAGGTTTTTTACTAAACACAGCCTTCCAATTCTTTATACCTTTTAATTATTTTAAGATATTAAGTATCACGCTTCCACATTGGTACACTTTCACTGAACAGTCTTTCATAGGAGTTTGTTATTACTTTATAACATGAAATAAAGTGCATGTTCATAGACAATTTTTGGGCTCAATTATAAATTTAAAACTCGGCTTGAATATAACCAAATTAAATTTTTTTTTCTCAGAAATAATATTTAAAAGCTTTCAGTTTCCGTGACAAATATGAATTAAGGATTATTTAATTAATTGACCGTAAAATACTATACCATCATCACTCTCAACTTGTAAGTTACATCTAAATCCGTTGAATAAGGCTAAGACCATAGAAATTAAATATCAATACTTAAAGACTCTAGATTAATAAACTGCTGCCATAAAAGCAACACAGTGTTCTGAAGTGTATAATTATTTATCTTGAACGATTCAATATCTACCATAGCGACGAAGACCATGACCAGGTAAAGCGTTCCATTAGGTACTGATGAAAACTCAGGTTTTAATGTCTCATATTCTGCACATAAAAACGTATATACGTTTACCGTAGATAGGAATGTAATTGCATTATATGTAAAATTAATCCATTCATGATTAAAAGGTGATTACTATGCCAAGAAACTGTAATCTAAGACGACAACATAATATTGTATATAGTGATTATAACTTTATGCAGGAGGTTAATAATAACTGTGAAGTGGTTGCCTATTTTTATCACTTATCGGTATGACAAAAGAAACTATGATAACGTAAGTTTATTATACTTGAAGAAATAACATTTTCTACAAAAACTGTAAGTGCATCGTAAAAAAACCAATTGCAAAGCTACATAGAAATCAAACCAATAATTTACTTATATTCTGGTAATATATTTATTAAATACCTAAACCGTTCAACGAATTAGTTTGCTTAAAATTATCTGTTCCTTAAATTCTATTTGAAAATAACGCCAGCTACAAAAAAATATCGACGCTATCCTTGATTGGGAGATGCAATTTTATTTTGCTGTGTAAATGCAATATCTCTTTACCGCTCAGAAAAGAGATACGGCCCATAACCGTCATTATATCTTTCAGATATTTGACGGAAGATAACTTTGAATTTTCCTTCGTCGAATTACGACATCATAAAATTATTAAAAATATCGAATAGAAGAAAAAAATTATGAGATGAATAGAACTAATATCCTCACAAATATCGGTCTTAACCATTTAAGTCGTTTGACACAATTTATAAATATCTATCATATCATTTTAATATCCTCATTCCATTAACTTATTCGGTAAAATACAATTATTGGAAAATATTGACATAGTTGACGGTCGTAATAAAAATAAAATCAACTTCAAGGTGGCTCTTAAAGGAAACTAAATCAGATTGAGTCATTGGTATGTGAAATAGAAAAAGTTGAGTTCTTTTATTTTATCGAAATGATTTAAGATAAAAGTTTATGAAATATATCACCGTCATAAATTATTTCATTGTATTGTCAAAGTTAGGACACAAAGACATTATGTGATTTAGTTAAAGGAAATATTTTTGTGATTGTCTGTCTCAATTTAATTACATTATTTTTGATAACATTTAAAAACCACTTCTAATTATAACGAGCTGATACAAATTTTATTTTTAGCAACTACATGTATTAAAGCAGAGACAAACAGTATTTGGGGAATAAGTGAAATATTTTCAATGTAGGCATTATTACCAGTATATTCAATTTCATTTAATTTAGTTGAAAAGCTCTTCAATTTCAGAAAACCCAAAAATCGATATCTGTAATCACTATACGAAAACGGATACACTCACTGCAGACTTATTTGTAATATCGAAAAACTTAAAAGTTATGGTATTTTTCAAAACAAGATCATTAGATGAATAACTATTCCTAAACATGATACTTACATATGAATATTCCTTCACTGTCCATACTGTCAAACTGGAGAATAAATTAGACTAAATTAGTTAGATATCCGGAATGATTCATTAATGGTCGCATCAAAATCTTGTCTGAAAAAAAATCCTTCAGAAATCCATTAATTTTTACGCTTAAATATCGTCTACGCCGCTTTCCTTTCAACCTATTTTTGCTTATTTTTTTTTGTAATAATATTTACAATCTATTGCCGTCTTCTACGACAAATTATATTTTGTTTTATTCCATGGTTTGTTTGACGGGAAGATATTGCTCTTGTAGCAATAAATCCCGTCAAAATATAAATAGTTTGCCTTTTATATATCTACATTAAAGACGAAATAAATAAATAAATTATATTCAAAATAATTACACTTTTTAAAAAAACATAAGTTTACGAAGAAATACCGCTACAGTAATATAAATAGATTAACATAAGTAGGCAAAGAAATACCGCTACATTAATATAAATAGATTAACATAAGTAGACAAAGAAATACCGCTACATTAATATAATTAGATTAATGTAAGTAGACGAACAAATATCGCATATTTATATAAGTAGACAAAGAAATACCGCTTCATTAATATAAACAGATTAACATAAGTAGACGAAGAAATATAGCATATTTATATAAGTAGACAAAGATATACCGCTACGCATCGTTTTCGTTAAGATCGTTGAAAAAATTGTGTAAAAGTTAAACATGAAATGAGACAATATGCTTGCGACGCATAATGCAATGTCAATCTTACCCTAAGATCCGCTATGTATATATACATGTTATTGAATCACAAAAACAATTTTACACCGAGTCTCCTTGTTTTACGACGTCATAAAGCCGATGAAAGCGCCTGATAGACATCAGTTGTATTCAACTAACAAGTAATCATGGAAATCCATTAGTTTTCGGTATCTTGTCGTCACATTATTTGATTCCTCAATGAAGCAAATTGCAGTTGCGCACCGTCTTGTTATTAATATGTTACATGGTTTGCTACTGATTCATATAAGGTAGCCTGGAGCAGCAAATATCCTCCGTTAAATAAGCGAAACGGCAACAAAAATAATAAAGAAGGCGAATAAGAAAAATATAGAAAATTAACATTGAAATAACTTTTCTAGAGGTAAATATTGTAATTGTTATGGCACTTCAGACTGTTAGTTTGGAAACAGGGATAAAACAGTGGAGGAACGAAGAGAGATTAAGCAAGTAGCTGAATAATGAAGATGAAGTTCACAACATTAGTTGATTTATTTATTCACAAATTTAAAAAGATTACACTTGTTGATCTCCATAGTTAGATAGAGACCCAGAGTGGTTGCTACAAAATAAACTATCTCACGTCCGCGAGGTACTGATATTAATATTGACTCGAGGCTTTTAGTATTAACGATAGATATAATTAGAGGTATGTTAAATTTGAGAATTTTCTCTTACGTAGTAAGCAATTTTTACAGTTAGACATATTAAAGTAAATAAGTTGATTGGTCTGTTCAGAAATTCTCGTAAGTTCTTTAAATTTGATTTAAATTGGCATATATTATGAATTATTTCAATAAAACATTAACGTGAAAAAATAAACCATTTAGTTTCAGTTATCGCTAATATTGAAAAGCGGACTTAGAATTGAAAATAAAAAAAACTGCTA
Source organism: Druceiella hillmani (assembly GCA_039881145.1). NCBI lineage: Eukaryota > Metazoa > Arthropoda > Insecta > Lepidoptera > Hepialidae > Druceiella > Druceiella hillmani. Next base: position 239,634 of record JAYKKI010000131.1, read on the forward strand.
TTTAAATAGAATTTGATTTAACCTTAAAAGAACATTATGTAGGTTTTTGATCCCAGTTCTTTATATACATTATCTTAGCATGAAACTTAGCTTCATTTTCGCGGACATATTTTTGATAATATTTCGAATCTTAGTCTTTTTTAACATTAGCGTTTATTTAAAAAAGGCGTTCCCACCTATTTCTGCAATAATTTATTCATATTTGGTTATTTAAATATAATTTATATACTTAAATAACAACATAAAAAAAAATCTTCAACGCACGCAAAACCAGCACACACGACGCATACCCTGTTCACGTATTTTGACTCGTCTCTCGCTAAAACTAAATTTATTTCTTGATGTTATGCTCCTGTTAAAGTTTGGACGACATCATGGCTTTCTTAATTTTCAAAATCGCTGATCTAATGGGCGAGGTGATACTACAACCGAACTATTCAATAGGTCCTTTAGTCAGGGATTGCATCGCCGTTTTATTTTTCGTTTCCCTACATTTTATTTGGGCAAGGAGTTGGAGGATTTCGTAATTATCCTTTGTCATAACTTACCCAAAGTGATACAGCTTCTAGAGTTAATGGTTTTCATAAGCTCCAGTTTTTGTCCAACTTCAGTGGTTATAAAATTACACCAACAAATGAATATACTCACTTAGGTCTTTACGGAGAGTATCTGTAGATCGAATACAATAACTTATATATAATGTTTTAGACAACTTTTCTAAGTTTGTGAAATTCATTTTTTTTAATTTCTCGTGTGCCTACAACTTCTGCCCATCAGAAGGAAAATTTGTACAAAATATCAATAGATCAAATATATCAATTCAGATGTAACATTATACATAACATTACAAAAATAAATGTTTGTTTTTTCAAGTTTACACTCACATAAAACATAAGGTATTGATTTTTTGCGATACCTTCAAATTACGATAGGTAAAGTAAATTTCATTTGACGCAAAGCAACCCTTTTAAAATATTTTTTGTTTTATCGCGGTCCTGTGAAAAATGCGAGTTACGCGTGAGATTTTAATTTATCAAAAGTCTTCAGTAATATGAACTTTCTTCCGAATATTGCATTTTTAAAATTTTTCCTTCACTCACTACAAAAAATCTAAAATGGAGTTCCATTTTCAGGATTTAGCTTAACGAAAAGTACCCTACAGGTTTATAAAAGTGAATTATTCTATTATTCTTCAAAATGAAATAGGTTTTGAATTATATATGTATCTTTTAAATATTTGAATACAAGATTATTTCTATATGTAATTAAATTTGGAAAACACTATTATTGTTAGAGGTTTTTCAGTTCATTCTGTGCTCTGTATAATATATTGCAACGTAATTTTGTGCGTCTTTCTCTCTCTCTCTGCCTTTCTCTCACGCATATGCACATAAAGACGACAATGAGCTTGGCACTTGAAGGGGGTACAATTTTACATTAAAAAATTTGTTTTGGTGGCTTGAGGATATATTTATACACACACACATACAAATATATATATATATATATATATATATATATATATATATGTACATATATATATATATATATATATATATATATATATATGTATGTATGTATGTGTAAAAATATTTTTTTTTTAAATGTTTATAATAGATAGAAACTTTAGAGATAACATGTCATGCATCTATTGTGCGTATTACAGGAGAGAAAAAGTAAGAATATAATAAGTTCAGCTGAACCCTAAAAAAACTATCAATTATTAGTCAATGAAGTTTAGTGAGCACAAAATAGCGAAGAGAGAAAATGTTTTGAATGACTACGAAAATACCTGTCCGTTTAACATTTTTATAATTTTTTTGTCTCGAAGCCGGAAAAATGTTAGAGTAATGTTTGAAAATATTATTGCATATATATTTTAATACGGTTTTCCACTAACTCCAATATATGGCCCCAGATATTAAATAGCTCGCGCTAACGAAAACAATTAATTTTTAATAGTCTACGCGAACGTAGTCGCGAACAAAATCTCATACGAATAAATTGTAAATTAGTATATCCATAATCGATGTTAGCAAATAAATTTAAATTTTCATAAAAATTGTTTTCCTCTAAATAAATAAATCTAAATTTACTACTACTTTTACTGGAATAGGAATGTAAAAGAAGATATTTATATGCATTAGATGAAGCGCTGTCAATATTATATAGATACTCTCCTCAACCATATTTAGCTTCAACTTCGAATAGAAAAAGCTTATTATCCTAGGACTAGTCGAATCTTAAATAAAATATAAACGCCCAGTCAGTATAGTTACGATGTATGTACGTCAATATTGTATGTATAAAAACAATTAGTGATTTAAATATTACACGTTTATCATATTCAAGGCTATGTCTCAAATTTTCCATTTACCTGCTAATAAAGCACAATTTAAGTTTCCAACGCATCTACGTACCGGCTGTTTGCCTTACGTTCAATCAAGCGGCGTGTCATTTAACTTACTGAACAACCAAATTTATTTCACCGCCTTTCACCTACCTATCATCTACTCGTTTGAATATTGTATGCAACCACCGCTCAAAAGAACTTTAAAATCCAATTTTAATACTATCAAATTATCACTTGCCAAGCACTATTTTACGTGAAGGGTTTTCGTTAATTAACCAGTAGGCAGTCTAATATTTCTTAATTCTTGCTCTGTAGATTTATAACAAATATGAATAGTTATAGTTTTTATACACTCTCTAGGTTTTCCACTAATTTAGTCTACTTGCTAGAGTAGCTGTATATTATAAAAAACCTATTTCAAAGTTTCAAATAAAATGTTCATATGGGCAGTAATAAAAAAAATGCGACTAATATGTGCTTGAATTTGTTTCGAATGAAACTGCCTGTAATATCATAAAAGAATAATTTATTTATTGACAGGTTCTGATTAGGAAGTTTTCATAAAAAATAATCTGACCGATGTAATAAATGAACAGAATAGTAATACTTTTCATGTAGATATTAGATATCTTAGACAAATATATTGAAAATAGGAATTAAAAATATCTTTAAGTTATTTATAGTCATTTACGATATTTTTAATCGTAGCTACAGTAATCTACGCAATAATATGTTTTGAAACGGTATTATACGATAATTATACCATATGTTAATTATTTTGTTAGAAATATCTTTTACCGTATTTTACTCTTGACGTGAAATACAAAAAATATATATCATTTTAAATATAAATGTTGGTCTTTACATATTATATAAATAGTTTCTAAATTTATTTTATATTCCCTAGCTTCATTTCTTAGGTGCAATTGTAGAATAAAAATATAGCTAATACGATTTTATTGAGTATTTTGTTGTACGCTTCTAAATTCTTCTGTTTTATTTTGTTATTTACTTCTAAACTTTTCGTTTTTATTTTACTAAATCTGAGATAAATATTTAGAAGTTTCAATTACGTGTATATGCATAGGTGTTTCACATTTTTGTTTCAATGCGCCACGAAACCTGCTCGATCATTGGTAAAGTCGTAGATGTAATTACTATGCAATAATACACAAGAAAACATTATATTTTCAAACAATTACATTAATTTTTCCTTTTCGATTGTGGCTTTTTGGAAATTATTTTGCTGTCACTATACCCTTATTTATTCACACAAAGAAAATAATCGTACTGATTCCTTAAGCATGTAAACATAAGCAGAATATATTAAAGAACTTGATAGAATGGGGTATTGTTCTCGCTATCTGCTGCCGCTTCCGGCATACACGACTCAATATCGCGCGGTGGGTGCGTGGTTTTTTTTCCAACGTAACGGAGCTTTGTGACGAAAGCTCATTCAAAGCGAGCAACAGAAAATTTCTTTTCAATTCAATATATTCTTTATGCAAAAAGCAGTCAATATCATTGGAAGAGAGCTTATTTCATTTTCCTGCTCAATTCAATGCGTGTTTGTGAATGCGAGCTGGTACAGAAAAGTATCATATACATTGAACTTCTTATCAATTCATTTTTCACGGATCGTTATACTCGACTTGCTTATTTTATATTATTATTGTAGCCTCTTTGTTTCGAAATATTTTAATTGGATATCACTTACTTAAAAGATCAACTATCTGGATAAGACTTTGTATGATTAGAAATCAAAGATTATAGGATATATAATTCTAATAAATTTTCTAGTAGTTATCGTAACTTTTAAGTTATAATAGTCTACTTTAGACTAAATGGCCTTTATCGATCATATCGATGGTTTTCACATAAAGAGTAAAGGTATGTTTGAAAATAGGTAGGGTAAGTAAGTTTTTAGTATGCAACCAAAGGCCAGGAAAAGATTCTGATGATTTACATTACGTAATAAGATCCAAAAAATTCTAATCTATCCACATTAATGACAAACAAATTTAAAATTTATTTTACACAGTTTGAAAAATATTAGTGAATAAATCCAAAATATGAATATACTTAAATTTTAGTACCACGTCGTGCTTCGATTCTTGGCTAGAGATAACTTCAAATAATAAAAGATAACTTCAAACGGAAATGAAGCCATAACTTATTGATTTGTTCGACGTTGTTTTCTTAGTTTAATGCAAAGTAATTACAAAAATATTTTTTTTATATTGGGAAGTAATTAAGAATGAACATTAACTGCAGTGGCCAATGGAAACTATAGTATAGCAAAACATAACAAAACATCAGTCAGCGAAATAATTGTTAAAGGACCAACGCTTAAAATCCAAAAAATAAATGTAAGAATGGTCGAGATAAGGCTTGGAGTCAAACTTAATCTGATTTTTATTTAATATAACTTTAACCATAAATAGAACTAATATTGTCAGGATTCTGCACATTTCGTATATTTCAGACATACAATGTAACTCAAAGGTAAATGTAATAATTTTAATATTTACAATTACGTAGTACTACTTCTCTTAATTTTTTTACAAATTTTTGTATAAATTTTATATCTTATGTGTTGTATTTCACAGATTCCAATTTATCTTGAATATTTAAAAAACTATAAGGTATGAATAGGGGCTAAAATTTTGCGGTAAAATTTACATTAATATCTACTGAAATTAACTTTCGTTTTTGTAATTTTAATGCTCAAGTTTCCTAAATGGGAATGGAGTAAATTTTCTGTGAATATTTTCTACCATATTTCTAGAAATATTTTATAAAAACTCTGCAAAATATTTTTCTGAAGTCTTTAAAATTTGCCTTTTCAATTGATGCCCCACGTAACTTAAAGCAAAAAAAAATAATATTAAACTGGTCGCCATTAAAATTCGTAGAAAGTTTTTATAGTTCCCGCTATTATCACCATGAAACAAGCAATTTCACATTCCAATGGGAAACGTCGCACTTTTATGAAATCCGATTTGGTTTCTGATAATTATGTAAACCTTCATTATTTTCTTAAATTTTTCATATATGAAATTTAATCAAGATGCTTCAAAAATTTCACCTAGGCTAAAATATAACTTAAGTGTACGTTAAAAATGCACATTCAATGCATTCTAAGCATACTTAATAACCTTTCAAAATTTCTTTCGTTTTTGTTTTCTTACCCTATTGAACTAAAAATATGACATATTAAAATTTCAAAGTGTCTAACAAATATTGTTGAGGGCTTATTTTTTTCAAGTTTTGTAACTGCGCAATACGTAATCAATAAATTCAATTAACATTGAGATACTACTATGAAAAATTTTGTAATGCCTAAAATATTTTCTAATATTTCGTCATGAGACTTGGCACTATTACAAGGATAAATTATTTTGAAATTAAACAAGCATTAACAAACAAACAAAATTAGAGCCCCTCGAATTACCATCACACTCATCTATATTTAATCATTGTGTTCCTTTTATATTAATAGGTCAAAAAATACTAAAAATGTCTTGCACTAATAGTGATAGCCGAAAAAACTATTACTTGGTCTTGTCATGCTTTCAACAGTCAGAGACTAAAAAGCGTTATTAAAGAAGATCATGGGGTCATCGATATAATTATTTAATGGTTTTAAAAAAAATAACTCTAGGATTGTTTTCACTAGTATTGATAAGCGAAAAAAATTATGACTAGGGCTTTGAACAGTCAGAGACATAAAGCGTTATTTAATAGGGGACCATGGGACTATCGAAATATTTATTTAATAGTTTAAAAAACGCCGGATATAACGTAATTTAAACATATTTTCAGCGCTATGACCACATGCATTGCTTCATAGGAAGATCAAATGACTGCATTTGTTTTAAGAATACTACGGACTAGAAAGTTAATAAAAGTCGTAATGCGTTAATGTTATAGAAATCGTTTGAATGTTGCACTATAAAGGGGACCGGTAAAAATGGATCGGGCGTTACAGAAACAGAATGTAATTTTTAAAAAAGCTGGAGTTTTTTTAAATTTAATACATTAAACTAATCATCCAATGCAATCAACACCGATTGCTTCTTCTTGGTATATAAACATTAGCTAAATAAATGAAAAACAAACTCTTAACGAACGAACTTCAGCATTATATATCATCAAGATTAAGGTCCCTTTCGTAGTTTTCAAATTTTACTTGGCTTTTTTCTTTGATCTCGTCAGGTCTGCGAGTTTCATTTATTGATATTGTAAGTCTATATATGGATGCAACTGTACACAGTCCGCACTTTGCTTTATCTTTCTGTATGAAAGAATTCCATAAAAATAGTATTTACAAATTATTAGGAAAAATAACCAGATTTTTCGCAAAAAATTCAAAATTTGTCATTAACCACACTATTAATAATTTAAAAGAAACCTTTACGAATCACTTATCTTGACAGTTTCTTTGCATATCCCCTAGAAAACATTTTGCCATAAATTATGTGTCACACGCTTGTAACATTATATGGACTTTTGCAGTCTCATTTTGACATCTCTGGACCTTTAGATCAGTATCGATGATATGGCCATACGAGGTATGAAGTACTTACACTTAATCATATTGACGATTTATGAAGAAAACAAAATAGGTTTTTCTGTGAACACAACGACTTTTTTTGTATCCATTTTTATTGAAGCACATCTGTATAAATATATTAAGAAATAACAATTATTAATATATTTTTGATCAATAGAATAATAAAGTTAACCCAGGATAAATATATGCTCGAAATACATTAGACGGTAAAAATAAGACAGCAAACACCGTTACACACCAGAAATATATCATGTAAAACTTGCGTATAATCAGCATAAAACCTTGATGTTACCTTGCAGCCGAAGCTCCTTTATTCAAATTTAAGTGTTTTGCCCGTTAGATGTATTGCCTTTGTTAACATTATGATATAATTCAACGATTATGTCAAAAACATTTGACCTCTGGCAAGTTTATTTATGTTCCCGCGGTGGCAGATCTGGCACAGCAGATGTAATTTATGGAATTTCTTTCAAATATGAATTGTTTGTTGCTCGCAACTATTGTACTGTTGCTCGCCCCGTGACACAATGCGCGGCCTTAAGTATTTCATATTTTAGGGGCAGATCTTAATTGTACATTCTATTTGTACTATACGAAATGTACTTTAGCGTTTATTATATTAGTAAAGATCATCATATTAGGAAGTATCAAATTTTCGTACTTACATATATTTACAGCAAGCAATCAACGCTCAGACTTAAAGTACACTTCTTTCCAGTTCCGGTTATATACACTAAAACAATATAATATGCCGTAATTTTTATAATATTTCATAAAAAAAATTATTTCCTTCCAGAAAATACGATATTTTAAATTAGTAATTTAATAAAAAACTAATTCGATATTACAGACATTTTAATCACATTTCAAACTTTGTCTCAAAATAAATGTTTTAAGGCAAAAAAATATATTTATTTAACAATGTACAACCACTGGGAAAAGATTTTTCAAAAATCAACCCCCGAGAGAGTAAAACGGGTAAGTAGGGACATATTTTTAATGAAAATGTACCTTCTAAAGATTTTTCATGTTTTTTTTCGCTCTAGCTACTGGTCCCTGAAAGAGAAAATTTTAAGCACTAATTTACGTAGATGCCCTCTACAAATGAGTTTTTAAAAATTGCAATTCCACTAGTAAATTTCTGGTCATTCTCTCGACATAAACCAGCAGTCAGCATTGTTTTTGCAGTATGAATATATTTATTCCACGACAGCATCAAGCCGAAAGTCGATCGATCAACCCACGCAATTACCTGCTTCAGAAAAATAGAGATTCTTGTTACATGATTTCTTGTTACATTGAAATGAAAATGAAAACGCACTCTCCCGAACATAGTTTCTGCGGCAACCAAAGTGAACATAAATGGAAATGGCATTCCGGATATATTCTATTTTCTTTTCCTTCTTTTTGCGTCACATAACTATCTAAAAGTCTGAATTCCAACCCAGACCGCAACAGCTATCCGATAAAAGTTGAGATCAAACAAAACAATTTGCGTTTATTTTAGAAAGATTTCTGTTAATTTCAATAAAATATGATATACTAAACTATTTTTAACACGTCTGATGTGATTATTGTGAAAATTTAAAATTATAACTTGTAAAAGACTGCCTAAGCTATCGTTATGCACTTTCACTGAGAGCGACAATAACGCACTCAGGTAAACAGGCAATAGACCCTAAAACACAAGAAGAATACGTCTTCTTGTGTTTTAGGGTATATTGACGCTTTTCTACGTTCCACGGGGATTAAATCACAAAAATCTAGTATGCACACAATTAGACATTTATCGTCAAGTTACCCTGTAATCTTGTTCTGAATACTTTTAAAATATTTCCCAAAAAACAGTATTTAAAACATATATTGATGCACTTTGAATATTTTATATTAGGATATTCTATTTCTGCATTTTAGAGTGTATTTCCTGACAGCGTTATTGTCACTGTCATTCAATTTGCATGACAATAGTTTAGGCAGTCTTTTACAGGTCATATTAGTTATATCAAACGTGTTAAAATAGTTTTGCATAAACATTTTTTACTGAACTTAACATAAATCGTTCTAAAATGAACAAAAATTAATAATTAAATAAAGTAAATGTAACTGTTGCAGTTCAGGTTCGAACACAGACTTTATATGACGTGAGCAAAAACGTACTTAATTTACAGTATATTATCGGAACCAATCATTGCACGGGAAGAGAATAAAGAAACTTTCTTGTAGGCAGTTTTCTAATACTATTGTTATCAAACTTATAGCTAAGAAAAAAATGAACTCTTTTTTACCCTCTAGAAAAAATTCAGGATGATCTTCGGGAACTTTTCAAGATATCTTTAGAACATCAATAAAAATTTATCAGCATGAAAAATTCAGCTTTCTTAAAAAGTTCTATAATGACTGTCCAGTCATTCTCGCCTCGCCTCAACTATTATCTTCATAAATATACGTGTACATATACATATATATATATATATATATATATATATATATATACACACACATATATATATATATACATATATATATATATATATATATATATACATACATACAAGAACACTATTTTTAAATTCCCGAACCTTTTCAAGACTACTCACATTTCCGTCCATCCATCTATCACGGTCAGTTTTCTCAAAAACCGTCTGACGCAGAAACTTGAAATTTGAGGTAAATATAAAGCATATTAAACCGCACATAAACCATGTACGTAAATATGTCTATGAAAAATATATCTCCCAATCCCCACTTATTTCCGAAACAAATTTAACTAAAAATGTAATTAGGAAAAAGGCTTATAGGAAAACTGTAACGACGATTCTTAGTTTTTGAGAAATTCATGGTAAGATATATTTCCTCCTTATTTCATATTTTAAGTAGATAATGTAACTCACTTAATTGTTTGTACTTAATGTCATTAAATATTTTCTTGCGCTAGGGAGTCCACTAGTGAACACTTATGAAAAATGGTGCAATTTCACTTCAATCAAAAATCCAATCAATCGAGTCCACTAGTAAACACTTATGAAAATGATGCAATTTCAGCTCAATAGAAAATCACTCAAAATGATGCAATTTCACTTCAATCGAATTCTCGATGTGCGAATCAGACTCGCACTTGGTCGGTTTCCGGCCAAGAAAAGCGCGGGTAAAAACTAATGTAGATACATACCTAATAAAAGTACTAATCTAACCGTTTTGACACGAGATGAATGTACGGTTGTAGTTAATTAACTCGCTCGGCGCAAACCGCCTCGCTTAATCGTAGTTATTTATTTGTAACTTTCTTCCGTTTTGTCCTCTGTTTTAACTAATCTCAATTATCTAAGTTAATACATTAGTCAGAAAAATTTGTTTGTTTGCACTAATCTCTAAAATCACATGTTTTATTTTCAATTTTTTTTTATTTCAGATAGGACATACTTTGGAAAAAAATACAATTAATTTAATTCACGAGATAATATTGTAACAATTGTTTTAATAACAAGTAGGAAATACTTCTAATATAGCAATATTTTTCCCCGGACAATTGTATACAGTTATATTGTAAATATTTTTTATTTTGCATAAAGTAATTGATCATATCATAAATGAAAAATATAACTTTCTTTTTAATATAAATATTGCAAACCTGGATAGAAAACTTGGTGATGAAATTTATTACTTTGTTAGAATTTATACAATCGGTTTACATCTGTATCAACCACTCTTTTTGTCCATATGATGTATTGAAAATAACTGCACTGATTTTAGCAATGATTTTAATCACAAATATTTTCCTTTAAGGGTCCATGAAAACTTACAATCCTTGTAAAATTATCAAATCCGTTTATTCATGTTCAAATCACGAACTTGAAATGCGGTCATTTCTCAATTTTACTACCAAAATTTTGCAAGGATTTGCTTCTGATTGATTCAAAAACAGACGTAAAATTGATTTTAAAACTGAAAGCTTCAAGATCGTAGAAAAAAAACTCTCGTACACCCCATTAGTGTTCACATAACTCAATGTGAGTGTACATTTTTGAAAAAATCGACAATAACATATTACATATTTTTTGATAAAGAGTGCTATTTTTTTTTAGATATAACCTCAAAAATCGTTCAAAACCTGGCGTAATTAATTTTAAATAATGTTTAAAAAAGAAGAGGAAAAAAGGACATTTTTTGAAAAGATCTTTGTAAATTTCTATTTTTCTTTATATAATTGCATATTATCTAATAATAAATTTGTTGGATAATTAATGGAAAATTAGGAACAAACAAATGTGATGACTCATAATTCTTTTAAATCGATTTTTTCGTAATCAATAATCGCGATCAATATTGTTTTTCTTTTTTAATGCGTTTCTTTTCATATTATATTAAAAGAGTTGACGAAATATCATGAATGCTAAATTGCGTGCTTGTTCTGACAATGAAACGAAAGCTCTTCAAAAATTTTATTTAAATCATCAACCAGGCGAATGACAAATCATTTAATTTATTATGAAGAGGCAGGTTGTTTTTCACAATATTTTTCAATTTGGAATGCTGTTTTCGTGAAATACTTTGAACTAGTAAGATAAAACAAAGTTTAGTTTGTTTCTGGCTATATTCTCTATACACACATGTAACATACTAATCCATGAAAGTTGCAAAGTCAAGAGGGTCGTCGAGAAAATTCACGTAAGACTCGAGAAATAACGAAAAAGTTATTCGTTTTGATAACAACAGAACAAATATCAATGTCAGTTAGCAGATAATTTTAATTAATTTATGCATTGGCTACAAAATGAAAAAACAAATGTTACTCTTTCTTCAAATTTATGTTGTTGGATTTTTATTATTATTTCTATTTTTTATTAACAGTTCTTAATACGTTAAAAATATGAAGATATGAAAATATCTTTTTATGAGTATCTTGTCTTTACCTGGTTATAAAACTCTGAATGATTAATTTTTTATGTCCTTAAACAAAAGAATTTTTTTTAATTAAGTGCCGTATATATTATGCCATATCCATTTTGCCCTGTCTCCTTTGGTGCAGATGGAATCCAAAATTCAATTTGAAAAATTATATTATTTTTCTGTGAGATGAACATACATTAATTTTTAAATGCTATATCTTGTCACTTTACTCATAGATTTTAAGGAAAAACAAGAAAACTGTTAAGATTTTACTCTTTCGCTTTACTTTTTAGATATATAGGGGAGGCACAGGAGGAATAAATGAACTTCATTGAACTTGCGAAGCTTTAAATCATATTTAATGTTACAGGTTTATTAATTTGTCGTATTTTCTAAAATATGTTGGGATGTAATGTATGGTAATGTTTCGTAGGGACATAATTATATATTTGGTTTTATTATGGTGAATAAGTGTAATATTAAAGATGGCTCAAAATGATACAATGACTTATAAAAATATATGCTTTTTACATTTGCTATCAAAGCAACACAAGTAGGGTCTACTTAATCACCGAATAGAGCAATGCTGATTTTGTTTTTAAATGCCTATTAAAAGATTGTTTAAATTATTCAAAACGTAGTTAAATATATTGTTTTATTTTTAAGTTATATTTAGATTCGATAAAAAGTCTCTGCATTTCTAAATTTTTTTCATTTGTTGTACTTAATAAAATTTATTTGTGTTTCTTATTAATATATAGACAGCAAAAATGAAGTATGGGGAAAATAATTCATTATCTCTCTATCCAATAATCTTTTAGATTCTGTTTGCTACAAAGACGCGCTTTTTAGCACGAAATTCCAATTACCAAACATCTATGTTGCAGATAATATAATAATTGCACGTCTGGTTTGATTAAATAGGTGCTTAAGAATTGATCTGCAAATGGATACACGAAGAAAAAGTAAGACTCTCTAAATAAAAAAGGAGTGTAATCTCCGTTTGTCGTGAATATGTTTTTAGACAGTGTCCCACAATTGTCCCTGATTACTTTAAAGGCCCATATTCATATAGAACATTTGTTTCATTTGTAATAGTCATGCTATGTTACAAACCCTTTTTTTTGGATATGATAGTAAGGACAGATGAACAACCTAATACATAAATTTCAACACTTTTTTCTTGATAATATAGAGTAGCGTCATATTATAATTATTACATGTATAAAAGTAATAAAATTATATTTCAGTAACAGGTATATAAAAAAATTGATTAATTTGAAAATCAATTGAATCTACAAATTAACATTTACCCGCACGATCTATTTTTATTTTTAGACATCAGTGGAAATAATTTAGTATTAAGATTAAATTATTGCGTTACTTGATGTTCTTAATTAAAAAACAATTCAAGAGTCCATGAGTTGTTATTCATATTATAATGATTCACGATTTCACTTAGTTAAAATATATTGAGAGCCAAGAATTTTTTTTTACTTTTGAATTAATCCCAATGATCACAAGTAGGTAATAGACAGTGTTGCTAATACAAGGTATGCTGAAAGTGATTTATTGTTTTTGTCACTGCGCTTTCAAGCAAACTTATTATAAAACAAACATATATAGGCTTTTTCAATTCAATTTGCCTTCATTTTCTGGCCTTACCAATAATTTCTCGAATACGGATATAACTAATTAAATTATCAATAGCATTTCAATATCGAAGAAAGACAACTTAAAACATAATTTTCTTTTCCACCGTATACTTCTGATTAATTGAATATTTAATTCATATTTCCGCATTCGTAAATTTTCTTTATCCGTTTTCCGTCTTATTGTGTTTTGTACAATACATAGCCGGTATTTGGTTTAAGTTTCCGGTAAAATATTGTCGAGGTTCCAAAACAATTAAAATATGACCTTATCCTATTTGACTCTTTCCATTTGAAGCTTTATTCCAACTTGTTCTTTTGTTAATTTAAATTACGGTTTATGCTAGTTTTACGGTGAATACGGCACTTATGAAAATTTGTTCAAACGATAATGCTATCAAATATTAATTTATAATAACTGAGTCAGTCATGAGTGAATGTCAAAAGAGGAATTATACAATTTTCAAACATTTGGTTACATTATGGGTATAGTATATCAGTAAAAATATCGCTAGCTGATTTGATAATGGGATGTAAATAGTGAGCCTTAAGATAATATCATTTATTCATTTTGAAAAATACTCGTAACTAAATAAATTTATTTTTGATAACGAGACGCAGTTTATTAATTATTCCAAACAAAAATAGAATAAACTACGAGATGCTGGAAAAACAAGAGTTCACTTACATAGATTTCAGGAAATTCATTAGAAACAATTATTGACACTGGTTGGAATAAAAATCGTTTTAAATATGGGAAAAACTACATTTAATATAACCGATATAATAAAATTTTAAGTAAATATAATTGCACGTCTGGTTCAAAAAAAATTATAAGTATTTCAATTTCAATTTATAAGATTACGAAATAAAATTTTAAATTTTACTCCAAATGAAAATTGCAGCCAACAATTTAAAAAAGTGAACACAAAATCTATTACGCAATTGAACAAATTGAAAAAAACAATATATTTTTTATAGGAAAATCTCTCCTTTCCGAAAAGCTAAACTATTTAAAAACTTAACAGAGTAAAAATTATTTACGTCGCCAATATTCCAATCTGGCGCGCCAGTCGAGTATTGGCCATATAAATGATTGAGTGAGTAATAAATTGTCTGGGTTGTGTATAACCAAATTAAAATCAGGTCATTTGCGATATTTGAAAATGTTTAAATTAAAAAGGTTTTTTCTTTAAAATGGCAAGAGTACGTTACGGAGAATTTTGATCCTCAAAGAACGTTTATCATTTAAAATTTTTAATTTCTGGATTTTCAATCGTAATATTTGCGTTTATTTCTCATGACCGTGAAACCAATGGTAATGCCTTCAAGTACTTCCCTGTAAATGTTACATGATTATATAATAAATACTGGCTGCTAGTATCAGCTTTGCCAGGACAAAAAGTGCTCATAATTTAATTTTTTTTATTCACTTTTCTAAAAAATAATTATAAAAATGTTGAAATAAACATTTATTTATTTCTATTTGAAAATTTAAATATAAAATATTCATATCTCTTACATCAAATATTCCAAAATTACTAATCAATTCATTCAATAAAGACTTTTTAAATCAATTAGGTTGACTATGAATTCCCCACCTAATTATTTTTTTTCCTAAATTATGTTAACAGAATAAAATATATGTATGCAAACAGGTACACCAGATTATTACTGAATACGACAAGGTTTTTGGTTGACATCGTTTATATTTACCGTTTGTGTTTTTTTATATGGAATGTCTACTTATTTTATTCGCTTTTGTGTAGGCTTTTTTATTTTCTAGTTTTCTTTGCAGTTACTCTTCTGAATTCAATTATATTGACTCATCACAATGTATATCTCTGGAAAAGGTAACCAACATCATCATACATATTTCATAACTATGCTGATTATATGCATTTTTAAAATTTCGTTTATTACATACTTATAAGCGTTTAAGCGTACTTATTATTTCTATTAAACTACCTACTAACATTAATTTTTCACAATGCAAATTTATTGGCTAATGTATTTTTCACCGAATAGTATATATACATTTTAAAAAGTAAAGGTGATTTTGCAGTTTATTTAAAGCACTTGAATCTCTTTAAGTGATTCTATGAACTTTTCGCTGACATACTTACATGCCACGAATTAGTCGACTATTACTGGTAAATTAATAGAGTTTACTTAAATGCAATCATTTTCCTTTTAATTTTGTTGTGCATACTACGGTTGTGAATACATATCAGGTATTCCAAAATAATGAAGTAGCTTGTAAGGAGTGAAAATAAGTAACTGTGACAAAAATTACTATTTTAAAGCTTAATATTGAATATAACTGGCGTCAATTTAGTAGTAAATTTATTATTCACAACTAAATGAGACTACGTGATATGGTATTATTTCTACTTTATTTAAATTCGTCGTTCGTTGTATTACAACATCTTTGTCAATTACCAACCTGAAGATGTTATTATAATACAACGAAACCTAAGTCGTGACAACGAATAAAATAGAGTAGAAATAGTACTATATCACGTAGTTTCATTTAATTGTAGTTAAAGCTTAATATTTATTTACGTAAAATTTTAATGGACGCATATAATAACATATACATATTAATCTGACGGATTCATTGATCTATTATCAATATCTTCCAGTCAATCAAAATGCTTAGTTATGCACATTTATTAATATGTAAATTATAAAAGATATTCATGAACCATCCATGTATATTCATAAACAAAAATATTTAAAAAATTTTCCTTAATTGAATCAGTGTATCAAAAAAGTGTTAATTACATACCCCAATATTTTTAATATTATTATTCGAAGGTATCTCATACAATACCGTCGTATAAGTTTTTAAAAATTGTAGGTTCTATCAATATTTGCTCTATGTGTGTACATAAGTTGGTACCCCAAAAATTTTCATATTTTGTTTCATAACATTACAAATATATACAGCCATGCCGATTTCAGCTTTACGGCACCAATAGTCCGCGAATAAAAAGACTGTGATAAATAGACGAACATGGTGTAGCTTTAAGGGATCCTTGTTTGCAAACGGAATCCTGAAAAGCGCATTATTTAATGGAATATTAACTACGTACAAAAAGTTTGGGATGGATTAATAAAATCTGTAATAATTCCTTTAGACACTGCACAATGGGCTCTTTCAGTGTAATTTTGAATAATTCAAGAATGTACTCAAAACTTATTTTTACAGATTTTTCGGTCATTGCTACAATATTGATCATAAATTATGTAGTAAGAGGTCACGCCGATTACAAATTGTTGCCACCTGCAACTGGAACTAAATACGGACAAAGACACTATGCATTCTATATATAAAAATTATCTAATGAAAGAATTAAATATGTAATTGAGACACGCGGTACTACAATTGAGGTTTTCAAAAGGACGGTTGCGAGTTGGTTACTTCACAAGAATAGATATAAGGCCAAATATCTTATCTCTGAACTGAACAGAAATTTCAGCTTAAAACAAATATAGAGAGAAACAGAAACGGAATGAAAGAAAGGAATTTTTAGGCTTACATACATACATGAATATATGAATATGTGTCTGATTAAAATGTTATGTACTTTATCTCTTTTAATCTTATTTTATTATATTAAAATTACTATTATTTTATGTTGGTTGGTAATATTATGATTATTTTTTTGGAGTCTCTTTAATAGTTTAAGAAATAAATATAAAAATAATTAAAATACATTTAGTTTTATTTGTTGACCAATGAATAGGACACATCAAACAGGCCCAAGGGCCAGTTGGGAAAGTAAGCACATCTTGTAGGATCTTGAAATAAAAATGAATGAAAAAGATTGCCTTAATGCAATGTTATTTCCACAAAGCTTGGTTGTGTAAATGTAAAATAATTTCAGCGATTAGAACGTCGATATTTTCCTACAAGACACTCCATTTTCCCTTAATCTTAATATCCTATCTGACCTGGTAGCACTTTTAACTTCCCCATTTCGCCCTCAATTATGACCCCGCTGTTGCTGAAGTTTCGTTTGAACAGATTAATCGAATGGATTTTCCAATCAAAAAGTATAAGAGATTAACATTCAGTGGTCTTTGCAAAACGATTTCCGTTAAATAACTGGAATAAGATCGGGCGGGATTAGCAGCGTCTGTACTTAAAGGAGGCGATAAGAAATAATGAGGGCGGACATTCCGTGAAGGTCCGTTCCCTAGTAATTCCTGCAGTAATTCTTTTCCAGGATACACACATTAAAATTGGTTAAACTATAGCAATGAATTTACTTCAGAGAAAGCATTTTTTGGAAATGTTGACACTACCTACAAATTTTGTTGCCATAAGACCTATTCAAATATATCCTAAACGATGGGATGCGAAAAAAAGCATCTCAAATTTACTCGTACAAAACTTTTTTAGACATTTTATTTCATAACTTTGCAGGCTTTATCAATACGTATAATCACTCCAAATTTCCGCTCGATAGTGCTAATAGTCAGTAAAACAAGTGTGATATACGGACAAACATGCAGCTGCACACACAGGTTCCTAGTTTGGCCATGGGACCTTCAAAATGATACTAACATTTAAAGAAGGTGAAAAAATAAACTCCTAAAAATTTTAATTTTTACCGTCAATCAAACAAATGAAAAATCTCGTATTTTTCATGACAAGTCAGATTATTTTTCATAACTGTTTGTAAATTATATTTTTAAAGAACTTGAAACCATCACGATAAAACAATGTAAATTGTGTCCTGTTATGTAACATATTAATCAATAAAACTCGCAGACATGACAAAATCGTAGAAGAAAAAAGCCAGATAAAACTCGTAAAAAATTCGTTTCAAAAACAACATTACTAATGCCAATATAAATTATTAGTTTTATTTTAATTCCTTTAGGCAATTGTTACTACATATTTAAAGGCCGTCGAGTTTGATTGTTTTTGGTAATTGTGTCTAAATACTCTTGTTATTTATTACCTAATTCATTTTTATTTTCAATTTAGTCATAAATTGTATTTTATTTTTTGCCTTCTCTGATTGTCCATCGCTGACCATTGCTGCTTTCTCGCCGAAACTGCTTTATTTTAATTTATTTTCTAGTTTCACCGCACTCCCCTATGTGTTATAACATTTTGACAATTGGGACAAAACTACACATAAAATAAGCATTTTCCTTTCTATCGGTGGGTTACGTGGATAATTTAAAATAATGTTGTTATACACAAAATAAATATACTCTTCAAGTATATAAAAACTAGCACTAAAACTGGATAATTTGGTATTATAAAATGTTATGGAAATTTAATAGACATAATTATAGGGTTACTTTAATTGTAGGTTCTATCGATATTTGATCTATGTATACAACAATTATCTTAAGGTGTTAAAGGTATGTACTGATATGTAGATGTTATTATATTTTAGTTAATATAGTTTATAAGTTTATGAACAAGTTTGCATATTAATTTTAAACATAAAGTTAGGTTGATATTCGTTGTACGTATTTCCTACAAAAATAATATTTATTTTTTTAATTTAAAACTTGCAGAAAAGAACCATTTACAGAATGTATGAATTACCTGATCAAATAAAACTATGTAAGTCAAATAATTATTCTTTTCCATTGTCTATTGACGGCCATCATCGTCGTTACAAACGTATATTAGGATAATAAACTAAATCCAAATGCCATCAGCAAAAATGACCAAAGAGGTTGGGCGAAAGAGCCTTAAACTATAAATATACTTAGAGCATCTAACTTTAAGGTAGCTAATTAAAAAGTAACTATTAAGAACTTTTTATTGTCAGATTAATCAATACAATGCCCGAACTGCAAGCCAAAATTCTGTACATTAAATAATGGATATTTTCTCATATAATATGATGGAAGATAGTGAAGAGAATAGTATATACTTCATAAACGCCATACCATTAATGAAATCACATTTACGTACACAATATAATGCCAAGTCCCCTAATTATGTCGAATAGTTGAGAATGCAGACCTAGGTAGAATTATGTAGTATTCTATTACTACCTCCCTCATCATACTCACACAGCCCAATATATACCCGTTCGCATTTAGTCATTTATTTAATATTGAGAATTTCCCTCGTAAATGCCAACAGACATAAGTTAAGCTCTAAACTCAATAAAATTCAACAATAATTTGAATAGTAAATTTACTTAATTTAATGTCAAGATTTGTTATGAACAGCCATGGAAATGATTTAATTTTGAACTGGACACAATTATTAAAATTTCTTGTATAGTTTTACTAACAACTCATTTGACATATTCGATAACGTAATGCCAACAAATGCTTGAATAATAGTAAAGGATTACATGTGGACATGGATGTTGCATTCTTAATGAAAAAATTACGATGGATGAAATTTTATTCTAATTGTATTCGCCATTTCTTAGCTTAAATACTTAGGGAAAATTTTAAACAAGATTGTATCTCTCCTTCGTTGCTTTACTTTGATGTGGATATCTCAATTTATTCATAATTATACTTTTCCGAGATAACATTATTTCTTGAAACACTATTCATTTAATCGTTTAAGTAATATTCATTGCCACCTTCCTAAATGGTTGCTTTATAATATTATTAAGATTCAATGAACACAAAGATGTTTTCTTTAGAATTTTGATGGCATTAAGTGGGTAAATTATCTATGTTTTTGTACAGCCAAATTCAAAAACATGTTGTATCTGAGTTAATTGGAAAACTAAGCTAAATAACATCTGACACAGATACATTAAATAAGTACTATAATAGATAAATTTATAGATATGATTAAGTTGATAATTATTTTATCGTTAAGGCTTTATTTAATTGTAAAATCTTAAATAACATAATAACATAAATAAAAAATTGATAAAGAAGAGTGGCTGATACATTTTTATGCATAGATATTTTATAGGGATGAAAACAGTTTTTGGTTTAGCATACTTTGCAAAACTCAGTAGTAAAGAATGGGAAGAAGAATACCATTTTTTTATATTGTCTGTGTTCGACGAAAATCGCTAAAAAAAAGAAGATGACCACTAATTTCGAAGCATATGTTAATGAAATCTAATTGTATGCTATGAAAAAGTCATAGAAAAATATTTCCGGTGGAAATCGGATACGAAAATTTTATTTAATGAGAATGTGATATTCTAGAAAGAGTAACTGTGAATATATTTGTTGTAAAGTAGCGTTTTAATGTATGGTAGTCTTTTTATATATTATATCCTTTTGTTGTAAAATAACCTTTTTATACAAGCTATCATTTTAAGCGCAACAACGAGGGGTATTAAAAATACAGTGACCTGCAAGCCGGCTAGAGCATCCAGCTTTTCATATTTTGTTTTAAGCAAAGTTATTTAATTTATCATTAATCATCTCTAATATGGATTGCCTATCACAATAAATATTTCGTTATATCTACTCAAATTAAGTAGGGCATACATGTATATTATTGTGAATTTCTCAAAAATTATGACATCCAGAATTATCGTTTTAGTTTACCCACAACTTTCGCGTCGGTTTCTAAAAAGCACCTGCCTTTGTTTCCGAAAGTACTGAAAGTTCCGGAAAAAGCGGTGGAAGGGTCGTGGTGGAAAATTGAGTGAGGTATTTGTTAATACAGCCAATTTTTGTTAAGTGATTTACTCAATATTTAATTATAATATTTTCCTTTTAAACCTATTGTTAACAAAGAAGCTTTACAATTTCTAGTTACCCTTCTGTCACAGCCTTACACTTTCACTGTTTTAGTCTTCCGGTCGCAATATATTGCAATTAAATTTTTCATATTAAAATCAAAGTTAGCAAGCAGAATATTAAAAAAAAATATTTTTGTCGAATATTAAACATAATATTGTACCGCCTAGGGTCCTATCATCCCAACAGAGTGCAGTGAAGTATTTTTTGTTTTTCATTTATTTGCGTGCTCTTGAAAGCAGGTTTGTTGAAGTTTTTGACATTGTACAGTTTAAAGTTCATATTGTCGTGACCGACCATCCATAAATTTATTTCTATCAGTTTGTTTGTTTGCCTTTACATTTCAGCAGCTTTTGATTATTTTTTTTGACATTTTTTATATAACTAGTAAAATGTTACATAGTTTTTTTTTAAATGGAGGAATTTGATGAATAAAAAATGGTTGCTTCACCGACAAAATCTCTTTACTTGACATTCATATAATTTTTTTTTATTTAACAAGTTAATAACAAAGTAATTTTTTTTTATTTAAGTTACGTTAGTCTTATTTCAGGTATTTTATATGCCCACGCTGATGTACTCGTAGACAGAAACTATTTTAATATTATTATCTAAAAATTAGCATATTATTATAAATATATATCTACACCTGGCTTTATTTTTTTTTAAATTTTACTCAATTATGGAAACAATCCGTCATAATTAAAGAGATAACTTCAGAGGCATTCGTGCTGATTAACTAGAATATGGAATGTTCTGAACACTTACTCGTCTTACTAATTAAATAAAAAACCAGCTAAACGCAAGTCTAGTTCGCAAACCTAGGGTTAGGTACTCTATCTGAAGTAAAACTACTTCGTTTACTAAAATTAGCACATATATTTCGACTTTCCTTCGCAATATATATTTAAAAATATCTAATGTAATTAAGCAGAGGAGACACATCAATTATCGTGAATGTCTTAAAAACTATTATATCGATAGGCGAATAGTAAATCAGACAGGTCCTCAATGAGTCGATAGGGATGTGTAGCAAACTGGTGTCGTGTGTCGTTGCCTGATATCCGGATATCCGATATGAAATTAAATGTTTCCTACTCGCTGCGCAGTAACGTAGGTGCGAGCTGAAAGAGATTGGTCACTAATAAATATGCAAAGAAATTCCAACCAATATTTGAGTACATAGTTCCGTAAGGAGTCGATATTGTAATAAGAATAAAGTGAAGAATTTTAGAACTGCAATGCGGTAATTATGTATTAATTTCTTTCCTAAAACTTACCTTGCATGCCATAATATGAAAATTGAAAATCTAAACATAGTTAAATGATTAAACATAATGTTCGTAAAATGTAAAGTAAAGTGTAACTACCTATTATTTAAGTTCCTTTTTTCATTTTAATAACGAAAAATATTCCTCCCCAATGGATGTACAGTCCAAGAGCTCTTTACGATTTTGGAGCAGGTATTTTAAGGCATTATCAAAATTTTGGACAATAGTACTTACACATTATTATTTTAAGGAATGAAAAGCCTTGCTGGTTCTGATGGGTGTCGTTAAAACTGCGTATTATGCAAATTAAATTAAAATATTATAGCCCCGGAAAGTTTTTCAGTTCTAATGAAGCTTAAATAACCTTAAATGAAAAACAATTAATAAATACAAAAATAAAAGTTCATTTTATATGATCTAGAAATATAAACAGACTAGACCAAATTTGTATTATAAAAATTTTACCAAAATGTATTTCATTTTCGCTGAATTTTTTATGGCGCATACACTGAATATTTTTAAAAATATGGACAAAGTTAATAATTTAATTGATAACCAGACGTCAAAAAAGTTGCTCGTGAGTGCGAGTGACAAATATTATGTCTATTGTTGAAAAGGTTTATTTTCTATCCTTGAATATAAAATTACGAATAAATATTTAATAAAGAAAATTGACCTATTGAATATATTTGTTGTTAATTTTGTGGAAATTCATTATTACCTTATTTTAATTCACAATTAAATTAAACTACGTGATTTATTTACCGTATATAACTACGCATTATATTTACTTTATTTAAATTATTAATCATGACCTAGGTTCCGTTGTATAACAACATTTTCAGGTGGGCAACTTTAAGAATTCTTCATACTGTTTTAGCAAAATAGTCTGAGAAAAATTTTGCTTTTAATAAAAAAGTTTAAAATACCAAGTGCCGATCTATCTTTATAACACTTCTTATTACTGAAATATCCTGGAAATTGGAATATAATTTACACCCTCGTTCCAAGTGTGATGCTCACGTATTTTTATTATTTTAGATACAATGCTGGCGGCGCGCTGTCCGGTTATCAAATTAAAATTTATCTCTTTTTCTTCGAGTGGAATATTTATTGTTAACTAAATCTTATCTCAAAGAGCATTATAGAGGGTTTATGGCTTCAACAAGTATTAGAGTCAGCCATGTAATGTGAGGTGAATATAATTTTTAATGGCGTATAAAATGCTTCGTTGCATTTTATGTGCTTGATTTATAGTATAACTTTTTTCACAAACAAAGAGATTTTTCTGATTTCGAGGAAAAGGAATATTAACAATATTTAAATGGCGTTGTTATACTTATAAAATTACACTTTACTTACCTAATCGTTACTGATGAATATGAAACTATTCGATTTACTTTAAATAACAGTAAATATAATAGTGACTACACTTGGCGATATTTGAAATTCATTATATTTATACAAGTGTTTAGTTTCGTATACTTTTACATACATCATATAAAATTTTCATAACAAAAATGAATTTTTGAGGGTTCATTAAACATTATTTTACTTCAATAATGTTTTTATTAAATTAAGTCCACTTATGATAAATGAAGTGCTTTGAAAATTTTTTCTTTGTCTAATACTAATTACAGTATAGTTACCTTTTTTCAAAAACATGCGTTACGAAAAGAATTTTTGTTATTATTCTATAGAAACCCCGTCTCCTTGGTATTTGAAATGTGTTTGGAAACAATAACCTAATAAAATTGACTCCACAGTTCACACTTTTTTCTCCAGTCTTTCTTTTTAATAAATTGATACATAAAAGAACGTTAAGGTGAAAACATATGAAAAAAGACTGACTTATGCCAGATAAAGAATGAATTACAAGAATGTAATTTTTCTTCCATCACTATTTTGTTTAAATTTCACTGCTTATGAAAAACGCTATAAAAATATATTCCCGTTAAAAGAGGAAAACGTTTTGCAAATTGCACTTTTCTTAAACCATTAGAATAGATGAGATATATCAATTTACGGAACAGTTTAAATCAATTTTCAACCTATTATTTGTGGAATTTTTCCTTCGAATTTTCTCTCTCAAAGATCAATGGTGTGGGAGGAAAAATAAAAATACATCTACCCTTCAAAAGATATATTTATTTTAAAAATGTATCCGTATTTATCCTTTTTAATCTCTTGGGGATGTATCTAAGAAATATGTTTTCTGGTCTAATATATTCAAAAGGAATTCGGTAGCATTATCATTATATTTATGCGTTTATTTTGCGACAAAATTAAAGTTGCGGTAAAAATGTAAGATACCCTGTAAGATAGTCTCATTTGAAAACGGAACATTAAAATTATTGAAATAAAATGTAGGGCATAATTGTTATCCCAACAAAGGCGAGATTTATAAATATTATGTCTGATCGTGATCGACCAAGTAAATATGTTTAGTGTTTCAAGAATTCCTTAAGAATTAAGTGAATAAAATAACACTAAGTTAAAATCTTTCTCGCCCGAAGCTAACTTTTCGTAGCAAGCATTTATAACAAGCAAGTAGGCATTTTTTGCACATTTTTCACATATCATAATTTGGTTTGCTTTGCAATAAATAACAAATACATTATTAATGGAATAAATTTTTCGCATTTAGATCGTTACTGGACTTATGTGATTTCTATTTATTTATCCCGTAATTTAAGTGTATGATACCGAGATCAAATTCTTGTAAAACCAACCGCGTTCACGCTGTGCTCTATTTACAGTACCACAATGAGTCAATTTTGATCTCCTGTACTTCTAAGTAATAAAATTAACCTATAGTTTGCATTTAATACTCACACGATGAGATAAATAATATTAAGAACTTATTTTGAGTTTTGAGATATGAATAATAAAAATTGTAGGTTTGTTACCACTCACTGACTCCGTAACAGATCATTAAAACTTATAGACCAATTCCAATGTATCTAGATTCTTGAAATTTCAAACATAGGCTGTCATTTAAAACATATGCATCACAGAAAAGATAATGAAATTGAAAAAAGTAAAATAGTTCAGCCTCCATATTATCATAGTTATCTCCATATTATAATATTTATTAGGTATTCAACGCACTAAGTATAAAAACTTTGGTATTGAATTGAAAAAGTATCAGTAAAGAATTGAATTTTTTGTGTCGAATTGAAAAACTTTTCTACTTTTTTCTTTAAATATACTTGGCAAAGTTTCAAATTTTAATATTTATGATTATTTGGTGAATAGTAATAAAATGTAAAACAGCTTTGCCACCGTATTACCATAAACTTAGATTATATAATATGTATATTCCAGAATCCTAGAATCTTTAGAACAAATTTGTACTTCAATTGGATATCCATTAAATATAAAAACTTTAAAACTTTATTATTACATTGAAAATATATTAGAATTCAATTAAGCTTTAGTGTGGAATTAAAAATATTTTTAATTTTTTTTTAAATATACTTGACTGAGTTTCAGATTTTAACACTTCTAATTCTTTATACACTTTGGCACTATTTCTATGACTTCTTTTTTATGGGATGTTATTTTCCACAGAAAAAAGAAGACAATGATAACACATCACCTCTTTACGAAATTTTCTGATACAATACAGCGAAATCTTGCAAGGGTCAGGACCTCTCTCCTACGTGGAGCTATATGGAGATTAAAGATTCTCTTTACTAATGTTATGATCCTTTAAATGACATGAAATATGTCAGTCCGATGTTACAGTTCAAAGATAACTGTAGCCTAGTGATAGGTTTTTGCCGTAACACATATTTTATGTGACACAAAAGCATTGAAGAAAGAACGATAACGTGGGGTTAAGAGGCAATGGAGAGCGTATCAAACATTTTATATGGAAACCTAACTTGTTAAAACATATGAAGGAGACCAGAGAGACATAAAGACTTGTAATAAAATTAGAGTAGGGTATCCAAATGATATTTGTTCTACCGTCTATTTTTTTGTTTTAAATGAATATATTTTTGAATATATTACCACGGCACATCGTAAAAATAAATCGAATACTTACTTAGTTTAAATATTTTTGGGGTGAAACTTCTTTAAACGTGATGGGAATATAATGTAGGTTGGAACGTTTTCGAAACGTTTTGGATGTACGAATCTATAACAAGAAGGATGGAAAATAGGTACTTAGCTAACTACGGAGATATATAGATGCAAGCTGTAGAATTAAACAAAAGGGGTACACATATACGAAAACAAAAAACTGTCAAAATTTTACGCGGAAACAAATATAGATGGCGGTCACTAATTCCATTATCTATTTTGTGTGACGTGTGTGTCAGAAGTAAACTGTCAAAATTTTATGAATTTATATATTTGTTACTAATTTTGCGTATACTTCATCTGTGACAAGATTAAAAACATATATATTTAATTTAATTATAAATCCGCAATGCTTCCTTGAGCCGTGTTCCGGTACTGCCAAAGCGGCTATTTTTTTAATAATCCATTGTCTATTTCAATTTGTATGAAGATTTTATTAGATATTTACGTCAATTGGCAATGATATTTTATTAGTTCTTCTGAAAGTATAGTGAAATATACTTCTTTTATGAATTTAATATAATCTATAGAGTTTCACATAACATATCTTTTTTAACATTTAACTGTACGTATTTATCCCGCTTTTAAGTACGTTTGCACTTTTAGGTGTACGCGTGCCTATGTGCTGTATGTATTTCAACAGTAAGTAATAATTACATATATTATTTATTACAAATTTAATACAATTATAATATTTATTACTTTCTCACTCTCTCTCTCTCTTTGCCGTTTTACCCTTTACTACATGGTTACAAATAGAGATTTATATCGATAAAGAAGTTTCACTTTCGTCACGTTTACCCACTTGCAGGCGAACATTTTTTAGCCCCTGGTTTTCTTAAAAAAAAGCTGGCGAACTTCAGAATTTTCAAATATTTAATGTAATGTAATAAAATTCATAATATCAACATTTAAACAATATAATATCCAGATGGATAAAAGAGATGGTATCACAATAATTTTTGCTTTTTATACTATCATCTGTTTGTTGTTTTCATTTCTAGTTTTTTGTATATATTGTTGCGGCAAATTGTGAAAATAAATCAAGTACTTACTTGACACAAACATTTTCTATTCACAGTAACGCGTAAACAAAAACGGTCGTACTTTTCCAAAATTCGAAATGTTAACTTAGGAGTAATGAGAAATATATATGCAATTTGCTAAATAATCAAGATGTTTCCTTAAATAGTAACATCTTGATTATTTTATATGATTTAATATGAAAAATGTGTATTTATACGAAATGGGAAAAAAATTTTAAATTTATAGATAACATCTTGAGTGTAAAATAACTTGGAAAATGTGAAATTTATAGAATAAAGGAAAAATGAATTTTTGCAAATGAAAAATTAAAAGTGAAGATTTACATTTGTAAACTAAAGTATTAATAATATAGTATAATGGCACATATTTCGTACATTTTAAATTAATAATTATAATGGTTCCTTTTTTTAAATTTTGGGTCAAAGAACCCTAAAAAGAAAAGCTTGGTTGGCGGCTGATTTAGTAATACTTCTTTTGTTATTTTACTATACCTTACGTTATTCCTGTATAGCGCATTTTTTAGAAAATACGATCTGAAAAAATAGAAGAAAATTATAGAAAATAAAACATTTAAACGTCAAAAAAATATAGCACAAAAATTCTTCAATGTAAATTTTATTACAATGATCAAAGGAAAATATTAAATGAAAATAATACTTCTATTCAATATATTACTTCCAGAATTTCATATTCGGAATAAATTTCATAAATTACATTTTTGTGCCAGATCTGCCACCGTGGAAACATAAATAACTTGCCAAACGTCAAATGTTTTTGATATAATCGTAACGCATAATGTCGACAAACGCAATATATCTAACAGGCAGAACGCTTAAATTTGAATAAAGGAACTGCGGCTGGAAGGTAACATCAAGGCTTTATGTTGATTACATGCACGCTCTTACGTGATATATTACTGGTGTGTAGCGATGTTTTCTGTCTCGTTTATATATAACTCAGTTTACTTTATTATTCTAACGACCACAAGGATCTGGATACTTGTTATTTCTCTCTACATTCATACACATGTGAATGTAATAATAAGTGGATATAAAAAAAGGTAGTTGTGCTCAGAGGCAAACGGATTATGTTTGCTTGATAAATCATCAATACGTTTAGTTATAGCCATATCATCTTCATGGGACTATATCGTCGTTATTGGTGCGAAGATCTAAAAATGTCGAAAGACCGGCAAAAGTTTTTATAGTGTTAGGAAGGCCCCCAGATGTGACAAGACGACTCTCTTAGACAAAGAAAATTAAAAAATAATAAATCATACAAATATAAATGTTGTATGATTATTCTTCCGTACCTTAAAAGAAAAACGGAACTTATAAAATTCGATCGAATGGCTGTTTATCCATGCATCAAAGGCGTTTTTCTCAAAAACATCTTGGCGTGGATATTGGAAATTTGGCGTAGTTATAAAATATATCTCAGTATCAAATGCTCAAATATATTCATATTGAACTTTAAGAGGATAAAATTATGTACTCGAAAAAAATTTAAAATTCAAAATATAGCGTGGGGTATCGTTTAAAAGAACTAGATATAATGATATCAAAAATAATTTTAGGCGTCATTTTGACAATTCATAAGTAACAATAAAAAAAAGTAAAAATACAAATAACAATTAATATTTTCAAGACATAATATATGCAGACATTCAAAAATATACTGGAAAATCTGCAAAAAAAATATCCTCCCCCTTTATTTCAAAAGTTATTGAACTTAGAATAGAGAAAAAAAACAGATAAATATACCCAAATATTGTAAGAAACCCAGAGCAATTAGTCTAGGTACCTTTTAAAAATGCACCAAGTTTTCGTAACTTTGAACGATATGGTACAACATATTTAAGTTGCGAAAAATTCATATTTGTAAATCGTTAAAGATATATTAATAAGATTTTAAAATATTTATGAGAGCCTAAAATTGTAACACTAAATATGTAATCATTTTAATTACGATTTCAATTCGCACCTGACATGTTGTTTCAGGAGAAATAATATTTTATAAATGCTATTTCCTTAAAACTCTTTGAAATACCAATATGAAACAAAGTACGTTTTGTACCCTCCATGTCCCGTTGTACCGGCTGTACCTATGCAGTAAATACGATACTGATTCCTAAAAGTCGCAGATTTGGCAGGGTCATGAAAAAAGCCAAAAACTCAAAAAATGTGAAAAAGATTTTATGTCCAATTGGACAACACGGAACGAATGTCAATGTCAATTAATAATTTCTTTTAATTAATTTAGGCAACGGTTTTGCCAGATTTTAATTGTTATTTTCACTTCTTTTTAATTGTTAAAAAGAAGTGAAAATAACAATTAGTATTTTCAAAACATAATATATGCAAATTTGTGAAAGTAGCTTATTTGATAACAAATTGTATTTTATTTTAAGTTTTTCTTGTTAGTTGATCAATGAATTGTTTCATTTTTTGAATTCTGAAATTCAAAAAGTTTTTATAAATGATCTTCTTTTCCTGTAAAGTCAGATCCAAATGCACCGGTTTCCGTTGTCGTGCAACATCTACATGATTTCTCTAATATCGAATGAATTATGACTTTCTTAAATTGTCTAGTCCTTAGTGGTCTAGAAGTGAATGTGATCATCTTATTTTCGTATAAAGAAACTTACGTGTATATTGTAGAAAAAATATTTAAAAATTCATTAGATTCTCCTCTGAAAAATTATATTCCTTTTTAGTCCGCCGGAAGTTATTTTCGATGAGGCATTTTTTAATCACTTATTAATTATGTTGGTAAAGTGTCAGCCTTTGATTTAATAAAGCTTCAGCATACGAACTAATGTTCTTGTGAACTAATGAACTTGTTATGCTGAAGCTTTATTAAATTAAGTCATAGTTTATTTCACGTATAAAATATTCACGTACATAGGTTAAAGCATTGTTGGGGAATCTCAGTGTGATTTCTTCTAATCCTTTGAAGGCAATAAGAATGCAGTGATGCAATGCATACATTTGGGTGTGACGTTAATTTGAATTGATCTGAGTTTTTTTCGTAAACGTTTGTCATACATTTTAGTTTTAATACCTATATATACATATATGTATATATATATATATATATATATATATATATATAGTCATACATTTTAGTTTTAATACCTATATATACATATATATATATATATATATATATATATATACACCTCAATAAGTTCACATTCACTCATCACACTCTGGTACACGGGTGACCAGGCGATTGAGAGTTGCATACTGTTGAAAATTGGAAAATTTCTGTGCAACTCGTTTCTGCGTTAGAAAAAAAGTGAGAACTTTCTGAGTAGTTATAAGGTACGAAGAAGTAGCGTTTTTCCAGTAAATAAGAGCAAGAAATATTTTCATCTAACGTACTGAAAATAATTTATATTAAAGGGACTTCTGTGTTGCAACGTTTGCTAATCCAGCATACCCAAGATAGAATAGATTGGAAATAGAAAATTCACGCACCTATATTATCTCATCTTATATAGAAGGAACGTTTTTTTGGCAGGTTCAATCATCAGGCTGTATTTATTTCACGTGGGCTTCAAACAATAAAGTTGTTATTTTTTATTTGCTTCGTACTAAAGTCCTATACATTAATACATCTTTAGTCCCTAGGGTGATGCAACATAAATAGAAGCCTTCTTTATGACTTTTTTCATCCTTCCAATGGAACCGCTTCAAAGAAAGGTAAAACATAAGGCGAAAGGTAATAAAATACTTCAAACATTCACCTGTAAAACACGCGCCTACGAGGAACCGTAGCCTTTAATGTACTGTGGGCAGTGCGTTGCTACGCACTGTGTTAATATTCCCAAGCAGTATGCTTGAGGGACTTGTTTGATTTACAGCCCGAATAAGGATTGAATGAATCGAAGCACGTGGTAATCGAAGATGGACATTTTTGCTATTCGCAGGAAAATAATTGTTAGCGATAGGTAATGTTTTTTCTCTGTTGCTATAATAAAGAATAAATTTTAAGAAATTACTTTGTTGGTTTCAATATATTTTATATGATAATTGGGTATAGAATACATGCACAGAATTTCTATATATTCATTAATATGGTTTACTGGAAATATGTAGATCAGAACGACTTTTTCTTAATTTCGTTCTATTAATTTTGAATTTAGTCTTATTTTCATAGATATTCAAAATTTCTTGAAAATTTTACTGCAATCAGCAATTTTAATGAACGTATCGAAATATTCCTTTCATATTTGCCTTTGATATTTTTTCAGTTTGATTTTTACTCAGCACATTATAAATTCTATTCCAAGTAGTATGTTATAACTTATTCCAATAAGGATATTATAACTTTTTTTTAAACTTTTCAAAACTAAATGAAACTACGTAGTGTAGTGCTATTTCTACTTTATTTAAATTCTTTGGAATGACCTAGGTTTCATTTTATGACAACATCTTCGGATGGGCCATTAGCAAAGATTCTTTCCAATCTTTACATATTGGCCACCAGGAGATGTTGTCATACAACGAAACCTAGGTCACCGTAATGAATTTAAATAATGTAGAAATAATACTACATCACGTGGTTTCATTTAGTTTAAAAAAATTTAATTAAGCCGAATTTCTGCAAAATGAACGCCAAATATATTAAATATATTATTACTCCAAAAATCACATTCTGTTTTTTTTATCTTTAAGAAACCTAAAATTACTAATATGAAACAGTTGTTTCAACTTAAAAGTTTTGCTTATAACATTATATTTTGACCTAAATTTACCAACGTCACCATACAACTATTTAGAATGGTAAACGAAAATACGAAAATACATAACTAGTAATGTACAGATTGTAACGAATACCTGTCTCTTGTTCATACAGACGATTTTGTACATCTAGTTGAGTAGCTGTTATTAAAGAAATATATGACGAGTTTCAAACGTTTCTGAAAAAAAACTCCACGGTTTGATTCACATATACATGTACCAATAATAGACACGTTCTTATAACCTTCACGCACATGTGTATATATATATATATATATATATATATATATATATATATATATCATTAACACGGGTTTATGTATGATTTTGTGCATCATAATGAGTAGAAAATATTAGAAAACTACATGACAATTCTCATCTATTTCTGAAAAAAACATATTACATTTGCGTTTCCAACGATAAAAAGTTGACATTCTTAATAATAATACATTTCTAATATATTCCGTATACGATCTTTGTTTTACATTGTATAACAATAACTAGTTTGACCACAAAAAATAAAATCAGTACTCCATACGAACACAGTTGTAACAAAAATATTGATTAAGAAAAGTGTTTTGAAAATATTTATCACGTAAATTGTATATTTAACTGTTATTTTTACAATAATTTGCTGTTTGATAAATTTAACTATTTATTTATGTAAGCAAAGTCCACTTATTTCTCTTTTTTAACCAAATATATGTTGTTTATATTTTATGTGAAAGAAGGGAAAGGACTGTCAATTTGGGAATATAAAATGATTGTCAATTTGGAAATAAAAAAATAATAAGCTAATTAGAAAAAAAATATAAGATGTTGATGTCGACTAAATAATGTTTGATTAATTAGAAAAAATTTCGCTAATGAAGCAAAAATATCAAAATCGGATGACGATATTTAAAAAAAATTATTTAAGGGGAAACGTTTTTATGAAGGGGTTTTTCATGTTGGAATAAGTGAAAAAATTAAATTGTATCTTATCTCATAGGCAACGTTTAAATACAATAGAGTCTGAATTAATTTTAATCACGAAAAAAGACGGAAAAAAATTCCAAGTAAAAAATTAATTTGGCCAGTTTTTTAACTTTAAATCACTATCAGTTTTAAACAATTGGACAGAATCCCTCATACCGAGTTTCCAACCGAAATTTCAAAATTTAGAAAAAAATTCAAATGATAATTTTAAAATACACTATCTAATTAAACTGGTAACTTTAAGTCACATTTGCTATGTACCCTGGCATTTCTTTGCGATTTTTGATAAATAATTAAAAAACTCTAAATAATTTTTCTTTTGGGTAAGTAAATAAAATAGAAAAAGTGAAAATAGCAAAGAATTCGAATCCTACTGTAGGTATTTAGGTAATAGCAGCGAATTTTATACATTTATCTTCATCCAGTATGAATACGAACTTCATATTGATGCGTTCCGACATGCACTTAGCGACTCAAAAGGAAAAAAAATAATCCCTTTTCAGATCGCTCACATGTCTATTCGTCTGACTATTTTTCTATATGTTAATCTGTTTGCCTGCCTGTCTGTCGTGGCTATTTTCCTCAGGAATGTTTAAAGTAGAAACTTGAAATTTATTAATATATGTTAACCCGCGTACATAAGAATTGTAAACTGTCAAAAATATCCGTAAAAAATTTTGGTAGGAAAAAATTTAGTACTCGAATTATTTTTATATCACATAACATGTCTTCACCGTGTTTTGTTTGATTGTTCACAAGGCTTACAGCCTTTGGCCGTGCAGCGCATCTCGGGGACCTGTGTTCGACTCCTGGCCGCTTCCCAAATGGGACTAGACTGGTGTTTTGGTTGGCCGTAAAAGAGTGCGCTCATAGCAATAAGTCAGCTATACATATCGATTAGATACATTAAATTAGATAAATGCAATTATATTTGCAATTAAAACAGCGAGTTACAATGATTTCAAATTTTTTTTTTAGAATCATTGTTAGATAGTTCCAGAGATATTGCATAAACATTCATCAAAACGTGATCTCTTCTCGGAAAATAGTAAAGACAAAATTAAGAGAAAAAACCGAATTAGTAGAAATTCAGTAACCCTGTTTTTTTTCTATTTTTAAATTTCACTCAAACTTAACAGGTTTTTTTTATATTAAAAATCATCAGTTTCAGAAGGTCAACTGACAATATAAATTAATTTGTAAATCATCATCAGTCTGTAACTATCCCCTGATGGATATAGCTCTTTCTGAAATTAAGCCGCCACAAACGACTCTGCATATCTGGCAATTTATTTAGGTCTTCAGTCTATCTGACTAGGTGGCGTCCCACACTGCGCTTCAAGGTTCGTGGTCTGCATTGGGGTTCTCGTCTACCTCATCGGTTGTTGATATGAACTGCCCATTGCTATGTCAGTTTTCTGTTAAGGACTGCGTTAACTAGTTTGGTCCTCCGTCTGATTTAAGACCTTAGTATTCAGTATATTTGTCCATTGGAATTTATAAATAAATGACATGTTTTTGAAACACGTAAACGTAATTTGCATAAAGTAAATTTATTTATGCTATGAGAAAAGAAAATTCTCAGTAATAATAACTTCGAACTTGCTTCTACCTTAATAATTCTATTTGATAAATAATCAGAATTTATTTTTTCAAAATACAATATTATGAAGTGAAAATTGATCGATTACTCGAATATTTAAATTTTAATATACGGATGTTTCAGCGCTGTATTATTACTGAAAAGACGCAAAAATAATAACACTTTTTAGCGTATATTTAAAACAAAGCACTACATTTGTATATTTAAAAATACTGCCTTTCTCTAACGTATTTGGATAAAATCGTAAATTTATAATAAGACTATTACGCTAAAAGTTAATAAATCGGTTTGTCACATTGAAATTCTAATAAGATACCTATCAATTATCTAAAACTAAAGGCAAAAGAATGATTTTATAACAACCAATTATGTAATTACGAGTGTGGAAACTTATTTTACACACCGGATTAAATGTTGGAATATAAAATTCACGTTCAAAAAATCAGTTTGGATTGAATTTCGTTGTAGTGTGAAAAATATAAAAATAAAGGGAATTATTGGTGAGGGTGAGAAATAAAGAAAACATTTATGAATATAAGATAGAAGTTTTGAAATAATACCATGGTATGAATAAAAAATAGAATAATGAAGAAATATTATAACAAAAGCGACTAGTATGACAATTCAACTCCTCCATTTACCCTACTTAAGCGAGACATTATATGAAATTAAAAATAGGTAACACCCGCATAATGGTGGTTATAAATTTAACTTAAATACGAATTTATACTCTGAGTCTATACTTCATATTTCAGTAAAATCCTTGAGCGTTTAACAGGAAGATTCACATTAAAAGCTCTGTGCTCTCCATTAATTATTCAGACAAGTTTATATAATATATGACTAGTGTGCAACACGTGTGTCAGCCTCTTTATAATGTCATATATTTTACCCTATTAGTGAGTGTAGTTTGCTTTTATTGTTTTAACGACTAATATGTGCGTATTTTTATCAAAAAAATTTTTTGTCGAAGCTATGATAATTGTTACAAGCATTTTTTCATTGGGTATTTCGGAAAAAATATTCATATATTATTACTTTTACCCGCAGCTTAGACAACCTGGATATTTCTCTTCCTCAAAAACAAAAAAAATCAGATTGCGTCACTTTTTTCTTAGGGTAAATGGGCTACATACCACAAAAAAAATTTAAAGGAAGAAAACGGAATTTTGGTAGGGCAAGTCAGTATCAGGATACTTTCATGCTCTTGGTCCACAATGTTCCCTACATGACCGATTTCGGAACTAACTCTTTTAAGAATTCTTGAGGAATTGTCGAAACAGAGAAAGTGTTTGAAACAGCTACGTCTGAAGCTCTAAAATTAAAATTGAGAAAAATAGGGTTAATATTAATAAAAATAACCCAGTTTGATGAAAAAATCATGCCACCGATGCTATACCTTATAGATTTTGAAAAGTTTCCTATAATTATATTCCCTTAAAATACTCGTTAGATAATATAACCACATGTCACCAATAATAGATACGAATATTTGTAAACAGTTCAATAGACACAGTGTGTATATTCAAATGTTTGAACGTTCATATTTTACCATTAAATCCATTATATGTAAGGGAACTCCGCATGACCGAAATTTATGGAACCCCCGTGAATCGTTTTATTTATTTTTTATGATGAATGAGAAAGAAAGAAATTATAAAGTATTTACGTACCACTTTATCCTCATTTAAGTTTTACCTTCTTCAACCGAATATTGAGTCATTACACAATATCCAAATTTAACGGCATTGAATTTTTTGCACCATTTCAGTTTTTTGAAGTCAGTAATGTCTTTTAAACTGGAAGAAGATAAATAAATTCAAAATGTTGGAATCTATAAATTTAACATTAAAAATTGAAATAAAATAGATATTTTAGGGGTCACGAATTTTTCTATAGTTCCTTCTTCTTATTAATCCTTGTCTGCCCCCAGTTTTTAATAGGCAGCAAAATTTTTAAGCAACTAACTTAAAGTTCTGGATCCTGAAACCAGGAAAATTTACCAGACGTTTGTTTTAAAGGATTCCATGAAAATTTCCTTTGTCTCCTAAACTCTATTACTTCTGTGCTATTGTCTTTTTCTCCTTCCACAAAAATTCTGTTAATATTTATTTTATAATTTTATGTCTTTCAAGTGCTCTATTATTATTTTATATTTTAATACCTTTAAAGTCTACCAAATAACCAATTTTTGAAAACACATTATTATGTTAACTGAAAGAGATCGCTGCTGCAACTATGAATCCGCTACATGTGCTGTATACTAATATGATAAAATAAATGTTAAACTAATGTATGCGCATAAATCATGATCATGCATAGACACTGAATATAGGAGTAAAACATTTTCCTCTCAGCGCCAAGCTTAAATGTTTCAAGATGTAAAATGCTTTAGCATATATTAGTAATGAAAGGGAAAAAAGAGGACTTCAATGAAAATACGAAAAAAAAATAATAAAAATCATGTAGACACGAGGAACAAATCAGAAAAAGACGAGAAAATAACAAATTATGAGGTCAAATTCATTCAATTCAGTGCAGGAGAACCAATAAAAAATTATTTAAATTACCTCAAATCGATCTATTGAGTTCTTTTCGCAGTTCTGCCGCAAAAGATGACTTTTTATGGTTTTTAAAACTCGCAAACCAATTTTCAGTCTTTCTTCACCTCAAAAAACTTTTTTCAACTACTATTTAGAAGTTTTAAAACTTTCAATCAAAACTCTCCTTGTATTAAAACAGACATGTCAAGCCTCGACTTTTACTATGTTCACTTTATTGAAAATGAAGAGAAAAATGTTCCCAAACTTAATCCGATAAGTGTCACGCAAGAAATTTACTTATAAGAGGCGCTATCTTTTGAATATAATTCTAGTTAAAAGGGTATCACAAGATTGCCTGTTACAAATGAAAGTGGCTGTATATAAACGTAGATGTACTTGTAATAATAGTTTTATAGTCTGCCATTTCAGTATATAATTCGGGTTGTATTATTTCGATTAATTATTAGAAGTTTCATATTTCTTTCGCAGTTCTCTTGAAAATGCACTTTTATTGATTTTGCAAAGAGGTTATAATACAATAACGTCAATTTTAATAAAATTTCATATATGCTATATTTTTTTAAATTTTACATTTCCGCATTAAAGTTAAATTAAATTATGCTTAAAACAATGCGTACCCATTCTGTCAATTAAGCCGAGTGCAGGAAAATTAAAAGAAAATTTGTCGAACTAATCAATCATGAAAATAGTCCTAAGTCGCCGGACTTAAGGCAACAGATAGATGTATATAGCAAAGAAATTGTCATGCTTACTACTATTCAAATTCTGATATTAATGAAATCATTAATTTTATTGCCAGTTTTATTAATTGTCTTGATTTCCTTGGTTGAGCATATCATAGTGCATTTCATACGAAAACATTAATCCAATATTGTCGTTTCTCTGACCTGTAAGGTAAATTTTACAAGATACTAGCAATTTACGGATACGATTTGAGACGATTACTATTCTCAATCGATTCCGAATGACATTTATATTGACCGATGAGGTAAATTTTTAAAGATCCTGCCACTGTATGGATATGAATTTTGACGCTTACCAATTTATATCGATCCTGAATATTATTTAAATTGACCAATAAGGTAAATATTGAAATATGTTGTCATTGTATGTAAGCAATTTGAGACGCTTATCAATTCATAGTGATTCTGAATTTTATTTAAATTGCCCAATGAGGCAAATTTTGAAAGATCTTTTCATTGTGTGTATAAAATTCGAAACGCTTACCAATTTATATCGATTCTGAATGTCATTTTTATTGACCTATAATGTAGATTTTAAAAAATCCTACCATTATGCGAATACATTTGAAACGCTTATCATTTTATATTGATTCTGAATATTATTTCTATTCATCGGTAAAGTAATTGTTGAAGAGATCCTATCATTATAGAGATAGAATTTGAGACACTTACCAATTTATGTTGATTCCGAACGTAATTTCTATTGACAAATAAGGTAGACTTTAAAAGACCCTACTATTCTACAGATACACTATGAGATGCTTACTCGTATCATTTTACATAGTTTCCGAATGTCTTTCTATTGAGCAATAAGGTGGATTTTAAAAGATTCTACCATTATGCGAATACGATTTGATACCCTTACCATTTTGTATCGATTACGCATTGCAGGAAACAATCATTCTACTATGGATCTTCCGTCTCAGACTATAAATTAATTTCAAGTTAAATTTCAAGTAAAATTTAAGTTTAAAAAAAAGAATTCATTATGATATTTGAAATAAAAAACGTACTTTTTGTTAGACTACTTACTCGTAGTTATATTTAGTCACATTTTCAATTCAAAAATAATTAAGAAAATTATTTAAAATTTTGAGTAATCCATTTTTTCATGCAAAAAATATATGAGTATAGGCGGGAACACTTTGAAGCATGAATTAAAATTTCATTTACCGTTAAGTTTATGTTCTTAAAGAGTAAATGAAATTAACTATTAAATATAACTTCTGACGTTTAACTGTCGGTCGATATTTACGAGTTTCTAATGAATACATAAATCTTGTTTTAATAAATTATCATTATGTCAGGCAACAGAAATGGAATTATTATCTTAAAATAATTAAATTGTAGATGAATAATGATGATAGAATATTAATCTAGAAGGAGTTAAAAGAATAATTATTTAAAATCTGAAAATTTGTCTCTATTATTTTATCCTTATTATTTATTTTTACTTATCGTAACCATACAATTTATAAGCTATATTCCTATAACGTTAATACAAATATCAAGGCATATCTACTTTAAAATACAGCAACCTCTCAGTTTCTCGGAGGAGCAAATAATACAAAATAACATTAATTATGAAATAAATAACGACATTCATCTCAATTCTTCACAAAATTCGAACACACCCCTTTAAACATTTATTTCTCTTCAAAAAGCTCGTTATATAAAAAACAAATCCTATTGAACTGAAAGTTCTTATTCTATAATAGCTTAAGTCGAATTTTAAATCAAAAATTGATATTAGTCAGTGCACGAAAGTTTCAAATGCTACGGTCTGTTAAAAACGACGCCCAAAGTTTGATAAGCACCTATTTCGACATCGATATTTCTAGGGTAAGCTTTCGAAAGCTACTTCCGGGGGTTGGGACTATACAATGTATTTATGCAAGGCGAGTTAAACAGGAAATGAGCCAATATTTACATTTCTTTGGAAAGATATGCTTTAAGGTGTATTTGACACGAATGGAAAGGTGCATTCCGACCTTAACATTGGGAGGGCTATTATATTTCTATTACAAGGATCGGATTTGAATCCTTATTATAAATAGCCTTAGATACACCGTTTTTCCTTAATGGATTTTATATTTTATGCGTAAAGTGAAAGAAGGCGTCGGTCTTTTTGCTTGATATTGTCCTTTTTTCTAGATTGTGTTTATCGTAAAAAGTATATGACGTTTGATATTTGGTATAATAAGTAAAACTGTTTATGCATTTATATATACATATATAAATATATATATATATATATATATATATTCGTATACACGCAAATGACGAATTGGATTCAAACATACAGCGTTTAACGAACTTGAGGGTGCCCTCGAAACTATGAGACCATTTGGTATAGGTATCGGTACAGGTACAGGTATCGGTATTGTTTAGAAAATAAAAACAAGGCTATTTTAGCGGAGAAACTTATTCTATTCTATAGTTAGACGTAAGCATGTACTAACTTATATAGGTGATATACGTTTTAACGTTAAAAATATTCAAATATCGGTTTAAATCGACACATCGAATGTTTCTGTTTCACAATGCCTGATTTTTTTTATTATTTAAGGGAAAAAAGGAAAGGTTGCTGAGCAATTTCAAGTCAAATCAGAAAATTAGTGGGCAACAATAGAAAAGAGGCATGACACAACTAAACATTGTCCAAAAATATAAAATTCGAAAAATGTCAGAGAATATTGAAAAAGAAATTAAATTTGGAACCAGGAAAATCTGAAGGGAAGAAATCAAAAGTCTGAGAAACACATTTTTAGCAATAAACATTCTGTGGGGGTATTAATTTAACTGCAAAAGAAGAAAAAAATTAATATTTCAGTTACTGTTCTCTTACTAATTACAGAATTATTCAAATTTTTCTCCTACTAATTATATATACAAATTTTCTGTATATACAAATTTATTCTTTTACTAATTACGTAAAATAAATAAAGATTACAAAAATTTAAAAAAAAGATAATGATTTGATATATGTTACAAAAATTTTGAAAGTAGTCAAATACTGTAAAATTTATATTTACCTTTAATTTTAGTAAAAGAATAAAAATATTCGTAAAGGAAAAAATATATAATGTAAGTTGTTGTAACATTTTAAAATAAATCTAAAATTGTAAAATTTTCATCTTCCTTTAATTTTAGGTCAAGGGGGTGGGGGCGGAGGCAAATTAAGTACTTGAGAAACTGTCCTACCTACTAATTTCTACCATCTACCTACTAATTTCAGAAAAAGTTTCATGCAAAAATAAAGATTTAATACCAATTAAAAAGCTTTTATAAACTGTCAAATATTATAAAATTTTGAGTAACCTTTAATTTTAGAACAGCGGGGCAAATTAAATGTAGAAAAAAAAATTTATAATTCAATATTGAGTGAATCGTTTGAAAACCCATTTACAAAGATGTAAGAATATTTTTTCATCATTTTTGATAATAAATCTTTATATATATACTGAAAAATACGCAAAAATATGAATGATGCATTTTCATAATTATTTTCCTTAAACTTCAAGCAACTGAAGGAAACACACGATTTTTGGAAGTTATTTGATATCGCATGGTCCCCTTAAGTTTGATGTGATTTTCACGTTTCATAAATATGTTTCACATTTTTTAAAACATAGAATCAAAGATAAAAAATGATACATATTTTCAGCAATATTTTCTCTTAAGCCTTCGAGTCACCACGATTATATTGCAATTCTTTTCATTCAATAATTCATTGATCTAATAATTTTAAATAACAAATTCATCCGACAATTAAAATCAGATTAAATTAATTCAGAGCCATCTATCTTCACACAAGCGATGTCTGTAACATGTTGCTACAATCTGTTTTATATTAAATTTTATTTGAAAAGTCCATTAAAAACCTTACGATTATAAATAATTTCTGCACTGATATTTAATGTTATTTTTGTTAAACCAGATTATCTGTTACGATTACTTCCGGAGACATATTTCAATAAAATTATTTTTATGAATAAGAATATGTCTTTCTGTTGCCATTAATTTAAAATATGATCTTTAGTTATCAGTGATGCCATCAAGGGTTCATAAACCTATAAATGCCATCCTTTTCATTTATTATTTTAAAAAAAATTGTCAGAACACGTAAAAGTACTTACCGATTTTGACTTTTTAATTTATATAAAGTCATAAAATTAAAGAAAGAATATAATGTACAGCTTACATTTCAAAGTCAAAACAAGATTCATATCGGACCTGTCAGATCGGAGTAATTATGAACAAATGTAAGTAATGTATTTACGATTTTATTTCATTTATTAATCCAATTAAAAAAACCGGTAAAGTTCGTTTCTAACTCGAGCTCCGGGAGTTTCGCACCACGTCTGAAGTGAAATTGCTTTATTTATCCTAAATCATGACTTTTGTAGACTTTCAGGCGCTATATACATTTAATCAATATATTTAAGTAGGGGTAGCATACACACTATATTGAATATATTAAAGACTATGAGATCTGGTTATAATTTTCCTATTATCTTTGCGTAGGCTTCTGAAGACCCTATTTTTTCTCCATTTTAAGTTCAGTAGTTTCAAAAAAGGGGGAAAATATTATCTTTTTGATATTTTTCAATATATCTCTGAAGACATACTGTTTAAAATTATAAAACTGTTCTTGAGACTCTTGTAACTTGTGTAAATTTTACTTTACACCATAAATGAAATTAAAAATATATTCCCCCCAAATATCACTACATAGTATAAAACAAAATCTTTGTCTGTCCGCCTCAAAAATTGGTACACGGATTTTAATGCGGTTTTCACCTATATATGGAGTGATTCACGAGAGAGGTTTTGGTGTAAATTTATCTTTTGCGTAATTTGGCTGAACATGATATTAATTGTCGAGTAATTCGGAAACAATCATGACAAATGAAAGCTTGACTGGTATGGGCTGTGTAAATCATTAGAATATCGGAGGTCGCATATTTATTTCGCATGACACTAAATTTTGTAGCAATTACCTTTTGAAATGAAAATAAATAAAGCACAGGGCCAGATTTTAAACGTTACTGGAATTGATCTCAGCGTCCAATGTTTTTCACCCGGTCAATTTTACGTTGCTCAAGTTATTGAAATCGATTCATATATTAGCACCACAGTGTAGGAGTAAGGGTAAAAACGACCCGTTTTCTAATCTTTAACATGTGAGATCAAAACATAATGTGTTTGTTTTTGCACATAATCCCACGGAAGCAATAAATGTTGTATTTAAGAAATATTTTAGGTTTGTACACGAAGACACGTCTGTCGATTGTTAATTCTCTTGGAATAATTATTATTAAATTCCTAACACTTTACTAAAATTTAAAGTTAATATTTAGTAATCATTGCGTTATTATATGAATAAAAATAGTCAGAAAAAGACTCTACATCAGTAATGTTTTGATCAAACTTACAAGCTCTACGCGACAGTCCGATATATGCACTTGTTACTATTACGACAGACAAATTATCCGTACATAGATACGTAATGCTATCCCAAAGGTATAGAATTAATGTAGGTCTTGTGTATATTGACCGACTTGTGGCCAAAAAATACCGATTGAGCCGGAAAAAACCCACACATTTGAGAATTTTCATTTCCATCACCTACCCGTGCGAAGCCGAACTCAGTCACTAGTTGCAACATAAATATTTTTAATTGTTAGCTGTTTAGATATAAGTGATCCACTATACCTTATTACATATTACTACGTCCTTGATTATTTTAAATACCTTATTACAGACTATTAGTACTGAATTTTATATTAATAAAGCATACTAAATCATCAAGCATCAAGTGGTTTGAAAATAGAGCGGTAAAGAAAAACTATGATGGTCAGATGATCAGGTGAGTATCCATATAAAGGTTTTATAAGTACGCATTTAAAAAAGTGCCCAGACAAACTTTTTTTTGACTTTTCTCTATTTTCTAGAGACGAGAAAAAACATTCATCCATGTGTTATACCTCTACGCCAACCCATTTATAAATACATTATCACATGTAAAAAATAGGCAAATGAAGCTTATTTTATAATTCAATTTTAAAAATATTCGTTCATAACAGTAATTTTATAAATTTTTAAAGTGAAACCTGTACAATGCAGCCACTAAAAGACATACGATAGTGAATGCTTTATAATTTACAGCGGTTATATTAAAAATTGTTTGAACACATCCATAATTCTGTGTAGAGCCATCCACACTGGATACATACTTGTGGCGCCTTTGTGCCTCAGGTAAGAGCTTTTCATTTCAGTCGCTCGCCTAAAGCCCTTATGTTTTCCACCTAAGCATGTACAAACTGAAACCGATTCATATATTAGCACCACAATGTAGGAGTAGGGCTAAAAACGAACCGCTTTCTAATCCTTAACATGGTCTAATAAAAACTGAATTTGGGTGATGAGATTTGAAATTAAAACGCCTTTCGGTATGCAGGTTAATTTTATGAAACTTAATAAATGTTTGAGTAACAACTTAATGTTATTGTTAATTATATTAATTAATAATTTACTTCTAACACTCAATAACGTTTCTATCTGACACTTTCAATCGTTATTGCTAATAAAAGTTAATACATACCAACAAATTAAGATGAAACATCTAGCACATATCCTAGAGACTTAATTTT
Source organism: Druceiella hillmani (assembly GCA_039881145.1). NCBI lineage: Eukaryota > Metazoa > Arthropoda > Insecta > Lepidoptera > Hepialidae > Druceiella > Druceiella hillmani. The sequence continues at coordinate 284,517 of JAYKKI010000131.1, forward strand.
GTAGTGTTTAATTTACAACTTATTTTATAAGCACTTAAGGATTCAAAAAAGTGAATGTTACAAAATCTAACTGAAGATAATAAAAATTGACCTTTGAAAGTTTCAAACGTCCATTTTGCAACAACGTCAATTTTCTAAAAGATATTTGTCTTCCGGAGTAAATCAAAACTGCTCTTAAAATTTTAATTTGACGTTGTTTTGTTTTGTTGTAAACAAATCGTAATATATTTTATATTCTTATCTCATCAATCACGCCATGATTAAATGGTAATATTACTATCAATCTAAAGGTTATCGTGCTACCAGCAAGAAAGTAGAAACGTCATCGACGAAAAAGATTAGGATGAAAATTTTTTTATAAAATATTAAATTTCCGCTACATTTCAAATGGGGTTGCCTTTGTGTAGGTCGCGCACGTAATCATATTTCTTGAGTTTACTTCTATGTAGCCTCGGTCTATTAATCTCTCCTTAAGATCTCAAATGACTTAACATTATTTAAACAAAAAGTTGAACGCGGTTATACCTGCAAACAGAGTTATGCATATAAACATAGCTGTACATATAAACGGAGCCACAAATATAAACACAATCATGCAGATATTCCGGTAAACACTTTTAAATAAATAAAAACAGCTGGTTATATGAATATATGAAATAATTGCATCGTAGTCATATATAAAAAAACAAAGGCAAAAAATCTGTACATTGAATATTTTTCTTTTGGAAAAATAGATTTGAGATCATGAAAATGTGCAATATATATATATATATATATATATATATATATATATATATATATATATATATAAATATATATATGCATAATGCAGATAGTTCGATGTAATATTTCCCATTTAAAATTTGTCTAGAAATAAATATATACTTATAACTAACATTACATGGCTCTTGTAGTTTCGTCTATTTTATTAACATGTACATAAAAATAATTAACTTTAAGTACTCCATTTACACACCAAACAACGAAGCATCTAGGAACGAGTGTTATATGAAGTTTTTATATCAAATCATTCGAAAAAGTAAGTTGACACATTGAAATAATTTTAAATCTTGTGTCAGGGATGTATCAGGAGTCGAATTAAATAAAAACAATTTTTAAAAACTTTTGTTTATTTCTTAATCTGTTAAAACAGTAAGCAAAAACTATGTCATCGATTTTAATATACTTTCCCCAATATTATGCCTGGAGTTCAGATTAAATTTAGCCTGTTATTTGTCCCTATTATAAATATCATGTAAGGAACGTTTGTCTGTCTGTCAGTCTGGTTGTATTGATATTACATGAAAACAAGGTATCCAACTTTTCATTAAGGTGATGTTAAAATTAAAATTTAGGCTCTCTTTTATTTCAATAAAATTTTCCCTAAAGGAATATAAAATTATTTATTGACGTAAGAACTGAATGAAATTTCATTCAATTGGAAAACACAAATCAAAGCGCTCCAGCTCCAAGTTCACCTTAAAACATAAATTACTTTTAACATATATGGTACTTTCGACGTGGAAACGTTATTATTGAAGAAAACTACGATTAATAAAAAAATTTGCAATTAAAGCCATTATTAAAAATAAGTGTTGACACATGATCACGGTTATGTCTATTTTATAACTTCCGGCTAGTAATAAAATAATACGTTAAAAACTTTTTGATAATATTTTAATCAAACTTGTCTTCCAATAAAAATATTTGTTTCCAATTAATAAACAATCCAATTATCCAATATTTAAATAAAAATTTGGTCAAGGCATAGCTAGAAACTTCGGATTCAGTTTTTTGTGATATTGCTATGCAGATTGATTATTTTTATTAATATAAGTGCTTATTATTATTTCGTAAAGAATATACTTAGAATTTTGAACATTTTATCTGATAAAAAATTACACTAAATAAATAGCAGTAAGACAAAGCCTTAAACAAGGAATGACTGCTGTCTCAATGTTCGTCTGGTTATTGTTTCATCGATTCCTCGGCAGGTCTTTCCGTTTCCTCTCCTTCCAGTTCTCGCTATTTAATTCAACGGTGCTTTCCTTATCCGTTTCAATTTTTGCATTTCCAATGGGCAGATTGTTGTTTTAAGGGTTTTTTGTTAATTAGATTTGATCCTTTTTATATATAAGGAGAAAAATAGGGAAACGTTTTGCTGTGTATCAGCGTAAGTTACTGAGAGCTTTCAAATACGTGAAAAAAAACTACATAAGCTTTTCAAAAGCATAGTATTCATAGATTTAGATTTCTGAACAAGTGTATCAAGTCGAGTCAATGACGGTCAAAATACGAAGGAAATGAAATGAAAGTTTTACGGAGAACCACACAGAATTAGGATGTTATGTAATATTTTATTTTTGCATTTCCTTTTCGGTTGCCGTCAGGTTATTATTACTTCAGTCGTTTGAAATTTGAAAATTAGATGACGGAAAAACCCATTACAATTATTGGCGATCACAAAGGTTTCACGAAATGTTATCAATATGCTTCCTTTTTAATACAATAAATTACATTCTGTTATGACACATTCTCTGAACTGCGATAATTATTTCTTTTTAAATTTGTTAAACTATATACAGAATTAAGTACACGGATTGCGGATTTATTGCTACGGTAGCAACCTCTTACAGTCAAATACAACGCGATAAGTTGCAAATACTCGAGCAGATTAAGGTTATAATGGTTGATACGGGCTATAACAGTAGACAAATATTTATACACGATATGAATTGCATGTAAAAAGAAAATTTATATGACCGTTAATAAAACAATGCAAGCAAAAAATAACGCATAGGGAGATAATGAGGAATAAAGTATTGGAACTGTAGTATTGCACTCCAGAGGTTATTTTAGAGACGGCCAATTCAAATGGTTTTTAAACAAAAAAACTAAATGTTTACTCTTTAAATACACATTTTGTTAATTCCTTTATTTTGTTGTGTATACAGTAAATGCATTCTTAGAATACAGTTCGCTGCTGCAGTCTTCTTATCTTTAATGCGTAGTTCAAAGCCATAAAATTAGAGATGTTGGGAATTAAATTGAAGATATGAAAGATGAAAAGATATTATATTAAAAGTTGAACGTTTATCCCTTGGTTTATTTGTTTGCCTATTTTCACGACTCAAGAAAAAATTTAATTTTACTAGTAGATGCAATATATATTAGGGCAAAAGATAGGCTAAATATAATTACGCTTCTATTTACGAAAGCGGAAAAATTAATATATAAAGAGAAAAATTACACCCCAGTAGGATTAAATGAATTCGTTGCGAAAACTATATGAAAAGCTTACGATGACATATACCGACATATATTTATTAAGTGTGATTGCTGGAATCAAAGTTTTTCCTCTACGCCTTGTTGTTTTTCTTCTTTTTCTTTACCTGCTGTTTGTTTATTCATGAAACTCGATTAAGCTAATAAAATTCTTTATATGATCGCCTGAACTCATGGATATAGAAGGTATACTAGATAATGCCTTGACTGAAAAATTTTCAAGAGGACCATCAGGTTATTGAACAATTTTCTGTACAATTGAATTTTAAAGTAGTTCCATAGATGATGCATTCATAAACAAAAAGAAAACTGCTAGAACATGAGAAAATTTTAATGGAATAATATGTTTATTCTTGAGGAAGAGCCAGTTGGAAAATTTTAACATATTAATTGATTAAAGGGACTCCCACATACACAAAAATCAACCTACTGTTTTAAAGATATTCGAAGATCACTTCTAAAAAGTTTTTTAGTAGTCATCATATTATATTACATTTTAATTAGTTATGATTTATTTATATTTCTTATACATTAATATTATATTCATTTTCTTGTATATAAATATTATAATTGATAAAATTTTAACACTGAACTAAACTTCAATACTGGACGACGACTAATGTCAGTCTTGGTTCTACAATTTTGAACTAAGTGGATTTACGTATAGTGTTTATAAACATTACAGATCCTGATGCATCTAGGAACATAGTTGTCTGAGTTATCTGGGAACAGAGCTTCATTCTAAGAAGATACAACTCTGGTAATCGGAATGCATCTGTGATAATATGAGATGCTTGGAGTGGTGCTGTATAAGCGTTAGGGCTGACAAGTCAGCAGTGTAACAGTTTCCTTGTTAAGGATTAAACTTGAATCTCCTCGTGTCATTTTTGGCCAAAAAGTTCTAATTCCAGGTGCTGGCATTAACTTTCAGGGTCTACACTACTTTGGTATGGAAAGTATTTAACCAGAAATTTTTATTCCATACATTTATAAATCTAACAATATATATAGAATACAAATCTTAATACTATACAGATGGTTGTATATATATATATATATATATATATGCATATATATATATATATATATATATATATATATATATATATATATATATATATATATATATATATATTAAATTTTACCACGGATATGTCAACCTTCAAGTCAATTAAATTTCAACATAATAAAACACAGATATTTTTTTACATCAAAATGTGTATTAACAAGATTCTTCTATGAATAATTGTTTTTTTTGGAAAGTTGATTTTTTATAACTAGAGTTGATATTGAATTGTTACACTACCCAATGTATTTGGGAGGTATAAAAACCATTTCCGTTTCGGAGACATTTTCATATGGACAATTTTTAAACTAATGAAAAGTCTTCTACCATTTTCTAATATTATTGTCATATTTCTAATCTGTTTCATTTCGATTCGGAAGAGCAGTAATCAGTTTGGAAATAAATCCATTTTTACAATATGTATTAGCAGAGCCAGAATAAATATTTATGATATCACTGATTATCGTTAGTTTTGCAATTTTATAAATTGCCTTTATTGTAAAAATAATTTTTATCTCTAATGGTAACAATATATTTGTTTGAATTATAGTTACATAAAATTAAAAATATTGTATAATTGACTTTTAAGAAATATTAATTAAAACGTGAACATGTTATAAGTCTTACAGCACAGGTAATAATATAAACTAGTTTTAAGTCTATAACTTTCTAATCGTTTTTGACAGAATTGTTGTGGTAAGATAATGAATTTAAATAGATTATTTTTACTAAACATTGTAGTATTTATTACATCTTCCATATTAAATGATAATGTAAATAAATTATTCTTTAACATGTTTAAACTGTTCCATGGAGTTGGATTTAAATATTAAATTATTTAATACAGCAGTAAGATTTTCTAAATTTGAGGTAAAGCTTTCAACAGCGCTATTTAAACTTTGCTCGTTAAAATCGATTTTTCAGTACTACTTGAAAATTCAAAATTGTTTATAATGTAATAACTATATTTTACATAATATATTTTTTTAATTTCCTTTGAACTCTCCCTGCAGTTTGAACGGCGTTGTTATACTTAATGGCATCATTTCTCCAATGCTCCAAAACGACGTTGAAGACGGTTTCAAAGCTCTAAACAATGCTTAGCAGTTGAATCTTATGAAAATTAAAGAGAATATACAATCGAAATTACAAAATGTATAATGGGGCCGAATGACATTGCGATATTCCATTTAGCTAAATATGTATGATGTTGCTTCTCCAGTAATCTTGCTGTTCGGAGAATGGAATTCATATTTTCTGAACAAGAATTAGTTACAAAATTTGTCCACTGGAATGACAATTCTAAGCGTGATGATGAGTTTTACCGAACCAATGTCATCAAAATTAATAATATGACTCTTTTTTCGACTAAACGAATTCAGTACGAACCGAGACGATGGCACTGTAACATGTTAAAATCGAATTGTAACATTTGTAAAAATTAAATATAAAGGTTGAATAAAATAAATATAATCCGAAAATTACGTTAATAGTAAAATAAAATAATCATCCTAAAATAACGTAAATAATTTAACCCCAGAATCCTACCCATATTAAAATTTAATTAACGGTACCTTGGGGTACTTATGTACCCCAATGAAAAAATAAACTTTTATTAAAAAACAAATTACATAGGCTATTTTAAAAATCATTTCAGTCTCATTGCTCACAATTAAAGCACATTTTTTTCCTAATATATCTCCAATTCTTATATATAAGGACGTTGGCAAAATTTGGTAATGAAATCTCCCTTTCAGGTGGACTTTTATGAGATCAAAAGCGAAAGTCTTTAGGTAAGGCATTTGATAAATGCAACTGTATCATGAAATTGATACCCACAATATTTAGTATTCCATAGAAGACAGAAAGTGGCGAGTTTTGCGTGATACGCTGTATGTGTAACAAAGCTGGTCAAATGTATCCACTCCCCTCTTCGTTTTGTTATAAAGATTTATTCTTTTCAGCAACTTAACGGATTTATCTGTCTCTATGTATGTATATATATATATATATATATATGTGTGTGTGTGTGTGTGTGTGTGTATATATCCGTATCAATGTTTGTTTTATTTTATCTAGAGTTAAATTAGGCGCATTTTGCATTAATTTTTAATTTAAACTACCAAGCGAATCAGAATCGGCCAATAAACAGATACAGACCTTTTGCAATAATTTGAAGTGATTTCGAATAAAATTTGGATTCGTAAATAAATTTTTTTTGTTACTTTAAATGTTTTGGTTTTTCCCGTAACCGGTAAAGCGTCAGTATATGGTGAAGTAGGTACAGTGGATATGATAATACAACAGATGCAGTACATTTGAAAGCTTCAGCCGATTCGTGATTTTAAATTAAGTTTGTTCAGCCGTATGAATTGCGTGTTTTATATTTGATTGGACGTGGGTGTGGGGTTGGTCCCTTCTCCGTAGACCTTTTTTAAATAGTCACTTACTTTGGTATATGTTCATCCATACATTTTTTTGTGTTTTATATTCCTCGTTCTTTTACACTATTACAGGTATCGACCCCGTCACTCAAATTATAATTGATGTTTTGCACACTGAATTATGACTAACACAGGTGTATTCGATTGTCCCGAATTAGGAATATTAATGGAGTCAGTTTTAGATTGGTCAATTTTATATTTACCTAATCGGTACGTCTTGGGCAAACTATCTTGGAACCATTGGCGATCGATGTCATGCTCCCAAGTGTGTGTAACAAAGCTGGTCAAATGTATCAACGTTGCACTTCGTTTGATTATAAGAACGTATTATTTCCGGCAACTTAACGGATTTGTCTGTGTCTGCTTCGCAGTGCACGGTGGAAAGCATTAAGAGTTTCCTTTTCTCCTTTACCAAGCTTTGGAGAAATATATGAAAGCAAATAAGTTCTAGGAAACTAGAAACGATAGAAAGTAAAGAGATGATGATTACATGTATAACGATACGAGCGGAGGAAGTAGACGTTATTTTTTACGGTCCTTTACACAAAAAGTCCAAAGGGAACCATATTGCCGCGTTAACGCTGTCTGCTCATTTGTCGAGGGTTTTCACTTAAATATTTGAAAGATTTAAAATTTAAACAACTTATGTAATTTTGACTACACTTTGAAAATCACATTAATATCACAATTTAATTTCAAGACCAAAGCCATGAAGATACGTTAAGGAATTTTCTGCCGAGTTATGTGGTTTCCTTTGAGAAAAGGTTATTTAAATAGAGTACTGATGATACGTTATTTTTTTCTTTGATCCAAGTGCAGGCAAATTGATAACTGCCAAAGTTGATATGATAAATACCTAAGGTACACAAGGAAATGTAATTCATATCCGTTATTTTCTATGTTCTATATTTACACAACAATTGTTAAGAATGACACATCATGAATGTCATCCAGCTGTAATGAGTATAATTGATGAGTAACACAAACAAAATGTTTTGTCTTATAATAATTGATACTTTATTACTGTATTTATGATAAATCGAACATCAAATTCCGCGGTTTTCTGTAGTTGATAACCAAAATACGAGTAAAGAAATCCTTATGTGTGAGTATAACTCCAATTCAAACTCTGCATGATGTTACAGCGAAAACGGTGTTAAGTGCCATTAAATAGCAAAGTATAGCATTAAATACTACGTAAATAATATATGGTATAAGTCAAATTCGTTAAAAACATAAATTTTCATTCGACTCGAAACTTGATTAGTCCCTTCGTAACATTGCGCCGAGAGGTACAGATTCATAATCCTGGTGGATCCAGTGCAAATATACATTAAAACTTTCACGATGTAGAGAATTCTCATGCCAAGCTTCCAATCAGAAAGTGAAAAGCTTTTAAGCTCGAGCCGTATGTTTCTACTGTTTGCTTCTCTTGTATCTCAGTGAGATCGAGTCCCATTCAGTACGTGATGGAATTTAGTATTATCACAGAAAAATATTCTTGGTTCTCAAATTTTATAGCGTTGAATTAGTGGCATGTTTAAGTTCTTATTTTGGGTATTTTATATTAGGTTTAGATAAAATGAACTTAACTTTTTTTTAAGCAGTTCTGTTCTTTTTAAGTAAAAATTCCCCATTACTTACGGAATTGGAGGTACTGCATCATTTTCGTTGGCTTTTAATAAAAAAGCAACAGTATTTTTTTAGTTTACAATCTTTCCTTCAAGTAAAGTTTGTCCGTTCCATAACGTAGAAACGGTAATAAAATCCATCTTCTTTATAGTTTCAGCAGCTTTGACTAATTTCATCGTTAACGTAATAATTATGAGCAAAAACTTAACAATATGACATACATCATCCGAAATAATTCATTAAATAAGTTTACATTTTAGACTACAAAATTGAAGGAAATAAATAGATTAGCTTTGGAATACGACACATCAGATAAGTTGATTATATACTCATAGTACTATTCTCAAGATAATCACAAAGCAACTAAAGTACAACATCGTACTAATATACAATGGACGGGGTGGTGATGTACACAATTATACACCCAATGTATAATCTTAAATGATTATAGACTGAAAATAAGAGCTTAGCTTCAAATGTGTTCTTCTACAGTTTTGGAAGAAAGGAAATCTTTGCAAAAACTATTTCCCCGAGGAGTTGTACAACATCCAAGCTTTGGTCATTTTTTGATAATGATGATATTATCATTGTGACCAGTTGATAGCATTTCTACTTGCAGTCTTGATACCCCATAACTTCACTGGTAGTGGTGTTATACTGGGATGTCAAAGTGAGAGTTATATTGGTGCTAGATTATCGGTGAACAGCCAAGCTGGAGAGAGGGTCACTCTAAGGAATGTCCCTTTTAAGGGTTCACGTCTCTCGAAGAAATAATGTTATCATAATTTACAAATACGAGAGTGGCTAAACTTTACACGAATTTTAAGTTTCCAAGTCTTTTCGATATATCTTAATTAATAATTATACCCAGAAACTAAATCTAAAGTCGCTCTATAAGTTTATGTTCATATATAAAATTTTGTTTATGATTAATTGATTATTCTTTACTGTTCCCGTGTAGCAAAATTATATCTAAATTTTACTTCCAACTAATTAGCTTTTGACTATACGTAAACCAAAAGGGCGCTGTTTTATTTCTCTGAAATAATAAATTTATTTTCATTATATTTTTATTGCAAATTTAATTTCCAAAAATAGATTTTCGTATAACTAAATAGCGAATTATTTTTTTTCTCGTGTACCAATTCTCATCATTATCTTTGTCTTAATAATGAATATAATGTACGACACCAGAATTCTACGTAATTCTTAAATTTATCATTCCATTTTGAATTCTTATTTGCATGAGATTCAGTAAGGAAACTGTGTTTATTATCAATCTAAATCAATGTTGATTCTCTATTGTGATATGAAGTTTTTTGCATCTCTATTTAGTTTTGCATATTAAGCCTCCATGGCGAATAAATTATTTTAAGGTATAAAGAAGCAATAAACATATTTCGTTCCAAATTACGTGAATAGTTGACCATTTATAACTCTAATTAATAAATTTTCGGATTTTTGACGTGATAACGTCTTATAAATCGATTAACACCGGCTGCACGCATGAAAAAGTGTCACATTCCGCCTGAGCCTGAGCGTGCAAGCGAGAGCGCGGAACGAGTGATAGAGAGGTATGATCTGCCCAAGCGTCGGAATTTATCTCTCTTCTCGCGTGACTTCAGAGCTAGCAGTTCGAATAGTTCTGCTACTGGAACGCCGCCACGCGAGCTTCTTCGAGAACTTCTACAATAAGCTCCGCCCACCTCGACTGAAGCCATTATCTGCAACAAGCGTTGAATACGAGACAACGTGTTTTGTGTTTTTTTCTACAATTTAATAAGATCCCATTGAGTTTCTTCATAATTTTCAGTCTGATTTAATTTTGTTCACCTCAATTAACTATTTTTCTCAAAATAGTAGCAAAAAAGGTAACTAATCCTCGCATTTTAATAATAATATGACTAATAATAAATAAATAATCATTTGACATAATATGACTATAACTAATTGTTCTTGATTATATTTAAACAAATTATTTAAATTAAATTTGCAAAAATTGTAAATAATATTTGAAAATTAAAAATTAATGTTTGAACCAATTTTAAAAATATTTATGTCGAATTATATCAATTATATCAAATTATTATTATTGATAATATTAATAAATATTGATAATTAATATTAATTATAAATTAATTTATTAATAATAATTATAAACGATAAATTAATAAAATAATTAACACACTGTAAAAAATCCGGAGTGAATTTCCAAACCCTCACTCGGAGTTTCGCAGTTCAAAAAAAATCACTCCGCATACGGAGTAAATATGGAGTTTTTATTTATTCGAGTTTTTGCGGAGGTTTATCGGAGTTAACGCGGAGTTTGCGGAGTGAATGTAGATGTTCATACGAAAATGCATGCCAATAAGGAGTTTTAGCAATAAAATAAATTTTTAATTAATAGAAATTATCAAATTATTATATCAATAGAATTATTATATTATATTATATTATATTATGGTATAATATATATATATATATATATATATAGTACAATAGTATAATATTAATCCTAGAACAAGTATCCAAAACATTGGTATGTTGCTGTACCAAGAACTTGTTCCATATGTTCACACTTGTTCCATATGTGCCGCCGGCACATACTGGCTGTTGTGAACATATGATGGATATTGATGCCGATGTACCAATTCTTCTTTGCGGCGACTTCAACGTAAACGTGAAAAATTTTGATGCATTCCTCAAATACATGAAAGATACGTACAATCTCGAATGCGTATCAGATGTTAATAAGTCAATAACGCTGAGAGGAACAACCATCGATTTGACTTTTTTAAATCACATTACACTTAAATCACTCCCCTTGATTTCGTACTTTTCCTATCATCGTCCTATCCTTAACAGCGCAGATTGGAATAACGCAGATTGGAAGATCTTAAATAAAACACATTTATATAAGTTGTAAATAAATTGTTAATAGCACATTGTTACTTGTAATTAATCTGCATAATTTAAGTAGAAAAATATTTAAATAAACGTGTGTAAATAAATGTTAATTTATCGAAAAAATTGTAATATTCAATTAACTCCTTTGTATCATACGAAATAATAATAATTCAGTGATAATCAATTTCAATTTAATTCATAAAAGTATGCAATTTTTCATCAATGTTTCTTAATGACGTATTCAAGTAAAACTATCTCCCGTAAACCGACTTTACAGACAACCAATTTTTTATATATAGCTAATAAATATGTGTAAATGTTTAAAATTACTCTACATGTGGCGAATGTCAATAATCTGAGATATTAATTAGGCCAGATTATTTTTCATACTTTTCCCAAACGATGACAATGAAGCTTTGCTGAAATTATATTTCAGATTTCATAAGTATTTAACGACACAAATTAATATTGTACTAGGTTTTCTCATTGACAAACATGTCACGTTAAAGTCAAGGCAAACGATAAATTTATTCCTCGCCACTGAAGGGTTCCTGCGACCACATACCGTACAACATCGTATTCTGGTTTCTCTAAAGAATAAATTCGTGTCGCCTTATTAGATCTTCATAATACTTATAACATACAAACTCGATCACGATACCTGTGCTTTTGAATTGGGGAATTTTATAGTATATTTTCAGATGCCATCAGATTCTAACCAAATTGCATGGGACCGTACTGGAAATATACACTTCCAAATAAAAATTGTCCAATTTAGTTTATAATTAGCGGAAATAGAGTGTAGAGTTCTCTGAAATAAAAAACGACAACTATTTTATGATAACACTTTTACAACACTATTACAACGCCTATACAACAACTCTTTTATTATAACCCTTTCAGTGTAACGCTGACTGTATAAATTTACGAAAAGGAGTAGTTGAATTACGTGAACATGTAGAATTAGTAAAAACGTTCTTTATAGTTTAATTCGTCCTCTCTGTACATTGAACTTGAGGAAGAATTTTATCGCATACTCCATCGAGTGAGCAATCGCAGATTGCATTGAGTAGAATACCAATGGAGAGGTATTTCTAATTCAAAAAAATCTAATGACATTTTCTCACATATATTTTTTGCAGTGTAAGCGTCTTTGAAATAATCTGTGTAGCCCCATATTTTCTCTATTCTACCTTTTATGTCAAAAATCTTAAAACAAAATCAGCTTAATATTAAACAAAATATAGAATAAACCTCAATGCAAAATCATTTTGGTTAACATGCGTCAATGAATTAAAGAGACATAATTAGGATCACTTTATCGAATTAAAGATATCGACTTATGAGTAGCATCAAAATAAGTATCGATAACTTATAGTATCGATATATTTCCTAAATATTCTACTTTGTATATTGTTTATAAGTTACACTCTATATTCATAATCCATATACATTTGTTACTGACTACACCATGCTCTATCAACTTCCATCTGATATTTTTATGGATACAGTGCAATACGGATTATGCTCGTGTAAATAAAAAAAAATAATGCCAATTGTATTAAATTTTTAGCTATAAAATAATAGAACCATTATCTAATTATTCATGTTTTTATTAGAATAGATCTAAAAACCAATACAAAAATGAAAACATGAAACAGATAGCCGAAACCTTTTGAATATGAGAGTAAACGCAGAAAAATTAGAAATAGCTTCTCCTCTGTGTACATTTCAAAATTATAGTTTGTCCAATCGTGTCGCTCACGTTTAAGTACTAAAAACTCTAAATGATAAATGGGTTGTCCATATTAGAATGGACCCTACGAAGGACTTCTTTTCTCATATTGAAAATAATACGAAGTATCGCCAATTTGACAATTTTTTAGTGCTGTAGTTGCCACCATTTTTTAAAACTGTGGTGGTTGGAGCATTATTTTGAGAAAAGAATTTTGAGAGACATTACATAAATACCTGTGTAGAATACAAAAGTAACAATACGGAAAAATTATAGTAGGTAATGAAAAGTGCCGACACTTTTTCTTTGTCCCGGGATATGGGCAACTAGGTTTTTACACGTAGTAAACACCATAGATTCTTTATAGTAAGCGAATGCAATGACAACTTGTTACAATAACTCTTAGGATTTTTTTTTGGAAAATAGTAAATAAAAATAATCTATAACAATTATCTAATTTGGGACTCCATTACGAGGAAATAATTCATTAAAATAATTATTTCATATTTTCAAAGTTTTCTCGATCATAATTACATTTAAACAGAACCATCGTGAAATAAAAAGTTCGGAAAATACTGAATTATCCATTTTATAAATTTTCTTTCTATAAGTCCAGTATATGGGACTTACCATTAGATATGATTTTTGATGAGCGTGTTTGACACTAAATTTTCTCTTGCAGTCATGAACTCGATTAAAGCGCTATATTTACAACTGAAACAAATACCATTATTAAATTAGCCGTACACATATGTATACGTACATATTACATAAAAAAAACTATGAAAATAAAATGTTTACTCATATTTACAGTAAATAAATAAATATTACGTGCATATTACTGAATTACGGCGTATTTAGCTATATATAGTAAAATGTTAATAGACACCTATTCATTCGATTAAAAACTTCTCCATACTTATATTAGCTTCAATATATAACGTTGATAGCCAAGGATTAATAATAGATATCGCGGAAACAAGAAACACGCTAAATAAAGTTAAAGCAATATTTCACTCGCCCAACGCGCTTTTAACTAAGTAACAGCGATGCGGGTGAAATGAAGCGCGTTAACGCGAGAGATGAGCGCTAAGCGGGAACTGCGACGCGGACCCTTCTAAATCCAACCAGGATCAGATACGCGACCATCCGTCCGATACGCGCCATTTATATTTCCGACTAATTATATCTGATAGCGTTATAATGACACTATTCTGTGCGCTTTACTTCGCTCGCGGCCAATAATTTGAGAAGTTTTTAATTGTGAACGTGCTCGCTATCGAGTGTAAATTTTGTGCTAGCTGATTTATTCTGATGTTACATTGAACGATGAAAGGCCTCTTTGTTAAAAACCTATTGATTGTATATTTTGGAAGTTTCTAATATCTTTTAAATGGACAACAAATTTAGAAAATAAATATATCATATTGTCATAATTAAAACTATATTCTGTACGCTTTACTTCGTTCACAGCTACTAAGTTTGGATGTTTTTAATTGCGAAGTAAGCCGCAACGTCGCATGTAAATTGTGTGCTAGTTGATTTGGTCTGATTTGATACTTAGCGAAGAAGGTTTTAGTTTAGTTTTAGCGAAGAATTGTTTTACCCTAGAAAATATCTTATATGGTAATAACTCTGTGATTTAATTATTGCATAAAGAAAAAACTTAGTGTTAAAGAAAATTAAAGTCTGTGCGCTTTATTTCGTTCGCAGACAGTAATTTGGGAATTGTTTAATTGTGAACGCGATAAACGCAGTATAGATAATTTTTTTCTAGCTGATTTAATGTTACGTGATATTAAATGAAGAAAGTTCTCTTTATTGAAGAGCTATTGATTTCATATCTTCGAAGTGTGTAATATTTTTTAAATAAAAAAAATTATAAAGTAAATATCTCATTATCGATTATAAAGTAAACATCTTTATTCTGTGCCCTTTACTTAGTTCGCAGCTAATAACTTTGAAAGTTTTTAATTGGGAATGTTTAATGAGATGATGGGTGTAAATTTTATGCTATTTTGATTTGGTCAAATGTGATACTCAACGAGGAAGGCTCTCTTTTGGTGAAGAGCTATTGATTGCATCGTTTCGAAGTTTCACATATTTTTAAATGGACCTAAAATTATAAAGTTTTTGTTCCTTGGTGAAAATCACATGTAGTAAGACTGTCATTATTAAATTATTATACGAGAAAAGCTTTAAAGTTTCATAATACTAAGCCACAATGAATTAATTCAATCTTTGAACCAAGAACCAATTCAATCATTGAAATCAAGTTTCTCTGTTCTTTAATACTATAGTCAAATCATTTATTATAACGTAATACACACAAGCACAAATAGAAATATAGAAAAGCATAAGTTTTCTACTAAATGCGTCTCACAGGTTTATTTTGGTCTTGTTTCAAGCTTTTAGTTATCTATTGTATAATAAAACCATTCAATTTTAATTTTTAGTTTTACTTTTATTAGAAACATTTACATTGAAATTTTATTTAGAATATATTTTAATCATATTTAGTTATAATATTATTTCGATATACTCTCTGTTAGTATTCTTATAACTCGAAATGCCAAAATAATAGGAAATATTAAATGAATTTCAAAAACGTCAATTCAATATATCATTACGTTCCTATGTTCGAATTATTGAAATAATCAAGTTATCTTACTTGCTCTTAATAATTAAAACTAATATAGTAAACAGATAATTTTAAAGACTAATGGTTGCAAAGAAAAATGTCTCAACTGCAAAATTTAAACTTAAAAATAACCAAATGAAAATGATGACAAGGTTATTAAAGATTTGAGAACTATGATTTATTGTCAAACTGTAGTCATAAAGCACTTTCCATTTACATATTTTCCTCGTAATAATATATATTTTAGTGAAAAAAAATTAATTATTTGTCAATTCTTATTTTTCCTTGCTACAACCTTTACTTGTAATAGTATACACATTAGTTACTGTCATGCTATTATACACTACAGGATTTAAGAAAAAAACCGCCGAGCCGTTTAGAGTATTTCAATCAAGTTTTCTAAATGCACTAATGAAAATTTAAAAACATAATATTCAATCTACCCATATATTATGACATTTATGAAGCAACAAGCTAGCTTAAAGAATTCATTAGCATCTACAGTATTTGATTTTACAGAATATTGGTTTACCTTTCGTTGCAGAAGATATTAATAAATGAAATTAATTAAATCATGTCTGCTACTGCTAACGAGTGTGCATGTAAAACATGGGGTAGCCAGTGTTTTTGCAATGTTTATTACTACTCATATATCGTTTAGGATTACATATCGTGTCATAAATTAATGTAGAAGGATATTAATATCGCTTTGATTTCTTTTTATGTCACAAGTAGATCATCAAAATTACATAAAATTTGATTACGTCATAGAATTAAATCGTTGGTAAAACTGAAAGCGTTTATCTCACGTCCTTTTTTTGTTTATAGGCAAAGAGGAATTTTATGGATACGTTAAAAGCAGTAGGGAGCAGTATGAAGCGGTAAAATGTCCGAACATTCGGAAACCGAGAACAATGCGTAATAAAAATGAGTTTTTGTATGAAATGGGTAAAAAAATTCAAATATTTGACGAAGCAATTTGATAATAAGTATAGACTTCGGTTCTAATTATTAACTAACCGATAAAAAAAATTAACGCCAAAATCGGCAAAAAATTGCGACATACAACGTGATTTATTATTAAATTTAAACAGTAACAAATATTTTATGTTAAAAAAAATTTAAACAAGAATATCCAGAGAAAAGTTTCCAGTTTTTAAATAACCGTGTTAAAAGTTAATTACTTTTAATTAACTGAATTATAATTGTATTATAAATGCATCAAAATTAAACTTTTATATGTTGCTTACATATTAAAGTACAACAGAATATCAATTTCGTGGAAGAAGTTACATTAAGGACTTTAAAGAAAATATATATTGTTAACATATCACATGATGAACTTTGTACAAAATTAAAGTACTGTAGTATTATTAAGAAGGTTTCGTTACACTTAAATGTTTACTATAATTTTATTAAACAAATAAATGATTTCTCTGAGAAATAATAAGAATAAAATGCTACGGTCATACGTGGTTACGTTTTAAGGTTCTTGCTTATAAAGTGAAAGTTAGGCATAAAGTTACAAACGCAATGATCGTAGACTTTAATTATGTCATAAATAATAGCGAAAATTTCCTTAATATCCCTGTAGGAATTTGAAAACCGCACACTGAGAAATTTCGGTCCATAAAACTGTCAACCCATATGTACTTAATGATTCACATTCAACCACATTTTCCGGTTTAAATATGAACGTTAGGTCCATTTACTTGTACATTTTTGTTAGAAGAGAAATAACAGATAAAACAGGAAAATTTGATACATGCTCTCAACCACAAAGAGAATATTTGCTTAAATAGAGGAAATGAAAATTATTCGGTTCATACTTATTAAATTCTGACATTTTGTATTGTGGTAAAATCCTGATGAAAACAATCTACACGTATAATAAAATTGTAATAGAGTGATTTCTGTACATGGAGAATGTTTTAAAAAGAATGACTGATTTAGAAAATGGAATGACAGTGCAAGTCAAGGAATCTGTTTTTAGAATTTATGTCCGTGTGCATGTTAATTTGTTCTTCAATCGTGTAAAATCTAGTAAACGGATTTGAATGAAATTTGGTATGGTAATGGTTTATACTCTCGAATAATATATAAGATACTTTTTATCTATATTTTACAGATATCAAAGAAAGAGAAAGGCGGATATTACAATATTAGTACAACCAATGCCATCTATTAACGATTTAGTAAACTTTGTACTCGTAGATATATCACAAAATAGTATTTCCAAAGCCATCAGCGTTTTAGTAAACTTTATGCTTATAGAGCTCTGAGAAAAAAAAATAGAAAAATGGGTTTCCTAATAACGTTTTTCACCAAATTCCACGCAAACGAAGTCGCGTCATTCCAAATATCAAATTTTCGACGAATATTCCCAATTGTTTATCTTTACATTGTTGAGTCGGTGGGTATATAGGTGGCTAATACATATACTTGAAATTTAGTGCGTGTATGTATGAGTGCATGCGAGTGTTTGTACATATATGTATATACGCGTGTGCATGTGCGAGCACATTTGTGTGTGTTTATATCATTTTTTTGGATTGCGTACCTCAAAAGTCAAATTTGAACCGTTATACGACCACTCACATATCTGTCGTGTCTTCAGATCAATTTTCTATACGACACACGTCACACGTCGACACGTTCACATCAAATTCTCTCATAAACCGCTTGCCGTAGAAATTGGCCATTTTATATACTAAGATTTATCGTGTCATATATTAATACCTAATACCCCAAAATATTCATTTGGAAATTTTAGAGAGGGCAAATTGCGTACTCAATTCTTTTTTCAATTCCATGTATGGCGTAGGATAGGTTTTGGAAGACCCAGCTACAAGGAACGCAAAAATGTTAAAATTATTTTCTCATTTTATATATTATACCCTTAGAGATATGCTGAGAAATATCCAAAAAAATGTGACTCCCCCTTATTTCTGAAAGTATTCAATCTAAAGTTATGAGAAAAATATTGTTTTTTTAAGCCTATGCAATGGTTAAAGAAAAATTATAGCGATGATTCTAGATATCATAATTTCTTAAATATTCCCATTTTTTTACAGTTATGAAAGATATAGTAAAGAAAATATTTACGTTTTCCCATATTTACAACCGATTTTCTCGGTAATCATGAAAAAATGGAGTTGATAAAATCTGACTAGAAGCTTACAGTAAAATTGCTTTTATAGGTTAAGCCCCGTGTCCTTCTTTACAATGTTTCATTAAGTAGTAGAAACTAATAGAAAACACAATTCTAGTAATAATTTAACCAGATACATTTCAGTTTTGAAATTGCTCAAGAATTAAATAGTTTCAAAATGTTAAAATATCTTTGCAACTGTAACAAAGTTTAAAAGTTCACAAGTGAGCCACGCGTAATTAACCTCTGATTGCGTTATTTATAACAAAAAGTGATGAGAAAATTGGTCATACTAACTATTAAAATTAACCCATAAATAATTTAAATATTTACTGATTAATTAAACGGTATTTTGCCAGAAAACATTCGAATTAATGTTTATAAAATAATTACTAAAATTTATATTTTCAAAAGTTATTTGGAATTTTGTATATGCAACTTTTTAAAAGGTTCATTAACTTTGTTTATATCACTGGCGTTTTATTGTAACACAAGCAGGCTGCTCTGATAAGAGATAAATATTTTATTAAAATCCTCTGCCTTATTTTTAAAGAATTATGAAAACCTTTAAAAACTGGATTTCACAACATTCTAATGTGCATCTTAAAGTCCTGTATATCGAACAAAATTAAAAAACTGTAAGAATTTTTAATTAACCCCGTATGTTTATTTTCGTCTAACATTGCCTTCTTCATTACAATAGTCAAACTCCAAAAGTAAATTCCTTATTGGTGAAGATTTAATTAGATATTAGGATTCTTAATGTTATTATAAACAAAGGTATTTACTTCAAATATACTCACACACAATATTTTAACACTTAATCAGTCAAACTTAGAGCAATTATTTCGTCGCTTTACCACTTTTTCCACCGTTAACATGTATGTATCAAATTGTCACTAAGCAACCGATAATAAAATAAAATTAATAAATAAAATAAAACCGGTCAATTGCGAATCTGGAACGCGCATAGAGCAATTCGTAACCGTTCGTAATAACGTTCGCGATAATGAGGAAAATTTAGTACAATAAATATTTGATAATACCTAATACGATTAAGTTTACATGTCTCCCATATATATATATATATTATCCCACCGTACATATTATATATCCGCCCCCCGTATACATTATCGCGAATAACTGAAAACTATGACACTTACTATTATCGTTATTATTTATAGACAATTTATGCACAGCTTTAAAAACCTGTTTTTCCAAAATTTTATATTTGATCATTTCTTAAATAAGGAGTGGAAAACATATTTTTTTTTAATTTTTCGGTATATCTCTGACGATATGCTACCTAAAATTACGAAGAAATGTTTTTATGATCCTTGGTTGGAAATCCTCACCAAGCTTTTCAGACAAAACACCACACTATAAAAGAAATTTTAAAAAATATAAATTGAATATATATTTAAAGAAAATGTAGACCTAAAGTATGTGAAAATTCTATCATTCCACAAAAATACACGTAATACGTGTTACATACTACGTCAATTTGTTAATATCTGGACAGAAAACTTTATTCGTTATAGAATACGTACAGATTATTTATATTAAAATATTTAAACTTTTTACTTCCAAACCTGTCATACAAACTTAGTGAATCTAAATGGTACACGCACATCTTATGAACGATATTTTTCTATAAATAAATGCAGCTTAAGCGGAAAGTTCAAACTTTCCTTACAACCTTACAAAGCTTCACAATCCGATCTTTATTTCCTATAAGGCATTACGTTTGAAAGCACAACTATGTAGTGGACCCTAAGCCCTCTAATTTGAATTACTCCATTGCGCCCTCTCGCCTTGCCGACTTAAGGAAGTATTTCGGTATTACACAAGTATCTACATAATCGTTCATGATGAATCGATAATGACAAGTCAAGTTTAGTTTATATTAATAAATAGGGGAATTGATTGAATAATCAAGTTCATTTTTCCTTTTCATATAAAATTTTGTTTTTTTCTAAAATGTCTAAGAATAAGTGAAAAATTAAAATTTACTTTATTATGTAGTGTAATAAGTTAATAACCATGTGTGTTTTGGAAAAAATGAACAATGTTAGCGTCCCTGTATATTTAAATTAACAATGTTAGCGTACCTTGTAAAATCGTTCATAAGTCCGTCTGTCACTCTGTCACAGCCGATTTTCTCAGAAATCGCTTTGTGTTGAAACTTGAGATTAACATTTTAATAAAGCATAGTAACCTGCACATATCTCAGTAGTCAGCGATGTGAAAATTTAAAGGGGGGGGGGGGCAAATTAAAACAACTAATGCTAGAAAATTAATTATAAATTTCCATGCGCTATACATGGGGAGTTATGCATCAATGAAAAAGATCTCAAAACAAAATTTTCACACTATTAGCAACTATATCTTGAGAGAAATACTGAACAATTTAATAAAAACATATCTTTCTCACCGTTTATTTACGAAACAAGCAACATATAATTAGGAAAAAAGAGGTTTTTATGAATCCCACGTGAAGGTTGTGGGAAAATTATAATATTTATTCGCATATCATAGTTTTTGGGATATCCACCTAGTAAGTCTCTGCTGATTAATAGTATCAGGTATTATTAAATATTTATTACAATTATAGTGTAATCAATATTTATTAAAAGTCCATATTAGGGATCACGATGAATTTTACGTTAACCCATGCGTGAGCCAAATCCGCGCTTGGGCGGTATTTGATTGTTCTTCCAGAATATCAAAAAGAAAACATAACAACTATTCCTTATTAAACATATTTATCATAAGAATTGTTAAGAACAAAATTGTTAGAGTTAGATTTGATTATAATCAAAATACATTTCATTATTTATTATATTATTACTCTTAGGGCACTAACCGCTATTTTCTAGCTGTAAACATCATTTGTAATTTCATGCAGTGCCAGTTTTAATAAATAGTTTCCCAACATACTTAGTTGTATCTTGGCATAAAACAACAATTAATACAATTTCTGTCATATATTGCTGGAGTGGATGAAAAATACCTGCCAAATAATGCGTTTGTTTTGATGAAAACTGGGAAAATGACTTCAGGCGTTATATTATTATTAATGACAAGAGATATATTGAATACTATGTAAAAAATATGTGTCCCACTCATTTCAGGGATTACTAAATTTAAAATTATGGAAAAAGAGTATTTTTTATTATTACATTCTAGATATCATTGTTTTTGGGATATTCATGATAACCTATATGTCCGCTCTACTCAATGACAATAATTATTATCAAACATTGATTGCGCTTAAAAGTCCATATTTGGGATGGCTTGTAATAAATAAAGTAGTTTCACTTGAAACATGGAAAGGAACCCTCCGTACGCAAGGCAGGCTCACATTTGTTATGTTTCTTTTTCGGTATCTGAAATATCAGCAGCAGCTTTAGTCTTATTTATATTTTATCTGTTGATAGAATGAAATAGTAAAAGTAACAATTTGTGATTTAAAGGCGCATTGGATGTAATGAGTTCAGAGATATATAAATGTGTTACAGAGAAGAAATCGATGGTTTTTGATATTGTTGTCTGTACGCGTTCACACGACAACTACTGGGTGGATTGTAACAATGTTTGTGGAAGATGTAGATCTGTGTGTTTGTAACTATATTTGTTTATACTCAGACTTTGAAAAGTTACATCCGGTATGTTTTTCTTATTGAATGAAAATTATTCAGTTAATCAAAACTCAATTAATCTTGCCAGTAATAATAACATATAATAATAATAATATTTACATTTCTCTAATAAAGTACAATTGTAATAAAACTATTTATAAAATAAAATCTTCGTCATATATATAAAAAAATACTTATAATATTAGAATGCGGCGAGATTGATTAATACGTGACTCGCTTTAATAATGGAAGTGTATGAATTGTCAAAGAAACGTGATCATAATTTTATTTTTTATTAAACTTTTGTTGTTATTATTAATGTAAGTATTTTCACCTTATAGAGAAGTATAACTCATTTAATGTTCAAGAATCACCTTTTTGGAAGTCTTTCACACTGCAATTAAATGTAACTGTGTTGGCAACCACATACATTTTACTGAGCCCATGGATGGATTACCTTTGAAGATATTTCATTTTCGCGCTTTTCACTCATCCTTGCTTGCTCATGTATGGTAAGCTCTCGCATTTTTGTAATTCGATTAGCTTTTCTGAAGTTTATTTTGAAGTTTTTTTGACAAAAAATACGATTTGTGTAATAATTTTTTTAGGTATAAGAAATATCTATTTTTAATTAATACTTTCTTCATTTGCTCGAAAAATTATTTAAAAATAGTTGAAATTGAATACATATTACGCATAAATTGTAACCATCCAATTGGAATGTACACTTATTTATGTCGATGTGGTATAACTCCTTTACCATACCTAACTTCATTTAAAAATATAGAATTAGGTAAAATAACTATAATATGTAAATAATAATTTGATTGTTTTTGTTAGACATTTTTTGTATTTATTTTTTCCCATTTAAAAAAATCTTCAGTACCATTTGTAATTAAATAAAATAAACAAAATTCATTATTGTGAGCGCTGATGAAGACGTATACTTCTTAAAATGAAGACAGAAGATTCTTTTGGGAGAAGAGAACAATTCTGGAAAACTAATATTTTTATTGACCACATGTTACTATTTATACGTAAATATTTATCTAAGCATATTCTATATAATGATTTCACCAAATTCTCTCAACATATGTTATTACATGCCATTAAATTAGCATCAACCTCTAACAATATTTTATAATACACTATTCGCCCTTGTATATATCTCCAATCATTAATAAATAAATACATAATACATATATATATATATATATATATATATATACATATATATATATATATATATATATATGTGTATATATATATGTATACATACATATATATATATATATATGTATACATACATATATATATATATATATACACATATATATATATATATATATATATATATATACCTTACAATGGTCTCGCACAGACACGTTTATCTCTAAAATTATGTATCCAGAATGAATTATCATTTATTGTGTTTTCATCTTCAACAAAAAGAAATTTTCCAGGTTTTGAAAGAAAGTTGTCCGCCCAAAACCCCTAAAGTCGTAGCGCCTATTTACACAGCTTCATGACACTCGAAGTGATAATTTACTAACTTTCCCGATAATTAAAAAACCCAGATACCAAAATTCTTCTAATGTTTCTTGTGTTAGCTTGAGCGTAATCATCAAAATATTCTTAAATTTTTTAAACTGTTTTATCATTTATTCGGATTGTGCCTTCATACAAACCAATATATTTCCATATTAATATTCCGGTCGAAATCTAAGAGGCCATATAAATGATTATACAATTATAAATCAGTGGAAAAAATTGTAAAAAGCATTGCCATTGTGCAGTAGGAATAGGAAATTCTATTTTGTCAATATTATCAATTTTGCCACTTTATACATAATACAAATTATTTTATTACAAAATAAAAATTATTAAGGTGTAACTTACAATCCATCCTCATAAAATTATGTATGACTATATGCTCACAATTTATTCTTGCGACGCGTTTCTTTTTATACTTTGAACACAAATGACGATCGGCCAGGCACCGACTGGAAAACGTTCGCGTGTCATAGATATACTTTATTTATCTATTTAACATTCTGAATTTGTACACAATTAAATGAAACTACGTGATGTAGTATTATGTCTACTTCCTTTAAGTTCTTTATTACGTCCTAGGTTTCGTTGTATTACAACATCTTCAGGTGGGATATTAGCAAAGAATCTAATCTTTCTAATATTTATATATATATAATATTTATATATATAATGATTCTTTGCTAATATCCCACATGAAGATGTTGTAATACAACGAAACCTAGGTCGTGGTAAAGAACTTAAAGAAAGTAGAAATAATACTACATCACTTAGTTTCATTTATTTGTGAATAATGAATTTCTACAAAATTAACGCCAAATATATTCAATAATAGTAACAATTGTACTTATCGCGATCTTGTTGCAACTAGAACAATCTTTTCCTGAAAGTATCAATCAACGTAATTTAAAAAAAAAATGAGAGAAAATATGCGTGTATTTTCACATATATACATACATATATATATATATATATATATATATATATATATATATTTATATATATATATATATATATATATATATATATATAAATATATGTATGTATATTTCAAAAGACGTTTGGAAGCATGAATATCAATGGTAACTTTCTAATATCAAGGTCCAACAAATTTCATAAATTATTAGCGTAGAGAGAAAGAGATGTATCATAAAAGGGCGAACAATATTTATGGATGAGAAACATGTGCAAGTACGTAAATTTAAACTATGATATAATTTCGTGAATCTGTTATCGCAGTACGAAGGCATATGTGGAGTGTTTAAAATATTATGAAGTAATAAAATAATAAGAAAATTATTATATTTGAAACAGTTTCTTAATCTTCCCATACATCTTACCACATTTCTCCACGCGGCTTATTATCTTCAATAAAAAGAGACATTTATTATCAATGATCGATATATCGATTTCAATCAAGTTTAATTTGTGAGCTATCACAGCATCAAGCAACAAAAATCGCTAATTCTGGAAAGATATAAATATTAAAAATAAAAGCTTCTTGCATTTAATTTTGTAGCCATATGTCATACGCTAAAAATTAAGGTATTAAATACAACTATATTAAATGTCTTTCTGACCGCAGATACTTTCAATTAACGACATAATTTTACGCCTAAAATAACATTTAAGTTGAATTAAAAACGACGAATTTCATTTCGGTTTACGTTACAAGCCATCATATATTTTTCTCTGCCGCCATATCGATATTTATTACACAACAGAAATAGGTTATATCGGTTCATAAAATACATAAACATAAGCAGATATGATAAGGAGGTAGCTTGCGATTTGAAAAGAAGACGATATTGTTGTTGGTATCTACCGTCGATACCGAGGCACAACATCCCGCACTGGGCGCACCCGCCTTTACTTTTACTCGTTTGTTTCCGAAGTAACAGGGCTTTTGTACTGATATCTTCCTTAAAACAGGCGTACGTTTTTTTTTCAGTTCAAGTTATTACCTAAGAATAACTCAACAACAAAAAGCTCTCTGCTGAATGTAATACATGGCGATATTTACGTTGCTTCTTTTTTGTATTTAGAATTTTATAAATATTATTTTGTTTCACTAATTTTTGTTTCAGCAGCTATAAAAATTTAAATTGAATATAAATATTTTTCTTCTAAATTGCTATTTTGACGTAAAATTATACCTTTCGCTATACTAGTTATTGGAGGTCAGCTTTCATCTGTACTACTGACAAATTAAAATCTGTACAAATTATTTATAAAGCATGAGACGGAGAATATAATTGGGTAATTCAATTCGTATAAATTATTATTATAACTAGAATATGAGTGATTTGGTAACGTCGCAAATATTCATAAAACGTGACTGGTTTGCTAACTCGTATTACATGAAGCATGGGAACAGATTGTGAAGAGAAGCATTAAGGAATATGAATTACATGTCAAGCATAAAATAAATTTAGTTCTCAGTTCATGGTTTAAACATGAATTGAGAGAAATATTCAAAAACAAAAATTATTTGCTATTGTAGATCTAACAGCAAAAATATCCATTATAATACAGTTTATATCATGAAAGTGCCCAAAGTTTTGTAAAAAATCTCTGGTAACATTTTTTTCATAAGTTTTTCCTATCATACTGCGTCCTGTTTGACTGAAGTGATCGTGATATTTTTTATTTACCAGCGCCAAATTATTTATCTTGGGAGTAGCTCTAATATTTACAAACAAGAGATTAAGCAACGCATTCGGATGACCAAAACTGCAGTAATCAAGCTCAATACAACATAGCAGGACAAATATTTTCCAATGACACCAAAAATAAAAACTAGCTAAAATGAACATAAATTCATCAGAAGTTCTCAATTTTTAGTGGTAATGATTCGAACCTTCTCTGCACTTGCAATCAAAAATGGGGCACTCTCTCCCCATTTGTTTCCTTCATTTTTCGATAGGGATCCGAGTCTTGGACAATCCGCGCATTGGACAGAAAGAAGATCGATGTTTTTGAAACATGATATTGAAGATACTTTAAAAAACTTCCATCGGATATAAGTGACATTTAAATAATATTTACTGTTTTATATTAAAAATATTAGATAAGTCACATTGTATCTCATTGCTGGAATAATTTATCATTTAAAATAATCGTAACTAGAGTAATTCAAAAATGTATACTACATTTTTTAAACTAGATTTTCTGAACAAAATTTGTTTTCTACATGTTCTGTGCACATAAAAATCTTGAAAGGTATATTGTTATAAAATAGTGCAAATGTGGCTAGAGTTCAAAAGCGCTGGAACGGAATTAACAAGTTTTGTTGTTATTGATCTTGCAACTTTATGAAAAATCGAAATAGTTCTTCAATTTAAAAATACTTTAAAATAAAATAAAGAAAATGTTCAAGTATTCTATTTTTATTATGAAAAACCTCTTAAAGGGACCATCTTATTTCTGAAAATTACTTAATCAAAATAAAATGATTCATCAAGTTTTTTATTTGTGATGACCTTAATTTATTTACGTATATTAATGTATATAATTCATATATATGACGGATTCATTGCTACGAAAGCAATCTCTTACAGCCAATTAGAACACCAGTACAGCTCCGCTCAACGGGTGGCTGGGAATCAAACCCAAGTCCCCGTAATGCGCCGAGCTGTCAAAGACCGTATACCTTGTGATCAATTCAATATCCCACGATGATGACAGTTTTATATTGCAGTTTCCGTGTTCATATATCTTTTTAGTAGAAACAATTCCCGTTAACTAAATACGTTTGTGCCTATTTATTCAAATATTTATATAAAACAACGCTCCATATAGCGCTTAATTCTACAAAATTAAACTTATTGTATATCATCCGTGTAATATAAAAGATATGTCAGAACGATTTACATCAGACTACTCAATTCAATAAAAAACATCGACTCTCTTGTAATATTTTACTCTCTACGATGGGCGGACCAATATACGTATAGCTCAACAAATATAATTATAATATTAATTTAAATTAGAACATACACAACACACGACCAAATATTTTTATAATAGATACGTATATCACAATAGTTGTCCCAACTTCCCTTAAGGCGTTAACGAATTTTATATCTCTTACTCTTTCACACTTAAGACAAAGGATAGCAAAACGTATACCTTCATGCATAAATATCTTTAGATAATAATTAATATCTACTAGAGTCGAAACTCTCAGTAAATTATAAGCTCGAATATGAAGCAAATGCCAAGCTATAACATGATCTGTCAACAAATAAAAATAATATGAAGTTTGTGAGAGGTTGAAAAAAAACGGTTGAAGCTTGTATATACTTATATATATATATATGTATATATATATATATATATATATATATATATGTGTGTGTGTGTGTGTGTGTGTGTGTCTGTGTGTGCGTGTATGTCTGTTATAAATAAACTTGAAATATAATGTTGTAGTCAATTATGAATAAACATGCCGATTAATTTATAAAACAAACCTTCCTTTTTTCTCACGAAAATTACATAATCTCATCGAAACTTAATTCCAATTTGTCAATATCGCAAAGTTCTAAATTACATAAAATAATAATACGTCTTATAATATATAAAACTCACTGAATAGCCTATCAATTATTTTTAAATAAATTATTTTATTTCTATTGTATATTCTTCTAGAACGTTGAAAACCTTTTTTGTACGTTCTATTTCTGCGACTAAAATCTCACGACTTACCACATATTAAAGTGATTGGACATCACAGCGGCTAACTTGGGTAAGCCACTGTGAATTTCTATCAGTGTGACTATGCACTTTCATGAACGTTTTCACAAAATATATACTTCTATTCTTAATTCCAAATATACTTCATATAAAACTGTAGGATACGATGACAAACTTAATTTGCAAGGAAACATAAATTTTATTGTTGCGGTTTACATCTTCCAAAGTTATTACCTTTATACAGAGTGAGTCAAGAAACCGTAAATCAAATAAAATAGCGTCATAAATATTAAGTTTATATGCAGTAACATAAAATAACTACGAGTAACTTTAATATGATTTTACTGTTATGGCTTAATTCTGGCAGAGATTTTTACCTGAGTCGTTAAGTGGCAGATAAAAATTTGACTAAGAATTTCCGATTTGACGTAAATAGAAGACAAAAAATATAAATTTGAAGTAAAGCAGGATGAGTGTAGAATTTTTCTACAAGAAACTTGACGACGTAGACTGTTGTCAGAACAAATATTCTAACGATAAATGATACAAAAGTCGGCGTGATAACAATCAAGGGCCGCTCGGTTATAGCTTATTACATGATACGAAATTTCTTGTACAGTTCTTTACACATGCGTATGGATCAAACTTTCCACTATTTCTTCATCGTTACAGGTAACCGTTACGTAAAAAAACGTATAACCTAAATAAAATTTCTAATCGGTTTAGAAGCAGGTTAGACAGAATAACCAGGGACTATAAATTGTAAATTGATAACTATACCGAAGTAATATGAAATTTTCTGTAATACGGTTAAGTTATAAATATTTAATTTTGATCATATTTATTTAATTTTTTTCCATATTTCATAATTTTACATTTAATTTGGTGTATTGAAATCTCAATTAGATTTCTCATCTAATTCACAGATTACGCAAAATACTTCTTAGGAAAGCATCAATCTCCAATCCAATATGTTATTTTTCGTAACGCATTGACTACATTTGCGTAATTCTGTACGATGAAAGGCATCTCTACAAGTTTTACCCTTACTGAACTGAACAAACTATATTTTTAATTTTTGTAAACTTGGAAGTTCAATTTAGTGCTATTTTGAAGTTGAAGTTAATAACATTTAAATATTTTTACCCACTTCTGCATATTTACAAATTGCCCAAAGGCATAATTCAATATCATTATATTTTAATTATACTTAAAAAACGGAGAAGCATGGCTAAAAATAAATTTAAATCTATTTCTGCACTTGTCTTTCTTTAAAATACGTATCTCAACATCTTTTAAAATACATATCCCGATACTGTATTTATCTATGTATTTTACCGAAGCCATCTTCTAAGTAATGGAGCATCACATCGGCTGGGATTGATTAAACTTGATCCTTTTACTTATATAGAATTTTTCTCCTTCCATATTTAAATAAATCCTAAATTTCAACCATATATATCATAACATTTGTTATCAGTTACTCCTACGGAGCTAAGACTCCCCTCTAATAAAGAACCCAAATTTCCCTGCACGGGAAGCAGTAAATATGACACTTTTTCCATTCGCCATTCCAAAATATAAATAATTTAAGACTCGTGTCAGTTTTTCTCTCTTTCACGAAGGTGCGAAAAGATTCTTTTCTGCTGCTCGTCAATTTCACCTCCTCTCTTAACTACACATGCCATGTCGACATGACTTATTATCGATACCAATTTTCTTTCATAACACCCACAGTTTATCAATCTGCTGTACATTTGACGTCTTTTCAATATTTACTTATTTTAGAGCTAAATGTATTCATATTTAAAATTTTACGAAGTTCTTATTTTAAATCATATTATATTAGGATACCGTTTCCTTGTCATACTTCGTCGAACTCCCAATTTCTCCATTAGACATAGATTTTTTTCTATTTTCTCTTTTCATTTCGTCATTTTGAATTTTTTTAATACTTTAATAAAATAAAGAAATATGTTCGTAACTTTAAAATAATCAATAGTCAGTAAAACCTACGAAGATTTTAAGTTTCTTCTTCTAATACTATTTGAAAAATAGTGTACATAAAGAAATAACTTTAATCCGAAACGCTGCAATAGTCCTATTAATTTTCGTTCAAAAATTTTAATTTTTATTTTAACAATCAAATTTCAAGTTTCTATTAAATAATAAAGAAATCCAAATTTTCAGTTGTATTCAAATCTCTACCTAAGTGGAACTTTCATTCGAATAGGTTCAAAAGTTTTTATGTACCGAAGAAACGCACACAAACCCTAAAAAAATATTTTAGCTTCAAAAAGACCAAGTAGCAAATATCAGTAATTTTTCCAGAAATATCTTCAAAATTTCCTGAATCGTAATACATGGCAAAACAAATAAAGTTTTGTTAAAATTTTTGTAGTATTGTAAATTTCTAAATATCTGTAGACAAATAGTGAGCTAAAAAGTAAATGCAATGTTTAAACGTTTTTGCCACGCACTTGAAACTAAATATTTCTATTCTGTACCAAAAAGCTCGTATTGAAAACGAAATAGCAAACCATTACGAGATCTGCACCAGTGTGGTTTTAAAAAACAACCTTAATTAATAATTCGTTTCAATCAAAGTGAATATTTCTAATATAGTGATTTTTATTGTTAAATATATACATACATAGGTCGGAGAGTTAGAACTGATTCATTGCTAAGATGAATGTATTTCATACGGGAAGCCCTTCGGAGGAAAGATTAGGAGTGGTTAACGGAAATAAATTACACGTGAAACACAGAGATGGCGTAGCTCTACACTACGTATTTCTCAACATTGTCGTGGAATATAACGATACATTAACGTTTAATTACTCTCGCATGCATATGGCATTTGTAGGAACTCTTACAGCTTTACGACGCAATAAGCTAACGGCACGAGGTGTAAAATTAATTTATTCCAGAGATATAAAACAACACAATAAAGTTTATGTTCCATTTCTCCATAAGTTTCTAGGACAGCATCCACATTGTGATTTGTACGCGACGTAACATCGTTTGATGCAACTTTAAATTATATGACACGTGGCGGAGAAGATTTTATGAAAGCTCTAGAGTAGCGTAATGCTGCCGTTGCTGTGTGGTATAACTCTAGCTATATTCATGTGCTCAAATATAAACAAAATTACGTTCACAATATATGCTTTACTATATACTTTAAATATAAAGAATAAAAAATGGTAAGTCTGAAAACATGGATGATGGGTTTGGTGGGGTACTCGTATATCGACAGTGCTAATGACTTCCTTATGTTGAAAGGACTGATGAGTCATCAGATCTAAAGACTGGTCTTGAACTATTATAGATCCCTGTTATCAGACAAAATATGCTCATGATAACTGTGACGACTTCAACAACTATTTTTCAAACTTGTCACGTAAAGTTGAAAGTTTAACATGCTATGATATTTATAATTTAATTTCATCCTTTTTTTAAGAAGAGAAAGACAAAAATTAGGTTTCCCATTATTTATCATCTAGATAAGACCAAAATATTTGTAGTTGCTTTATAGAATTGGAAAGACCTAGGATGTAGCGCTGTAGAAAAAATTACGGAAAATAAATTAAATTTTTGAATTGTATAAATACTTCATTCAAGAATTAAAATCGCTATATTACCGTAGTTACCTCTGTTTTCAGTAAGCTGTTAGTTTGATTTCATCGTAGATATTTAGTAGGAACGCATTGCTCTCCCGTCAGTATTCAATTTACGAATAAGGCATCGATTGTTGAGTGAAAATATAATTAATAGCGATAACAAGTGTTTTAATTTTACATATACCGTAATATGTGATGCTGTGTTATTAACACCAAATGATACATTTAATTACATATACGTGAGTGTATGCATGGCTGGATGCGCGGGCGAAGGCGCGCATGAGCGTGTGTGTGTGAAGAGTATGTGAAAGTATATGTGAGTCCTTGCGTGTGCATACATACGGTCAAGTACCTGGCGTAATATATGATAGTATTTTATTAACACCGAATGATATATTTATTTATAGATATGTTTTTGTGCGTATGTGTGCGCGGATATTTATGTGAATATACGCGCACGTCCGTGATGTAAGTGAGTGAGTTTATGTGTATGTGTGTGTGCGTGCGTACATGTGTGAGAACATGCGGATGGGCAAGCACATCGAGTGGTCTTTAGGTCCATGAGCGAGCATGTACGTACGTACGTAAGAGCGGGCATTCATGTCTGTGTGCATTGTTTATTTAAGGCTATTGTCGAAGTATGGAAACACTAACTATGCACAAATGTCAAAGTAAATATGTATAATGGCACATTATTACTAAGTGTTATATATACGAGAATATCTCGGATAGCACAAAAGAGTGAGGTAGAAGCAAAGTATTGAGAAATATTTTCTCGTCAGTAATAAAAATGCATACATTGAACAAGCAATAAAATATTTAAAATTTAAAAGTTGGATAAAAAAGTGTAAATGAAGATCATTATAAAATGGACTAAAAGAAAAAAAATTAAACTTAATATAGAAATATGTCATCTGTCATCTTCATCACAGCTTTTCCTAACTGGCGATATAAGTGTGAAATTGTATATAAATATTAAATTAAACGAATGTTGCATACCAAATTCAAATTATTTCCCTTACTTCTACATTGAAAATATTAAGAACTATATGTGCTATATATATAATAAATATTTTTTGTACAAAAAAGTCCGTTTTAGTGTTGACCTGAAGAAAATTCATTTCAGCGGTGAATGATAAACATTATTACAGTATTACAAAAATGACTCATGAACACAAGAACAAGGAAAATCAATTCTGTTTAAATATCACCCATTGTTGCAACTAACCAAAACGAATTCTGTGCGCATTTTCATTTAAGACAATGTCTTAATATAATAATTTGTTTTCAATGGCAATAAGTTACTAAAAAATAACGTCAAAGAGTTAAATAAATTGTATAAAGATGGTCCTTAATGTGCGTTTGCTTATTACTTATGTCTGATATCTTCACACAATGTGTTAATGGAAAGTAATAAAAATGTTTTCAAATCTGATGCCTAAAATTTCAATAACTTTTAGGTTTTCGTTCAAATAACACTATCAGCTACGTACACACACCGCATTGATAATAATTATTTTATGTTACCGTTTTTATACCACAACAATGTGATACCATACAATTTTAAAAATAAACTGTGATCGTTAACGCTAGATATATACATGCATAATAAACGTAAGAAAGTAGTTGACAACAATATATCATTGTAGAGTCCACATCACAGTATAGTTAGAAACCACTTTAAACGAGCAATATCTGCAAGAGATAAGTAAAGTCCATAAACATGTTCCCACAACAATTTCCCAACAAACGTGTCAAAATTAAACGTTGCAACCCCTAACTACGGTCTACTTTCTTGGAAAAGCCATCATAATAACTACGGCAACGATAATGTATCTCGCGGTGTAATTTATGACGCCATATTATTCTAAACTTTGTTCATT
The DNA here is from genome assembly GCA_039881145.1 of Druceiella hillmani. Classification (NCBI taxonomy): domain Eukaryota; kingdom Metazoa; phylum Arthropoda; class Insecta; order Lepidoptera; family Hepialidae; genus Druceiella; species Druceiella hillmani. The sequence goes on from JAYKKI010000131.1 coordinate 318,771, forward strand.
AAACATTGCGGACAGCTCCTCCCTCCGATCCTTCCAGAAACCTCGCGATACTGTACACTTTTTATGAATAGATACTGTGCAGGCACCAATGCGTCTGGCGATATTATTTTTGAAGTTGCTTATTACATAAACGACCTTCCAAATTAGAGTTATTCATTTAAATGGAGCCTCGTTAATCCTGGTGGGGTGTCAAGTATTCAAAGCGCTGTAATTAATGGAAATTAATGAGTGATGTGTTAATTTTATTTAATATAAAAACATATATCAACGTTTTAATAAAAGGATTATTTAATAAAAAATTAATCCATTAGAAACGAGTCTATGTTACTTCGAAAATAAATTTATACTTTTTTCAAGGTTCGTAGTGAAAAAAGGAACTTACAATTTTGAACTATTGGTCCACCTGTCACAACAGCAAAATATTTTCAGATTTAAAATTATGTGCATGAAATTTTGCAGTTTAATGCTTAATTTGATGGTCTTTGTTAATATGTAAAATATTTAAGGTAAGGTAAATGTAGCATACATGTAAAAGGAGGTTATATTTTCACGCATCCCATTAAGTTGGACATCATTCTATTGGTCTATTTAACCGAAGTAAAAATTTTATTAATATTTCCTTTTAAGGCCCCTTTTCGTCAGTTGAGTTTAGTTATTTTAATGTGTATTGTTTTATAGTCATCAGGATGCTAACAAAATTTTGAAAATTTTTACTTTACTACAGAATTAAATCGTTAGTAAAACCAAAACCACATAACAAGTATTTTGAATTATTTATTGAATAAGTAATTGTAACGAGAAGTAAAAATAAAGAGAATACTCAAAATAGTAGGGAGCTAAGAGACGGGGTAAAAAGATCCAAATAAACTGGATGCTGAGAACATTCGCACGAAAACGGGAAGTTTTTTGTTCAAAATGATTTATGAAAATAAATTCTTTCAAAAATTATTGTGCAGATTGTTTTACTCTTTTCCAATAGTTAATTAATGAGCAGAAAAAAGAGTCTCCAAAATTCGTCAAGAAATGGAAAATCTAGCGTGATTTATTCATATAGAAAATTATAAATGTTTTAAATACTAAAAAATTAAAAAGATAACTTCGTTTTTTTTTTAATGAATAATGGTTCCACTCTCAAAACTCGAGCCTAGCGCGCTAGTTGATAAAAACGCAAGCACAGGCTAGAGTGTCTGTTAAAACGAAAATAATATAAATGTTATTGTTTCATTGTTCGTTTTGTTCGTTTTATAATTATTATTATTCGCTTTAAAAATAATTAATTATAAAATAGATGCATCAGTATTAAACTATAAATTATCCATAACATAATGAATTTAATTAAACTTAATTGTCTAAATCAGAAACCAGTAACTTTGGGAAATCTAAAGAAAAACGTTCCACAGTTAACACATTTCAACATTTCAATTTCAAGGTGAGTTTAATGCAACTGTATAACTTTGTACAAATAATTAAACCTACTAGAGCCTTACAGAATTGTTACAACAGTTCGTTATAAATAAATGGTAGAACAATAACTCATTCTAATTTTATTTAATGAACAACTAAGTGTTTTCTTTAAGAAATAATTTCAATAAAATACTACGGTCATATTTCAGTACGTTTTAAGGTATTTACTGATAAGGTCATGGTTAGATAACAATTTATGAACACAATGATCGTGGACTTAAATGTTATCATAAGTTATAGCAAAAATTTCCTTAATATCACTGTTGGAATATAAAAACAAGACACTGTACAAATGCACGTTTAATAAAAACGTCAACTTATTTTTAATTCCACTTTTGACCACAGTTTCCACCGTAAAAATTGAACTTTAAGTCCATTTATTTACATGTATTCCGCCGAAGAGGAATGACGTTGAGTTAGGTAAAATTGTACCGTTCAGATAAACTAAACTATGATTGTGTGTTGTTATAAATTCCTGTCGAAAACCCTATGTTATAAATCTTCGCCTGCATTTATAATCCTCACCTTATTTCCTCAATTTGTCATCTTTACAGTTATGAGCCAATGGGCAAATAAATGTTTACTACACTTCCTTGTGGTTTAGTACGTGTATGCCTGTGTATGCGGGTGTTCATGCATGCGCTAGTATATGTGTGTATACGTACGCGTGTACACGTATTTGTGTGCCCCGTACTTTAAAAGGAAAAAGGAGACCAATATAAAGTCACCTACATATCTGCCTCTCTGCCTGTCACAGTCGTTTTTCGTGGAAACTCAAATTTTGACATATCAATAAAACATATTAACGCTCGTATATTTTAATAACCAGTACTCAAACATATTTACATGTATATTTCTGGAGCGATAAATCAGGTACTCGAAATTTTTTTTTTTATTTTTCTTAAATTTTCTAACATAGGCTATGAATTCATTATGGAATAGTACTTTAAACATAAGGTGAAACGCAATAAAATTTCGTTGTTTTTTCCGTTATTACAATTTGTATTTGTGGTATGATTAATCAGAACAATTAAATATACTCCATTCTTAAAAAAATAATCGCAAAAGATTTTAATATTTTTGAGTGGTTAACAAAAAGCATTCCAACGAAAAAAATCGGAACACTTATGAAATCATTTCGGTGACCGTTCGTTCATCTGTCAAAGGCAATTTCTTCAGAAAATGTTCGATATAAAAATGTATGGTTTCGTAGCCCAATTATAGAAGTCAAGTACCTATTAGGAGTTTGATTCTGACGATGAATTTCGGAGGAAATTAGGAAATTAAAAAAATTTACAAATTAATCGTGTATGGTGTTAGGTAGAAAATTATTTGAGTACGAATTCAATAATATATTATTGTATTCAATATATTTTTCGACAAAAACGCTTCAAAAAATGTTGTGCTACCCTCTTAACAAGATCTTTTTAGGGTATCGTACTTCAAAAGTAAAAACAGAACCCTTATAACACACTCACGCTTCTGTTCGTCCGTGCATCACAGCCGTTTATCTGAAAATGAAGTAAAAATCAAATGTTATACTAATATATAATGTAATCAGTTATTAACCACTTACATTAAAAAAAAAATTAATAATATTGGGGTTCAAGTACCTCGAAAGAAAAAAAACAAACCATATAAAATCATTCCCAAGTCTGTCTGATCATGGTTAGATGGTTAGATCTATCACATGACAGATATTAGTAGTTTTTCCAAGAAATTTATACCTTTACATGAAACAATTAAGACAATTTGTTTCAGGTGGAAGTAGGCGAGTAAGAGAGTAGGACTTGGTAAGACTAGGAATAAAAAAAAATTATGCATTTATTTCGATGAAAACTGTGAAACTTAGACTAATTCGTATTTACCAATAACTTAAGTTTTTAGTAACAATAACTTAATTATTTAGTTAGTAACAATAACTTAATTTTTATATATGATAGCATTTTAATAACTTAATCACTTCAAAAATACAACTTTCATTATTTACAGAAGAGACTGATAATATGCAGAGAGAATTATAATTAATACGTAACACACTTCAATAGCAGAAGGGATAATGAAATATAGTAAAAGCGTGATTATAATTTTGTTTTTAAACGTCGTCGTTACTAATGCTGTAAGCGATTTTTTTCGTACTTAGATATAACTTATTTAACTGCAATAAAATTTTACTATGTTAACGTCCACAAATATTGTACTATGTTAGCGACTATATTCTTTTTACCACGTTAGTGGCCACGAGCATTTACTTTTCACTAGCTTTGCTCTTCGCTCATATTTAATGTAAAAACCGTTTCGAGCTGAAAAAGGTAAGATCCTTTGTGTTCGTTATTTTTCGTATAATGTTCGTATAATATTATTATTTCCTCAACTGGTTGTTCTTTTATTAAGAAATAAATTATTATTATAATTAGTTAGAGCACAGCAGATTCTCCATTTTGAGCGCCGTACAAGATATATATATCTCAAAACAAAAAAAAATGAATTTTTCTCTGGCAAAGAAAAAACCTCTGAAATAAATATTTTAATGGCCTATGTACGTAAATATTTCTCCTAATATACTTTAAACATTCACTTCCCCAAATTCTGTCAGTATATATGATTAGATGTTAATAAGAGAGCGTCATTTTTAAGTAATATTTTACATTGCCCTATTCTCAATTATATATGTTTTCTAAATATAACAATCAAAATATTATTTATTATTAGAATTTACGTTTATTTTTTATGTACGTATAAATATATATATATATATATATATATATATATATATATATATATATATAATGATGACTGATTATAAAACTTATGACTATACAGCTTAAGTACGTTTGCTATATAATTATATATGATCACAAGAATTACAACTGATTATTAAGCAGCCAATTGTAATTCTTGACAATATAAAATAAAATACATAAATAAATTACAAAAAATAAAAAAATTTATAATTAAATGTTTTTCTAGATTTTCTACAACAAACTTATGACGTTTGTCACTTAATATTAATTTTTTGATTGAAAATGACTTCTCTATTCTCTTCCTCCCGTCAACTGACATTATTTAGACATTATTTAGAATTATTCACTATAATTCTATATAAACGTCTTCAGGCAGAGTTTGATACATAAATTCTTTAGCTTTCTTTCTTCCTTCAAGACAGCATTTATTTTGTCACGGACTTTTTTCAATTGTGAACTCAGGGCGTTAGCGTTTCAGCTCTGTTTATTCATTGTTTTCCAATATTTCCAAAGTCTTGCACAGAGAAAGATTTTTAGTTTATAGTCTCTCAATCGCGTCGGGTACATTGCTGAAATGTGTTGTAATAAGAGCAATAGTTTGTTTGATTTTGGGATCCTCAAATACCAGCTGGCTTGAATTAATTTCAATGACCTTTGCACTGTCAAATTGACCAACTACTTCTTTTATGACCTCAAAATTCTCATCATAAAACTATACATATTTTAACCAATTTTCCTACGGCGTTAATATTGGTTCTGGGGGTAGTGCTACATTTGGCAGTCGCTTTTTATATGCTTGTACTCCCGATGGTGCTTTTAAAAACCCTTTTTTTTGTAGAGGATATCAATTTATTGACATTCTCAGACTCTTTCCTGATATCTTCCGCAAGTCTATATAATCTGTGGGTTAGATAGGTAATGTGAAGCTAATTTGAGTAAAATACTTTCGGAGTTTGACCAGCTTTCAACATATAAGGCGCATCATTACAAATAAAAACAAGTATTCTCTCGTCCACAGAATGATCGGAAAATAGTGATTTAATGAAATCATTTATGAATCGGGCGATATTTGAATGATTTGTTCTTTTTAGGACATTTCAGGTAACCAAATGGGTAATTGAGGGCTCTTCGGATAATTTTCCATCAATCAAATTCGCTATAGGTCGTCCACACCAATATCTTGTAGATAGTTGATAGGTAGTATTTTCTCATGGATTCTTCATGAATTATCTGATTAGTACAATATTTCCTTAAGGAATTTTTGGCATATTTTATTATTCAATTGTTGAAAAGGAATATTGCACACACCAAATAACTCACATGATTTTCGTAGGAAAACAAGCAGAGCTCGCTCAATTTAATGACAAATAATTGAATTGTGTGTAGCGACGAGTTCCGTACTCCGTTTCCCCCACGCGGACCCCTCCCACCAACGCTTTTGCCTAGTGCGAGCAGGTATATCGGGTTCAGTGCGCTTGCCGACTGTACATGAGGCGTACGTGTTCGCGCGGCACGTCACAATTTGCGACCCGCCGCCGTTCCAGCGTAATACAACACGCCTAACACATTTAACTACTAAAATAAGCATTATCAGTGGAAAAGTACTAAAATGTTCAATAACGTTTTATGCATTTGCATATGCAAACATGCAAATGCATATAATGCGATGTTTGCTTATAATATTACTTATGATATTTTGAACGTAAACATAAAAATATTTAAAATTTGTTAAATTAATATTTCATTTATTCGTATTGTGAAATTAAGCAAATATTACATTTCTGTACATTTCTGTGTCGCAATATTTATCTATCAATATGTGGGTTAAAATTCAAGACGTTGTAAGGTTGAATATATTTGTAGGAGGTGAATAATAAATTTGCAAGAAAAAGAATCGCAAAAACTATTGTACATATATCGTAAGGATATTAATATGGCTTCTAACCATAATGTTAGACTATTAAATAATAATTACTTCATTCTGAAGCATATATAGCTACAAACGAATTATTATTTGCAATTCAGTGTAATGAAATTATATATAACAATGTGTTTATGATTTGCTGCAACAATATTCTTTTTTTACTCTCACCCCAATTTCCACCACAATTGGGAAAGTCACAACTGCAAAACACTTACGTGCTGACGACTTACGTACTTTATTATAATACCTATATTGAATATATTTGGCGTTAATTTTGTAGAAATTCATTATTCACAATTAAATGAAAATATGTGCGTTAAATGTGAATAATACCTATATTTACGAGATGCAATATAGATAATAACCAGATTTTTAATACTTCACGGATAAACAGAAATATACATTTTTGTCACAACATTCCTTGGCGGGAGTATTTTTCTTAACTGTTTCTAGGCCGGGTGGTTTAATTTATCGCCTTCAAAATTTTTTTCCCAACGGTTTCCTTTTTAAATCACCTCGTTATACTTATTGAATTAAAGTAAAGAAGTGAGGAAGTGGTAGAAATTTAACAAAAATAAAACTAGCGAAACTAATAGAAAATTTTCAAAATTAAATATCCGTATTAAAATCAGCTGACGAGTGATATTCGTGTGTGCATGTATAATGTATACGTATTATTAAAACTGCGTATTTTATTGTTAACGAGAAATTTAAATGATTGAATCCAATTTAATTTGTGAATATAAAGAGACGTAACTATATTGCTTAATACAACTTTCATGAACGTAAAAACAAGGCGTATATTTAAAAAATTATGACTCCTACAACTTTTGCGTGGACTTTTAAAACTAATATTTTTTTGAGTCTAAGTTGAGTACTTTCGGGGTGGGGGAAACAATTTTTTATTTTTTTTATTATATCCCTGAAGATTGAAAACCTAAAATTATGAAAAAAGTTGTTAATAATTAATACTTTTGAAGTCTTTATAACTAGAAACTAAACGATATCTTACACTATAACGGAACTTAATAAAAAGAATTCGTGAAATTAATTTACGCCCTAAAATTATTAAATGAAGATATTTAAATATAAAAATGTATTTAAGACATCTGCGAGTTAATATGTTTTACAACTATGACAAATTTCAAGTCTACGTCAAGCAGATTCTGAGAAAAATGACGGATGAAGACACACCCTCACGCACACATGAGTAATCTTATAAGGCGTCCCTTTTTTCTTTTGAGATATTAAACTCTAAAAAGTAAGAGATCTAAGATATCATAATATAGTTTTCCTGCAACCTGTTTGATGCTGGAAATCCTAATTTATGATAATTTTGGGACGAGTATTATCTGAAATAGAGAAGGGAAGACATAGTCTTTTTGCATGTATTTTAGTCTATCTTCTATGGCATTTAAAATCAGGCAAAGAATAATTTTGAATTCCTTATTATTAGTCCTCATATAATAAACATTGGGAGTATTAGCTACGGAAGTACACGCACGTCAATATGTTTCATTATCATGTCAAATTTCAAGTTTTTATATCAAGGGATTTAAAAAAACAGCTGTGACGGTTTTTCTTTTTGAGGTACGGAACTCTAAAAATAACGAAACACACAAAAATATGCCCGTATTTAGGCTCAAACACTCGCACATACGCTCGCGCACACACACACATATACATTATGAATTAAATCTCAGGAAATTGTAGTAATTTCGATTTTGCCAACTTATTAATCATTGTACAGTTGAAATTGGGAAGGTAAGTTAGAAATTTTAACTAATGGCGAAGATTTCTAATTTATTGTTTTCAGGATGACAACAAAGTCATATTCATAAGAACCGAATAATTTTCATTTTCCCTATGAAAATGAATGTTATTTTAGCTGCTGACAGTTAATATTAATTTTTTCTATTTTATTTATCATTTCTTTTTAGCAGAAAACGTGTAACGTAAACTGGAAAATATGGTCGAAAGTTAAACAGTTAACTAAATATGGCTTGACAGTTTCATGGAACGAAATTTTTCACTGTGTAGTTTTTATATTCCTACAAGGTTATTAAAGAAATTTTGCTATCGTTTATTAAATAATTTAAATCTAGGATCACTGTGTTTATAAATGTAAATACCTTAAAATGTACGGGCATATAACGAGAGTATTTATTTCTTAAAAGAAATATTTATTTATTGCTTTACTAAAATTTTAGTAACACATTATTTTAACATTTAATGTAAAGAAAGCTCCATAACCTCCATAGCTCCATTCCGTATGACTCTAATATGTATAGATACCTATACAAGGTTCTAACTATGTATAAATGTCAACTTGAGTGTGTTAACTACAGAAAGATTTTCTTTAGAATTTTCAACTTTTTCACTAAGCTAATATCATGCTTTAATTAAATTCGTTATACAATGAATAGTTTAAAGATCAAATTTGATTTATTTATTTCATAATTCCCATTAAAACAACAATAATATTTTGCATCATACATTGTCGTGGGTGTGTGGGTTATTTATTAATACTTAGTTCGACTAACGGGGCAGATTTAAGTTCAGACAAGTAAAGTAATTATAATTCGAGTAATATTACAGTAGCAAACTTTAAACATAGCTCTTTTAAATAAGGGAGTACTTCCTCGAAAAACTGTCACTAAAACAATTGTTTTTTTTCCTTATTTAAAATATTTATCACCATTTAAATTCAATAATTAAATCAACTACACGTTGTAGTTAAAAATGGATTTTACTGATTCATTTTCAGTCGATTAGTAAAATATTAGAATTTGATTCTAACATTTCACTAATCGATTTGTCAATTTTTACAAGTATTCTACAAAAGTTTAAATTTTAAGTAAAATTTTCTAAAGAAATCTCTTTGTTTCGTGCGATTTGTGTGAATTTTTTACCTTTTTCTCGGTTCAAGTTATTTTTATCTATTTTTCTATATAATTGTTGTTAAATTTTCTCTTAAGTAAAATATTTAAAAAAACATGAGGTGTGCGTTTTTTACTTTTATTTCTATGATAAAATAAAAATAAAAAACCTAGATAATTGCCTCGTGGCGATCGTTTGTTGAAAAATTTCCTGGATATTTGAGAACATTGTCACTATTTTCATGTTTCTTTTTATGTTTAAATGTTGTTAAACTGTTTGATTACAGACTCGTGCGTAATTTATTTCTATGCTTATTTTTGAGGTATTTTTCTTGGCAACTCGCTATCGTTCTGTAATTAACTGTTCGTTAAACTAATTTTAATTATTATGGGAAAAGGTAAGTTACTGCTATACGAAGTCTTGAAGAATTCTACGATATATTTATTTGAATTTTTCTTAATTCTTTCAATATTTTTCACTTTTATGCATTTCAAGTTCCGAGAAAACTAATAATACTACACCTAAAAATAGCAAAAATAAACCAGCCCTTCGTTGAAAAGAGCCTTCTTCATTAAATATTACGTCATACTAAACCATTTAGCATAAAATGTACACCCAATATCATGTCGAACGTTTGCATTTAAATATGTCCTAAATTACTTACTGCCAACGGAATATAACCCAAAAATAAAGTTTAGATTATCATGTTCTCTGAGTTTTACATTATAATTTTTGTTCCCTTTAAAAAATATGAAAAATTTCAAAAATATGCTATATATAACTCTTTAACAAAGAAAGCTCTCTTTGTTCAATATCACATCGAGTTAAATTATTCAGCATAATATTCACGCTCAATATCGCGTCCGATGCGTTCGCTATTAAAATTTTCCCGAGTTATTGGAAGCAAACCAAATAAAGGATAAAGAATGCAGTGTCGATTATCACGCTGGCAGATATAATTACGCGGAAATATAAATGGCGCGATAACTGATGGTCCGTTGCGGGTCTATTCCGCGTCCGACTTAGGAGGGCCCGTGTCACAGTTCCCACTCAGCGTTCATCCCCGCGTTAACGCGCTTCAGTTCACCCGCATCACCTTTACTAAGTTAAAAGCGCATTGGGCGAGGGAAATATGGTTATAACTTTATTTAGCTTGTTTCTGGATTCCACAATATTTAGTATTGATCTTGGGCGTAACTACATTTTATTAACATTCATTAACATAACTTTGAAAAAACTTGTAATCTGATGGCATGCGTATTTATTATAATTATTTCCAGCTAATACTCAGATTCAAAAGCTTCGGTACAGAAATATGCAACTAACATTTATTTATTTAATACCGGGACTAAACAAAATATTTTAATTGCATTTTATTTATTAACTGCCATAGATTTAATTATTTACATAGTATTTTAGTCAAAACAGAAATTATACAGCTTAACCACATGAAAAAACATACGGATAGAGAGAGACTCACTTCTAAGGTTAAACCATATACATCTTAGGGTTCATATATATATTCACATTTTATAGTTTTAGTTACTTATAATATCTTCAAATGTAATTTTGATATAGATGTAATGACCAAAAATGTTATTCAAAAAAACACCCTGCGAACTAAATCGTTGTCACTTTTAACCTATATGTTTTAAAACGATGTTGTGAAAGTTGTTATTTAACTTGCCTTGCATGGCTACTATGAATTCCCAGGAAAAAAATAATACTACTGTAATAGGTAATTTTTTTTCGTAACTCATGCTCTTGTCAAGGTTAATTATTTTACCTTACTGCAAGGGTTAAATATCCAAAAGTGCACGTACACCGGGTGCCGCGCATGTTCAAGGTAGTACGGTTCGAATGAGGCAATCCACTTCTTTGACTGTGAATATGGAGCGATACGAATATTACTTTGCAGTAAGAAAAATCTCTTGGTAATTCGGTATTGTACTTAGGTATGTTTGATAACGACAATTTTAAATATGATTGTGACTGAGAAAATTTTGAAAATAAGAAAGGTTTCTAATAAAATATAAACTATTTCTCAGCGATAAAGGGTCAAATTAAATAATGTTATAGATTATATTGGTGTTATATTTTGGAGAGAAATCAAATTCCGTAGTAAATAGAGTTTTCAATAAAATGTTTGGACGCCTATTGTACGCTGTATTATTTTAATCTTGAATTCAACCTTCAAAAATTAAATATACAATAAAATGAATACATTTTTATAACGTTTTCATTAAGAAACTAAAAAAGAAGAATGTGGATTGGAAATCTCATTAAAAGGTTCAAAAACTAAATGATAAAACACTTGTTAACAAGTACTTCTAAGGAAAAGGAAGTCTAAGGGACTAATAAACTTATAATTCTCCTCTCTAACAATCATTAATTTACATATTTCATTACTGTTAGCAAATTTTATTACTGCTGCCATAATATTAGGACTTGATATGCAATAAATATAATTTTTTTAACAAAACTTATAGAAAACTTTCAAAAATTAATAACACTAAATAGTTTAAAACCAAATTAGGTAATTTTGAAAGAAACAAAAAATCAATAAATCTCTCAACGTTGTTTAAACTTAAATAGGCTTCAGAGTCCATCCAAGTTAAATATAAAAGTGCACAATGTAAAAGTAATTACTAATTTAGAGATAGCATGTAAAGACATTGAAATCGTGTTAGAAAAAGAAACAGATTTTATTTATAGTGAAAAGAGTTAGTCACAGTTACACAAACTCACAGTTTACATGGAATAGCTTTATACTATCTTCATCATAATATAATTAACATATATTTTTAATGGAATATGATGAGTTATCGTTAAATAACACGGATCTCACAATTTAGGTATTTTTCATTCAATATTTCGAAATGGCCCTTGCGTTATGAATTAATTAAACCAATAAACTGTTTATTGATAAAAACATTGTTCCAAGTAAGATTTATATAAATTTAGTCAGTTTATTGTATTTAAAGTTACAGTTTATTACCACTTTTAAATTCCGATAAAAACTTATTTTAATTAAAATTATAATACATTACGATCCAATTCTATTAACTCCAGGACTATGAAAACTTCACAACCTATTGTGATTAATGAGGTCCCATATAAATGAATAACTCTAATTTGAAGAGTAGTTAATTTAATAAGCGACTTCAGACATAACATCCCTTAGACAGTGAAACCTATGTAGTATATTTTCATGAAAAAAATGTACAGCGTCGCGAAGTTTCTGGCGAGGTCGGAGGAAGGAGCTGTCAGGAATACTTAATGATGGAAGTTTAGAATAATATGACGTCATAAATTATACCGCGAGAAACATCGTGGTTTCTGTAGTTACTGCGATCATTTTCTCAAGGAAATAACCCCTGACGGATTGCAATGTAAAATTTTGACGACGGTGTTGGGAAATCGTTGCGGGAACATGTCTATGGGCTTTACTTATCTCTCGTAAAACTTGTTTGTTTAGAAGTTGTTTGTAACTGTAATGAGGATGTGGTTTACAATGATTCGTTTTTGTCACTTATTTCCTTCCGCTCATTATTTACCCTGATTGGAGCTATTTGAATGTTTACAATATACTTATTTAAATATTAGGAGTTCTTTCAATGCATGGATGAATATATTAGAGAAAGTAATCAATGAATACTCAGAGTATCATGTTTACGTAATGCTTTTGCGTTGTTTCATAATTATTTATATATAATTTAAAGCAGCGCAGCTACATCGGGATTGACATGAAATAAAAGTGGAAAAAAATTTGTTATTTGTCAGTTTCAGTAACAGAGCGGCTTAAGAAGGATTTTATTTTTCATATTCTAGCACTTATAGGTCATTTGTACAACAATTGATAACAGATAATGAAATAATGCCTTAACTTTTCAATCGCTTATTTGCTATAACATGTTAAATAATTCACTGTGAACAGAAAACCTAAATATGTGTGTATATATATATATATATATATATATATATATATATATATAATATATATATATATATATATATATATATATATATATAAATATATATACATATATATATATATATGTGTGTGTGTGTGTGTGTGTGTACGTGTGCGTGTGTGTGTGTGTATGTGTACGCATATGTAGAATCCAGAACCATCGTTATGGCTGTCTTACCACCTTTGCTTAGATTCCTAAACCACTGTTGTTTTCTTAATTTTTGGTTTAATAATTTCCGATAAAACTGGGAAACATATTTTATTTTACAATTTTTTCAAAACATATCTGAAACCCGAATAGTAACCAAAGGTATATGGAAAAGTAAAATTGATAAGACCCTTATAAACAGGCCTTTCAAAACGATAAAACAGATTAATTCGCATATTTTTCCATGGTAATTTTAGAGGAGGCAAATCAGGTAATAAAAATTTTCTTTCAGTTTTATATATCTCGTGGGATATAGTTTGAAATAGCTTGTTAAAATAGACTCAAAAATTCAGAATTATAAGTTGCACATACTTAGAAATATAGTATGCCATTTAAATTTCTGAATTTTATATATATGGTATGTCATTGAAAATTGTGAATTTTAAACATATTATATGCGACTTAAAATTCCGAATTTTTGAAGCATGACACGCTACTTAAAATTCTGAATTTTCTGCTTTAAATTCTGAATTTCTTAAATAATGTATGCCTCTTACAATTTTTGAGGTATTGTACGCCATTTAAAATTATCAATTTTTTAAATATTGTACGCCACTTAAAATCCTGAATTTTTGAGATATTGTATGCCACTTAAAATTCCTAATTTTTTAGATATCGTATATCACTTAAAATTATTAATATTTAACGTATTTTATGCCACTTAAAATTTTGAATTTTTCAGTTTATTACATGCTACTTAAATTTTTGAATTGTTCGGATATGATAAGCCTATTCAGATACAGAATTTTTGAGCTATGTCATGCAACTTAAAATTCTAAATTTGCAAGATATGGTATGCTGCTTAAAATTTTGAATTTTTAAGATTTGGTATGACACTTAAAATTGTGAATTTTGTGCATCCTATCCTCCTCCTTACTCCAAAAACTACTAGACTAAGAATAAAAAAATAGACTTGATGGAAACTACAAGATTACATGAAAATTACAGCCACCATTTTAGATTTTAAAGTATTTGAGGAATTAATTTTCTTGCTATATACGGGTTAATATGTTATTACAGTAAAAAACAACAATAACATTTATAAATATTCTAACGCAGACTTCGTACTTCTCAATTATTTAAATGTAATGTGTACATTATTGTGTACGGAACCTTCATAGAGAGAGTTCCACTCGTATTTACCAGAATAGAGTCTTTCTTAGTATATTTACTTTATTTAATTAATTCTTGCAAAGATTTATGTTTGAACTAGTTTTATAATTAACTATAGTTATATTTATGTTGTACTTGTCTTTATTACTACATTCATATTTCATCATATTAATGAAATAAATAATTTTCTTAAAATAATTAGATTTTATATTTCTTGCACTTTCACGATATTTGGTATAGTAGTACTATACCAAATATCGTGAAATAAACAGGGTTAGTAGAAACTGACTGAAATGTCATAGGAAAATTGTAACAATTATTCTAAATTTTATAGTTTTTAAGAAATTTAAAAGGTTTTTTAAATTTTTTTAAGAAATTGGTGTTGATATTTTGATGCATATGAAATATTTACTTGGCGACATGTTATTACAATAAAATACTACGGTCGTATCTCAGTACGTTTTAAGGTATTAACTGATAAGGTCAATGTTAGATAAAAAATTATGAACACAATGATCGTGGACTTAAATTTTATCATAAGTTATAGCAAAAATTTCCTTAATATGCCTGTAGGAATATAAAAACAAGACACTGTGCAAATGCACGTTTAATAAAAACGTCAACTTATTTTTAGTTCCACTTTTGACCACATTTTCCAGCGTAAAAATTGAACTTTAGGTCCATTTATTTACATGTGTTCCGCCGAAGAGAAATAGCAGAAAAGTTAGATAAAATTGTACCGTTCAGATGTATTAAACTATGATTGTGTGTTGTTATAAATTCCTACCGAAAACCCTGTTATAAATCTTCGCCTGTATTTAAAATCCTTACCTTATTTCCTCAATTTGTCATCTTTACAATTATGAGCCAATGGGCAAATAAATGTTCACTACACTTCCTTATGGTTTAGTACGTGTATGTTTGTGTGTGCGGGTGTTCATGCATACACTAGTACATGTGTGTATACGTGCGCGTGTACACATATTTGTGTGCCCCGTACTTTAAAAGGAAAAAGGAGACAAATATAAAGTCACCTACATATCTGCCTCTCTGCCTGTCACAGTCGTTTTTTGTGGAAACTCAAAATTTGACATATCAGTAAAACATATTAACCCTCGTATATGTTAATAACTAGTACTCAAACAAAATTTTACATGTATATTTTTGGAGCGGTAAATCAGGTACTCAAAATGTTACACTAATATATAATGTAATCATTTATTAACCACTTACATTTAAAAAAAAATTAATAATATTAGTGTTCAAGTACCTCGAAAGAAAAAAGACAAACCTTATAAGATCATTCCCAAGTCTGTCTGACCATGGTCAGATGGTCAGATGGCCAGATGGTCAGATCTATCATATGACAGATATTAGTAGTTTTTCCAAGAAATTTGTACCTTTACATGAAACAATTAAGACAATTTGTTTCAGGTGGAAGTAGGCGAGTAAGAGAGTAGGACTGGGTAAGACTAGGAATAAAAAAAAATTATACATTTACTTCGATGAAAACTGTGAAACTGACACCAATTCGTATTTATCAATAACTTAATTTTTTAGTAACAATAACTTAATTATTTAGTTAGTAACAATAAATTAATTTTTATATATGATAGCATTTTAATAACTTAAGGACTTCAAAAATACAACTTTCATTATTTACAGAAGAGACTGATAATATGCAGAGAGAATTATAATTAATACGTAACACACTTCAATAGCTGAAGAGTTAATGAAATGTAGTAAAAGCGTGATTATAATTTTGTTTTTAAACGTCGTCGTTACTATTTCTATAAGTGATTGTTTTCGTACTTAGATATAACTTATTTAATTGCATTAGCAATAAAATGTTATTATGTTAACGTCCACAAATATTGTATTATGTTAGCGACTACAACTACTTTTTTACTACGTTAGTAGCCACGAGCATTAATTTTCACTAGCTTCGCTCTTCGCTCATATTTAATTTTAAAACCGTTTCGAGCTGAAAAAGGTACGATTCTTTGTGTTCGTTATTTTTCGTATAATGTTCGTATAATATTATTCTTTCCTCGACTGATTGTTCATTTATTAAGGAAGAAATTAAATATATTCGAGAATAAGTAGCGGATTACCCATAAAGTATACCCATCTAGAGAAATGCATTATTATTTACATCAGCGTGGTATATTCCTCTTATAGTGCATAATTATATTTGATAATATCTTAACCATGTACAAAAAACAGAGTGAGATAAAATTATAGTTAATAATATCGTAATCATAAGTTGAATTTTTCTTATTTTTCTGCATTTTTATGCCATTAAATAACTAGGGCAAAATTTGTTTTATATATTTTATTTTACCTTAGTGAATAATTAGTTAAGAGTACAGCAGATTCCCAATTTTGAGCGCCGTACAAGATTTATATATCTCAAAACAAAAAAAAATGAATTTTTCTCTGGCAAAGAAAAAACGTCTGAACTTAATATTTTTAATGGCCTATGTACGTAAATATTTCTCCTAATATACTTTAAACATTCACTTCCCCAAATTCTGTCAGTATATATGATTAGATGTTAATAAGAGAGCGTCATTTTTAACTAATATTTTACATTGCCTTATTCTCAATTATATATGTTTTCTAAATATAACAATCAAAATATTATTTATTATTAGAATTTACGTTTATTTTTTATGTACGTATATATTTATATATATATATATATATATATATATATATATATATATATATATAATGATGACTGATTATAAAACTTATGACTATACAGCTTAAGTACGTTTGCTATATAATTATATATGATCACAAGAATTACAACTGATTATTAAGCAGCCAATTGTAATTCTTGACAATATAAAATAAAATACATAAATAAAATACAAAAAATAAAAAAATGTATAATTATATATTTTTCTAGATTTTCTACAACAAACTTATGACGTTTGTCACTTAATATTAATTTTTTTATTGAAAATGACTTCTCTATTCTCTTTCTCCCGTCAACTGACGTTACCAGACATTACTTAGAATGTGGCACTATTTCTGCATAAACGTCTTCAGGCAGAGTTTGATTCATACATTCTTTAGCTTTCTTCCTTCCTTCAAGACAGCAATTAATTTGTCACGGACCTTTTTCAATTGTGAACTCAGGGCGTTACTCTGTTTATTCTTTGTTTTCCAATATTTCCAAAGTCTTGCACAGAGAAAGATTTTTAGTTTCTAGTCTCTCAATCGCGTCGGGTACATTGCTGAAATGTGTTGTAATAAGAGCAATATTTTGTTTGATTTTGGGATCCTCAAATACGAGCTGGCTTGAATTGATTTCAATGGCTTTTGCACTGTCAAATTGACCAACTACTTCTTTCATGGCTTCAAAATTCTCGTCATAAAACTATACAGATTTTAACCAATTGTTCTACTGCATTAATATTGGTTCTGGGGGTAGTGCTAGGTTTGGTAATCGCTTTCTATATGCTTGTACTCCCGATGATGCTTTTAAAAACCGTTTTTTGTAGAGGATATCAATTTATTGACATTCTCAGACTCTTTCCTGATCTCTTCCGAAAGTCTATATAATCCGTGGGTTAGATAGGTAATGGGAAGCTAATTTAAATAAAATACTTTTGGAGTTTGACCCGCTTTCAACATATAAGGCGCACTATTAGAAATAAAAACACATATTCTCTCGTCTATAGAATGATCGGACAATAGTGATTTAATGGAATCATTTATGAATCGGGCGATATTTGAATGATTTGTTCTTTTTAGGACATTTTAGGTAACCAAATGGGTAATAGAGGGCTCTTCGTATAATTTTCCATCAATCAAATTTGCCATAGGTCGTCCGCACGAATATCTTGTAGATAGTTGATAGGTAGTATTTTGCCGCGGATTCTACATGAAATATCTGATTAGTACAATATTTCTTGAGGAATCTTTGGCATATTTCATTATTCAATTGTTGAAAAGGATTATTGCACGCACCAAATAACTCACATAAATCTCATCAAATAACTCACAAGATTTTCGTAGGAAAACAAGCAGAGCTCGCTCAATTTAATGACAAATAATTTAATTGTGTGTAGCAACCAGTTCCGTACTCCGTTTCCCCCACGCGGGCCCTTCCCACCAACGCTTTTGCCTAGTGCGAGCAAGTAGATTGGGTTCAGTGCGCTTGCCGACTGTACATGAGGCGTACGTGTCAGCGCGGCACGTCACAAGTTGCGCCCCGCCGCCGTTCCAGCGTAATACAACACGTCTAACACATTTAACTACTAAAATAAGCATTATTAGTGGAAAAGTACTAAAATGTTCAATAACGTTTTATGCATTTGCATATGCAAATGCATATAATGCGATGTTTGCTTATAATATTACTTATGATATTTTGAGCGTAAACATAAAAATTTTTAAAATTTGTTAAATTAATATTTCAGTTATTCGTATTGTAAAATTAACCAAATAGTACGTTACTGTATATTTCTGTGTCGCAATATTTATCTATCAATATGTGGGTTAACATTCAAGACGTTGTAAGGTTGATTTTATTTGTAGGAGGTGAATAATAAATTTGCAAGAAAAAGAATCGCAAAAACTATTGCACACATATCGTAAGGATATTAATATCGTCTCTAACAGTATTATCCATAGTGTTACGCTATGAAATAATTACTTCATTCTAAAGCATATGTAGCTACAAAGGAATTATTATTTGCAATTCAGTCTAATGAAATTATATATAACAATGTGTTTATGATTTGCTGCAACAATATTCTTTTTTTACTCTCACCCCAATTTCTACCACAATTGGAAAAGTCACAACTGCAAAACACTTACGTGCTGACGACTTACGTACTTTATTATAATACCTATATTAAATATATTTGGCGTTAATTTTGTAGAAATTCATTATTCACAATTAAATGAAACTACGTGATTTAGTATCATCTCTACTTTCTTTAAGTTCTTTACCACGATCTAGGTTTCGTTGCATTACAACATCTTCAGGTGGGCTATTAGCAAAGATATATTATCCTTGCTAATTGCCCACATGAAGATGTTGTAATACAAAGAAATCTAGGTCGTGGTAAAAAACTTAAAGAAAGTAGAAGTGATACTACATCACGTAGTTTCAGAATTAAAATTAATTAATTAAATCTCAAGAAATTGTGGTAACTTCGACTTTTTGATTAATCAATGTACAGTTGAAATTGGAAAGATAAGTTAGAAATTTTAAATAATGGGGAAGATTTCTAATTTATTGTTTTCAAGATGATAACAAAGTCGTAGTCATAAGAACCGAATAATTTTCATTTTCCCTATGAAAATGAATGTTATTTTAGCTGCTGACAGTTTATATTAATTTTTTCTATTTTATTTATCATTTCTTTTTGGCTGAAAACGTGTAACGTAAACTGGAAAATATGGTCGAAAGTTAAACAGTTAACTAAATATGGGTTGACAGTTTTATGGAACGAAATTTTTCACTGTGTAGTTTTTATATTCCTACAATGTTATTACGGAAATTTTGCTATCGTTTATTAAATAATTTAAATCTAGGATCACTGTGTTTATAAAAGTTAATACCTTAAAATGTACGGGCATATAACGAGAGTATTTAAAAGAAATATTTATTTGTTGCTTTAATAAAATTATAGTAACACATTATTTCAACATTTAATGTAAAGGAAGCTCCATAAGTATTCCGTAAGACTCTAATATGTATAGATACCTATACAAGGTTCCAACTCTGTATAAATCTCAACTTGAGTGTGTTAACTACAGAAAGATTTTCTTTTAATTTTCAACTTTTTCACAAAGCGAACATCACGCTTTAATTAAATTTCTTATGTAATGAATGGCTTAAAGGTCAAATTTAATGTATTTATTTTATAATTCCCCTTAAAACAACAATCATATTTTGCATCATACATTTTCGTGGGTGTATGGGTGTATGATTATTAATATTTAATTCGACTAATGGGGCAGATTTAAGTTCAGACAAGTAAAGTAATTATAATTAGAGTAATATTACAGTAGCAAAGTTTAAACAAAGCTCTTTTGAATAAGGGAGTACTTCCTCTAAAAGCTGTCACTAAATCAATTGTTTTTTTTCCTAATTTAAAATATTTATCAGGATGTGAATTCAATAATTAAATCAACTGACTTTGCAGTTATAGATGGATTTTACTGATTCATTTTCAGTCAATTAGTAAAATATTAGAATTTGATTCTAATATTTCACTAATCGATTTGTCAATTCTTACTATTATTCTACAAAAATTTAAATTTTAAGTAATTTTTTTTAAAGAACCCTCCTTTTTTCGTGCGATTGTTTTCGATCTCCGAATTGTGTGAATTTTTTACTTTTTCTCTGTTCCAGTTATTTTTATTTATTTTTTTATATAATTTTTGTAAAATTTTCTATTAAGTAAAATATTAAAAAAAAACATGAGTTGTGCGTTTTTGATTTTTATTTCTACATTAAAATAAAGATATAAAACCTAAAAAAAGGGCGAAAGCAATACTCAGGTCCCTGTACATTATTCCATGAATTGATGTACAATATATAATAAAACTAATTTAAATAACTGTACTGTAATTTTAATAAGTGTACTTTATATAAAACACGCACTTATAAAAAATTGTCTATCTTATTTATTTAATTAAATTTACGGAAATCTTTTGTATCTGAAAGTTAAACCATATTGTATAAAATCTCGTTTCGAATTCTCTAAGGTCATTTGTTTGTAAACGCGCACGACTCTGTGATAAAATAGACGAAATGTCAATGATGGTTTTGTTTTTGTAAAGTCGTTTGATGACAGTCATATAAAACCTAAATATATGAAGGAAAAGGATTTGTGAAATAATAGATTAAGTTTTGTTCTCCTTTTAAGATAAAATGTCTAGTTAAAAGGTTTGTAAAACGATGTAAAAAGATTGTGAATAGCAATTAATGAAAACCTTTTCCCTTTTTAGAGCAACACAAGACATTTTTATTTCGCCACCTCCGATATTATACAAAGTATTTATAATAAATACATTATAAAACAACATCTAACGAATACCTAACGTTTTTAATGAAGTGCTCCGGACTTAATTTACATATCGTTAAATCGAATATCTTGTACTTAAATTTTAACGTTTTTCATTTAAAGAAATTAAAAGTACTTGACAAGTTCTGAAAACGCACAAGGACAGGCATTTGGAAAACTTTGCCACTTATGTGGTTTCAAAAGGGCGATCTATAAATACTCTAAACGGCTAATGGCTGTATAAAAATACAAATGGTGTATGCTAGATTAGAGCTACTATATTGTGTACCAATATGGATACACAATGTTTACTACATAAGCATAAATATTGACATAACAATTTATTATTTTTGTTATTAAGATAAGTTCCTCATGGCGATCGTTTGTTGAAAAATTTCCTGGATATTCGAGAACATTGTCACTATTTTCATATGTTTCTTGTGATATTTAAATGTTTTTAAACTGTTTGATTACAGACTCGTGCGTAATTTTTTTCGTTTTGTAACTGTTAACTGTTCATTAAATTTATTTTAATTATTATGAAAAAAGATCAGTTGCTGCTATTCGAAATCTTAAAGAATTCTACGATTTATTTATTTGATTTTTTCTGAATTCTTTCAATATTTTCCACTTTTATGCATTTCAAGTTCCGAGAAAACTAATATATCGTGGAACGAAATAATATAAATCATTAAGCATAAAATTTGTACCCAATATCATGTCCAACGTTTGCACTTAAATATGTCCTAAATTACTTATTGCCAACGCGAAATAAAGCGCGAAAAATAACGTTTCGATTATCTCGTCATCTGAGTTTTACATTATCATTTTTGTTCCCTTTAAAAAAATATGAAAAATTTCAAAAATATGCTATACATATCTTTTTACCAAACAAAGCTCTCCTTGTTCAATATCACATCGAGTTAAATCAGTCAGCATAATATTCAAAACTTAATATCGCGTCCGACACCATTAAAATTTTCCCAAGTTATTGGAAGCAAACGAAATAAAGGGTAAAGAATGCACTGTCGATTATCAGGCTGTCAGATATAATTAGGCGGAAATATAAATGGCTCGATATCTGATGGTCCGTCGCGGGTCTATTCCGCGTCGGATTTAGAAGGACCCGTGTCACAATTCCCACTCAGCGCTCATCCCCGCGTTAGCGCGCTTCATTTCGCCCGCATCACCGTTACTAAGTTAAAAGCGCATTGGGCGAGGGAAATACGGTTTTAACGTTATTTAGCTTGTTTCTGGTTTCGGCAACTTTTATTATTGATCTTGGGCGTAACTTCATTTTATCAACATTCATTAACATAACTTTGGAGAAACTTGTAATTTGATGGCTTGCGTATTTATTAGAATTATTTACAGCTATTGCTCTAATTCAAAAACTTCGGTATTGAAATATGCAACTAATGTTTATTTATTTACTACGGCGACTAAACACTGCTTTTTACTTACTAATGGCCATAGATTTAATTATTTACATAGTATTTTAGTCAAAACTGAAATTATACAGCTTAACCACACGCAAAAAACATACGGATAGAGAGAGACGCACTTCTAAGGTTAAACCATATACATATTAGGGTTCGTATATGTACATATTTTCTAGTTTCAGTTATTTATAATATCTTCAAATGTCATTTTGATATAGATGTAATGACCAAAAATGTTATTCAAAAAAACACCCTGCGAACTAAATCGTTGTCACTTTTAACCTATATGTTTTAAATCGATGTTGTGAAAGTTGTTGTTTAACTTGCCTAGCATGGCTACTATGAATTCCCAGGAAAAAAATAATACGACTATAACAGGTAATTTTTTTTCGTAACTCATGCTCTTTTCAATCTTAATTATTTTACGTTACTGCAAGGGTTAATTCTCCAAAAGTGCACGTACACCGGGTGCCGCGCAGATCTTCAAGGTAGCACGATTCGAATGCGGCAATCCACTTCTTTGACTGTGAATATGGAGCGATACTAATATTATTTTGCAGTAAGGAAAATATCTTGGTAATTCAGTATTGTACTTAGGTATGTTTGATAACGAAAAATGATTGTGACTGAAAAAATTTAGAAAATAAAAAAGATTTCTAATAGAATATAAACTATTTCTCAGCAATAAAGGGTCAAATTAAATAATGTTATAGATTATATTGGGCTTATATTTTGGAGATAAATCACATTCCGTAGTAAGTAGATTTTTCAGTAAAATGTTTGGACACCTATTGTTCGCTATATTATTTTAATCTTGTATCCAACCTTAAAAATTATATATACAACAAAATTAATACATTTTTTATAACTTTTTCCTTAAGAAACTATAAGGGAAGAATGTAGGTTGGAAACCTTATTAAAAGATTTAAAAACTAATTGATAAAACACTTGTTAACAAGTACTTTTAAGGAAAAGGAAGTATAAGGGACTAATAAACTTATAATTCTCCTCTCTAACAATCATTAATTTACATATTTCATTACTGTTAGCAAATTTTATTACTGCTGCCATAATATTAGGACTTGATATGTAATAAATATAATTTTTTTAATAAAACTTATAGAAAACTTTAAAAAATTAACAACACTAAATAGTTTAAAACCAAATTAGGTAATTTTGAAAGAAAAAAAAATTCAATAAATCTCTTAACGTTGTTAAAACTTAAATAGGCTTCAGAGTCCATCCAAGTTAAATACAAAAGTGCACAATGTAAAAGTAATTACTAATTTAGAGATAGCATGTAAAGACATTGAAATCGTGTTAGAAAAAGAAACAGAGTTCATTTATAGTGAAAAGAGTTAGTTTGCATTACACATAGCCCATCCACCAGCGTCGTTTTCAAACTCACAGTTTACATGGAATAGCTTTATACTATCTTCATCATAATATACTTAACGTATATTTTTAATGGAATATGATAAGTTATCGTTAAATAACACGGATCTCACAATTAAGGTATTTTTCATTCAATATTTCGAAATGGCCCTTGCGTTATGAATTAATTAAACCAATAAACTCTTTATTGATAAAAACATTGTTCAAAGTAAGATTTATATAAATTTAGTCAGTTATTATATTTAAAGTTACAGTTTATTACCACTTTTAAATTCCGATAAAAACTTATTTTAATTAAAATTATAATACATTACGCGCCAATTCTATTAACTCCAGGACTATGAAAACTTCACAACCTATTGTGATTAATGAGGTCCCATATAAATGAATAACTCTAATTTGAAGAGTAGTTAATTTAATAAGCGACTTCAGACATAACATCCCTTAGACAGTGAAACCTATGTAGTATATTTTCATGAAAAAAATGTACAGCGTCGCGAAGTTTCTGGCGAGGTCGGAGGAAGGAGCTGTCAGGAATACTTAATGAAGGAAGTTTAGAATAATAACACATCATAAATTATACAGCGAGAAACATCGTGGTTTCTATAGTTACTGCGATCGTGTTCTCAAGGAAATAACCCCTAACGGACTGCAATGTAAAATTTTGACGACGGTGTTGGGAAATCGTCGCGGAAACATTTTTATGGGCTTTACTTATCTTTCGTAAAACTTGTTTGTTTAGAAGTTGCTTGTAACTGTAATGCGGATGTGGTTTGTAATGATTCGTTTCTGTCACTTATTTCCTTCCTCTCATTATTTATCCTTATTGGTGCTATTTGAATTTCTACAATATACTTATTTAAATATTAAGAGTAAGATTTAACGACATTATTTCTTTCAATGCATGGATGAATATGCTAGAGAAAGTAATCAATAAATACTCAGAGTACCATATAATGCTTTTGCGTTGTTTCGTAAATATTTATATATAATTTAAAGCAGCGTAGCTACATTTGGATTTACATGAAATAAAATTGGAAAAAAATTTGTTATTTTGTCAGTTTCAGTAATAGGGAGGCTTAAGGAGGTTTTTATTTTTCGTATTCTCCCACTTATAGGTCATTTGTACAACAACTGATAACAGATAATGAATAAATGCCTTTACTTTTCAATCGCTATAACATGTTAAAAAAATCACTGTGAACAGAAAACCTAAATATGTGTGAACATATGTGTATATATATATATATATATATATATATATATGTGTGTGTGTGTGTGTGTGTGTGTGTGTGTGCGTGTGCGTGTGTGTGTATGTGTATGTGTACGCATATGTAGAATCCAGAATCATCGTTATGGCTGTCTTACCACCTTTGGTTAGGTTCCTAAACCACTTTTGTTTTCTTAATTTTTGGTTTAATAGTTTCCGATAAAACTGGGTAACATGTTTTATTTTACAAATTTTTCAAAACATATCTGAAACCCAAATAGTAAGCAAAAGTATATGGAAAAGGAAAATTGATAAGACCCTTATAAAGAGACCTTTCAAAACGATAAAACAGATTAATTCGCATTATTTTCTGTGCTAATCAGGGTAGATCAGATCAGAGGCAAATCAGGTAATAAAAATTGTCTTTCAGTTTTATATATCTTGTGGGATATAGTTTGAAATAACTTGTTAAAATAGACTCAAAAATTCAGAATTTTAAGTTGCACATACTAAGAAATATAGTATGCCACTTAAATTTCTGAATTTTCTATACATGGTATGTCATTTTAAATTGCGAATTTTTAAGATATTATATGCCATTTAAAAATACAAATTTTTGAGGCATGACATGCTACTTAAAATTCTGAATTTTCTACTTTAAATTCTGAGTTTCTAAAATAATGTATGCCACTTAAAACTCTGAATGTTCAAGTTATTGTATGCCTCTTACAAATTTTGAGGTATTGTACGCCATTTAAAATTATAAATTTTTTAAATATTGTACTCCACTTAAAGTCCTGAATTTTTAAGATATTGTATGCCATTTAAAATTCCTAATTTTTTAGATATCGTATGTCACTTAAAATTCCTAATTTTTGAGATATTGTATGCCACTTAAAATTCCTAATTTTTTAGATATCGTATGTCACTTAAATTTATTAATTTTTAAGGTATTTTATGACACTTAAAATTCTGAATTTTTCAGTTTATTACACGCTACTTAAATTTTTGAATTATTGAGATATGATAAGCCTCTTAAAAGGCAGATTCTTTGAGCTATGTTATGCAACTTAAAATTCTAAATTTGCAAGATATGGTATGCTGCTTAAAATTTTGAATTTTTAAGATTTGGTATGGCACTTAAAATTGTGAATTTTGTGCATCCTATCCTCCTCCTTACTCCAAAAACAACTAGACTAAGAATAAAAAATAGACTTGATGGAAACTACAATATTACATGAAAATTACAGCCATCATTTTAGATTTTACAGTATTTGAGAAATTCATTTTCTTACGATATACGGGTTAATATGTTATCACAGTAAAAAACAATATTAACATTTATAAATATTCTAACGCAGACTTCGTAGTTCTCAATTATTTAAATGTGGTATGTACATTAATGTGTACGGAACCTTTATAGAGAGAGTTCCACTCGTATTTACCAGAATAGAGTCTTTCTTAGTATATTTACTTCATTTATTTAATTCTTGCAAAGATTTATGTTTGGAGTAGTTTTTTAATCAACTATAGTTATATTTATGTTGTACTTGTCTTTATTACTACATTCATATTTCATCACATTAATGAAGTAAATAATTTTCTTAAAATAATTAGATTTTAAATTTCTTGCTCTTTCCCGATATTTGGTATAGTAGTACTATACCAAATATCGTGAAATAAACAGGGTTAGTAGAAACTGACTAGAATATCATAGAAAAATTGTAACAATTATTCTAAATTATATAGTTTTTAAGAAATTTAAAATGTTTTTTAAATTTTTTTAAGAAATTGGTGTTGATATTTTGATGCTTATGAAATATTTACTTGGCGATATGTTATTTCGGTGAAAAATAATATTAACTCTTTAAAAGAGTTTAATAGAAAGACTTTAAATACTTATATGTTTTCAAGTATATACAGAGCTCTTGAATTTTATTATTTCTATGTTTAGATCTCGGCTCAAATGTATGCCAATTTGTAGTCAGTGCAATCTTCTTAGTTTTTCAATATTTTGTAATATTTTTAACAATCCACCTTACTTGCTTACCGCGATGCTACATTCACGAAATTAAATAATCTGTCCATGGCTTTGTTTTACGTTTCAAAAACTAACGAATATCTCTCATCCATAAATATTGTTCATTCTTTTACGAACATTCCTTTACTACCTACGCCATTAAGTTAGGGAAATAATTGGGTCCTTGCATCAAAAACTTGCCCACTTTATACGCTTAGAATAGCTGCCAAAAAATTATATTTAACTTGACTTAACCCTCACGTACGCACGCAAGTACGTACGAGCACGCACGCATGCATGGATGTACGCGCATACCTATCTGCCGCAAGCTTATAATAAGTACACGCGCATACACACAATTATGTACGCAAGAATTGTTCCACACATGTACGTATGTCCGCACGCTCGAACGCCCGGATATTCGCATTCGCCCAAATATACATCGACGCAAGTAGGCATACACGAATGCATGCACATCCGCGCAACCGTACGCGCGCATGCCCGACCGCACGCACACACTCATGCTCACACATTGGGCATGCACACACTTATGAACACGTTTGTAACTAATTATGTTATTCGGTATTAAAAAAATATGATAATACTACGTCGGATTTAAATGCCTTTCATCCTTACATCACATTCAATGATAACCATTTATTTAGCAAATTATCGATATAATTAGCATAATTGCGTAATGATGAGAAAGATTAAAACAACTTGGTTATTCTTGTCTAGATGTGTATTAATGAGAGAAACAATCTATGTGTTTTTTTTTAAAAAAAAATCCCACAATTTAATTACGAATATCGTAGTATCTAATACTTGCACTTTGTTTTGACAAGTTCAATGAATAACGTCTGAAGTATTTTCAGCATTTTTTTTTTGATATAACGGATTTACCAAGGCCAAATTTTAGACCCGACACCATTCGTATCATAAATGAATAGTTACCCGCAGTACTGTTGATTTTTGGGTATCTCACCATAGCCCAAAATTTTCCTTCATTAACTTTTTCATGCTAATATTATTAATGCTGTCATCTACTACTGTTATTTCTTATATTTTAAAATCAAGGCCCCTAAATTTCAATTGATTAATATCAATTGTGAGTCTAATCGAGTTATTAGATTTTTGGTAACATTTGCAAACATTTTCAAATTGATTTAGTTCCTTCGTCAAAACATTGCGCCAGTCAGATATTTGCCGTGATTATTGAATTAACAAATAAAAATCAAACAATTCGATAACCAAAAAGCTATAAGATTACGTTAGAAATAAAATAATTCTATGTTTACTATGTAAAATATTCATTAATAAATATTCAGGACCCAAATAATTAAAACAAATAGTAGTGTGTGTTACTATTCAGAGAACTGAACAGTTATTTCTACATTCATGTTTTCATATTTAATTTGCCATTGTCAGTACACACTTTGGTATTTTAAAAGCTCTTTCAGTAATTAAACAAATTTTTACTTGATATAGGTTCAAGTCAAAGGCTTTATATTTTAAAAAATAAAAATTTTCATTATCTACTATAAATCAAAAACGTCAATATTCACTTTAAATCATACGCAAGTAAATAAAATGTTCTATGAACTGAAATCTCTTTATATTTAAATACATGAATAGAGCTAGAGTATGCCATGCCGCAATAGCACGCCTACCCACCACGCCTATACCAGAGCTTGCACAAAATAATTTTCACCACGCGCTACATCGTTTAAAGTTGCATCAAATGGCAGCATAGAAATCACGTATATGCACGCTGTTCTACTTACATACGGAGAAATGGAACATAAACTTTATTGTGTCATTTTATATCTCCGGCGTAAATTAATTTTACACTTGATTTCGTTAGCTTATGACGTCGAAAACTGGTAAAAGCGCCTGATAGGCACCAACATCATGTGCATGCGAGAGTAATTAGAAGGTTAATATGTGGTCACTTTTCACTATAATGTTGAGAGATACATAGTGTAGATATTCGTCTTCTTTATGATCCACGTGCATCCCATTTCAGTCAACTACAAATTTAACCAAATATACGAGTTTCCCATATGAAATAAGCCTAATTTTGTAATAGGACAGTTTCGACCCTCCGACATGTGCAGATATTTGAGAATAAAATTCATTACATTTACAATATATACTTTGTAAATATTTAATTAAAACGACGTCTGTACTGATAACGTAATTGTAGCTCTATGGTTTTCAATATGAGCTTTAAGTCTCGGTATGGAAATATCTATTTGTAATTTATTACGATATTATTATTTTATCTCGTTTCTCCATAGATAATGTTACGTCGGACGTCTGTGTCATAAATTATGTGGGAGAACAAATGTTTAAACAATGTATTTATTTTTCATGTGCCATTTTTCAATGAATGGTTTAGAAATCCTTACTGTAATGAAACTGTAAAAATGTGTGTGTGTATTTGTTTGTTGAAGTAGCTCAATATGTAAAAAACCATTGATTAAATATTGTCTAAAGAACTGGAAATTGAATTACTAGCACGCAGGCAGTAAATCCAAGGGCTTTAAATTTATGAATGAAAATTAATAGGACTATTAAAACGGTTCAGCCTCAAGCCGAGATATAAAACATTTTTAAGTTAAGATACAAAATACCTTATCCAAAAATAGTTATCGCAAAATCGTTTATTATAAAAATTATTCAGATAAACGTTAAAAACGGTATCACTGGAGGAAAACCCTGCAGCACAATTGAAAAATAATTAATTTAAGTTATATATGTAATGACACATCTTTCTTTTGAAAAAGAACTGGAAATTTAATTACTAGCACGCAGGCGGTAAAGCCAAGGGCTTTAAATTTATGAATGTAAATTAATATGTCTATTAAAACGGTTCAGCCTCAAGCCAAGATATAAAACACTTTTTAGCTAAGATATAAAATACCTTATCCAAAAATAGTTATCGCAAAATCATTTATTATAAAAGTTATTCAAGTAAACGTTAAAAACGGTATCACTGGAGGAAAACCCAGCAGCACAATTGCAAAATAATTAATTTAAGTTATATATGTAATGACACATCTTTCTTTTTCTGTACATTTCAAAATATTTTTAAAATAGTAATAATTTAATCACAATAATTGCGATTAAATTATGACTTTCGAAAATTAATAAAGATATGAATATAAAAAAATATATTTAAATATCGTTAGGGCCAACTTCAAAACGGTAATAAATAGAACACCAATAAAATAATTTTTAAATAATGGCGAACTGAGTAAGATTAAAACCAATATGTGATGCCTTTCGTTACAAAGGATTACGCATATGTAGTCAAAGCGAAATGAAAACTTAACTTAAAGATTCAAACTGAAAAATAATGCTTTCCTAAAATGTATTCCATAGAGTCTGTACAGCTCGGAACAAGAAATAAGATGATAAATCTAACTGAAATTTTTGCGCTATAAAGTATGTTATATTATTATTTTTCTATGGTTTTGTTAGCGTTGTTTATATAAAGAATTTGTGACGAAGAACCGAATCCGAATTCGGTTATGTTTTTGTATATGCTTCTATTTCATTTATATTTTGAACTATTTTTGCTAAATTTATAGAATAACTAACTAGTTGCAATTGTTTCATACACCCCTTCAACATGTCTTTGACACGTAAGTCAGCTTTTTATCATTACAATGTGACCATTCGCTATTTTTATCCAACTTTTTTTATTTTTTATGATAGTGAAGTACACTAAATGTGCTTGTATGTTATTACCGCCCTTTTACCGAAATATATATCCATAGCATACGATAATTATTTTCAGGTGTTAGATGTAATGAGAAATATAATTAGAGTGTAATACTCTTTTCTTTAGATATTATACAATAATATATATTTTGTTGAATTTATGTCAAACAAAAGCAAATATATATTTTTTTCTTTTCCTTACTTTATATATACTAAAAGAAAAGTGCTGCCATGTTTGGGGTTAGTTTTTCTGAAATAAACACTTTTTTGTTATCCAGCTCAGACTAATTCTAAATCGATTACAAATCTTATTGGTAGATTTTAATTTTTTCTTTCCATTACGTTTGTCAGCAGAGATGAAGAAATAGTCAAAGTTTCCATATGCAACTATAAAGAACTGTACAAGAACTTTTATATCTTGAAATAAGCAACAACCGAGAATCCCATGGTGATTATCATGTCGATGTTTTATCCATAAAAAAAATTGGTGAACTTTCATATCATTTAATTACCAAGAACATGCTAGGTTATTGATAACACTCCAATTATATACCATATTTGGTAAGTACTTTTTTGTTAACCATAATGCACGTTCGCAAGTTTCCTCTAGGAATGTTCGGCGATCATCTTTTTTTCATTTGCACCAAATTCATTTTTTGCTTTCAATTTATATGAACTCACATATTTTTAATCAAATTCCCATCTCTAACGATACGACTCAGGATAAAATACCTTTTTAACTGATAAATCATAAAAGTCAATTCAATGATAAAATTTATGTCATTGCTTTTCTTATGTTATTTATATGTGTATATGAAAATTATATTTATCACGTAATTTTACCCGTTTTAAATATTCATCATATCTCGCCTAAAATAAAATTATTACCTTGGAAGAATGTAAACTGCAGTAATAAAGTTTATAGTTCTTTGAAAAAGTTAATCTTGCAAACTATATCTTCCCAGCCTGCTATTTTATTTGACCAATTTTTTTTATTAACCGTTTCTTCACATGAAATACGATAAATATATATATATATATATATATATATATATATATATATACATATGTATATATATGTTACATGTATATATATATTGTACTAATATATAATTAATCTATATTGGATAATTTTATATATTAAAAGAATTACTATTCAATCAATGAGATTGGCAAGTCTAAATAGTATAGGCCCGAGTTGTACTCAGGTAATAAAAAATAGGCTCCTCATTTATCATGTTAATCCATAAAACTTAGAAGCTAAAAAGTTTCATCGATAAAATCACGTAAAACTAGAAAAAATCGAAAAAGGGATCAATTTTGGTGACAACATAATTATTGTCAGTGAACAGTTTATTTTTAATTCATTTAGTTAATAGCCATACATTAAAAAAAACAAGTGGTATTGAGTATTTTTTATAATCGTTTCTAAAAAGATATTGTGTGTTTAGATACTGATTGTGATTAGATTTGAATTATTATATTAATTTCCATCAAAAATTCTGGATTTCTTTCTTTTTTTTTGTTGTTTCCTGTTGGTCAATTACAAAATAGTTTAGTTTTTTACATTGTAAAAATAACAGTTCCTTTAAAAATTATATTTTATTCCTATAACATTAGGCTCATTTTCATCCGTTTCCTTTAGGAGGAGGTTTTTAATTTGACGAGTATGCATTTTGTTTTTTACGTATTCTCTTGAGACTCAGAGCCCAAAAAGTTATCAAATTTGCATGAATTCTTGGAAGTTCATTTTTCACGGCGTCTTTCCGATAGTATATCCAAGCAGCAGCAGCAGCGGAGTTGAAAAAAATTAAAAATAGCACGAACTGTCCACTCACCAGTTCTGCCTCGGCATTGGGTATTTGCCAATAATGCGGTCTAATAAATGACTACCTCCCATGTATTGATTATAGCACTTGATGGTAATTGGCTGTGGAATAACAACGTACTGCTGCTACTTTTTATTCCATCGCCGGCACGTTCCCAAAGTCTCAACAGCACTTTCAGACAAGGTGCATTAGTTTATTGTCTACCTATATTTCTACAGCAACAGCTTCATCTTGCCCGATTAAACAGTCGAAACATCCTCTTCCGACTTTTATTAATGTTCTGTCAGTTTTCAGCAAAGATTTCTTTCTGTTTGTACTATTTGGCCTTTGATACTCAGAAACTCGAACATTCATCAAAGTTCCGGTTGCATAAATGTTTCTGTTCAACAATATGTCCAGCAGAGGGACTGAAATGAAATATCTATCAATGTATATCAAATTATGTTTTGGTAAGATATCTACGAGTTTCAGTACTACACGGCCGCCGACGTCAAGCTTCTCCGGCATTGAATAAACTGCTGATTCTATAGTGGTTTCCCCTCTTTGGTACAAATAAAAGTCCAAACAAAGTCCACTAGGATAAACTACGTATATCAAGAATTTAACACTATTTATAGATAAATATTTGATGGTGTAATTGGGTTAAAAACACTCAAATACCTTATAAAATTTGTATTCGGTATGCGTTTTAGTCTAAAGAAAACTTGTTAAAAATCTACCCAGTTTATTATTAACAAGAGCAACATATTAAGCAATTGCTTAAGGTATGAAATAAAACTATGTTAAATTTCGTTATTATCCTAAATTTGTTCAATTAAATAAACATGCTAAAATCAAGTTCAAGTTGAATTAACGACGGCGACAAAAGTACAATTTCGCTCCTTCCTCGCAAAGCATATAAAAAACAATGAATATTTTTTCGCGGTCACATCTGTATACATTCACTACACAACAGAAATAGGTTACGTCGATGCAAATAGTGCATAGATACAAGTAAAAATGTTAAGAAAGCTGCTTGCCAGCTCAATCGAATTCGATATTGCTGTCGGTATCTACCGCCGATAACGCGACGCAAATTCCCATGTTATTGCACCCGCCCTCCATTTACTTATTCGCTGTTGAAGTAACGGAGCTTTTGTATTGGAAGCTCGCTTTAAACGGACGGGGAATAGATTTCCCTTTTCAGTTTACGTTATCATCTTAGAATACATATTCAATAACGTAAGAAACCTTCTGCTCAACATAATACATGTTTGCAGATGTGTTGCTTGAATTTTTTTCTTTAGAATTTTATGAGGAACATCTTTTTTTAATTTTCTTTATTCACTGTGGAACCGCTGGTACATATATTGTGTTATTTTGATTGAAACATACCGTGACAAAATAGTATGATTTTATTTGTATGACCAAAGTTTTTTACAATTAATGCAAATAACATTCACCTAAATCACCATCCTTATGTAAAATCACATTTTCTACCGCGCTAGTTGTCTGGCATATTTAATCACTACTACTTGCAAATTAAACTTAGCGTAGCGTAGCGATTGTATATCCAGCAGAAGACGAAGGAACGAAGTCTTTAATTAAAAATGTAAAAATCATTATTATTAGTATAATATGATAGATCTGGCAATATCACGTAAATTCGCAACATATTTTCGATTATTTAATTACACATTTAGACAGATTGTGATAGCTAGTTCAGTATTTCAAATTTTGGATTACATATTTAAAAAAAAACGTAATTTAATATTCTAATTTATTCGAGGTTTACCTATTTTGAATTATTTTACAAATATCACCTGTTCAGAAAAATTTGGAAAAAACCTCAGGTCAACATTAAATATCTCCAAACGATCTTATAGTAAAATTAATTTTTGGAAAAGATTTTCTGATACTCATTAAAGTTTTTTTTCTGACGACAGTGGGACTTGATGTAACAAATATATTGAAAAAAAATTATGACATACAATATTTGTTTTAGTATTGGACTTTGAAGACAATTAATACAATAGAGGTTTTTCACATTCACCAAAAAAATTTCTTTACGTCCTGAAGTGTGAAAGGAATCAGCCTGGTGAAGAACTGTGGTAACGTATCTTGGAAAGTATTAAAGATTTGTTTAACCTCCATTCCGCATTTGTATATTATTAAGTATTTTCTCAGAACGTGCGTATTTTGCATTTTCGTCCTAGTCAATCATTACTTGAAGTGAAAAAAAATTATAACAAATTGTAAACATGTATTTTAGTAAATTTATTTGTAAAAATTTTATTATAATTAATATGTGGTTTAGAGTAAAATAATTCATATTAAATTAAGTGGTAATATTTATGCTGTCAAAAAGGAAATTACTATATCACTTTTTGGAAGTGATTTTCTGGCAACCATATAACTTAAAATCTGCAGGTCTCTGAAAAAATAGTCACCTAAATAGCCTAGTAAATGCCAATTCAATTTAATAAATTTGTGAATATTTTGATGAGTTTATTCAAATATCATAGGTATATTATTTTAATATCGGCATATTATTAACTACAGTGCTAGTTTAATAGGTAATAGCTCTGACTGCTACAAAGCTAACAAATAGGCGCTACGACGCCAAATATTTAGGGCGGATAACTTTGTTACAAAAGCTAGGTAAATTTCCCTCTTACGGATGAAAGACACAATACATAATAAACCAAATTGCTTATATAAATTTAGAAACATATCTAAAAGTTGTCTTTGTATGAATGATGTAAAGAGTATTTGGAATTAGTTATGATGTTTTGTACCTGTATAATGAGGCTTTTTCCATATATAATGATGTATGCTGAGAGAATTTAGCGAAATAAATATATAAAGTATAAGAGAAATATTTACGTATAAATACCATTAAAATACGGTTTTCTCTGCATACATGTTTTTTCTGCCCATGAAAATTTTCTTTCTTTCCTTAGTTTACGTAACTTGTGCGAAAGATAAGGATAGAGAAAAACGTATGTTGTGCGACATCCAAGATTGGTTTTGGTCTACGAAAATTAATTCCCAAAGTAAAATTAAATATTTCAAATATATTATACGAATAGTTTTTCTTAATACGAACAAACCTGTCAAACCCGAGTCGAACTCGCACTACAAGGGCTCCTTACATATTTAGGCAATTATAAACATTTAAAGATACATTATATTCCTGTTAAACTTTACAAAATTTTAATTTTTTAGAGTGAAACCATAATTGTTTTGAATGAAACCTTTCACAGGCGCATATTGAAAAAACATTTTATTTATGTGATAAAACTACAAATTAACGATTTTTTTCCTTTACTTGAGCTGTGAGACCTGGCTTTTTCCGTTTTGATCTATTTGCGAGTGTCAAACATAAAGCGGCACAAGTGGCTTCTTTTTATTGCGTTGACCAAGTTAATGCAGTAAAAAATAAGGACATTACATTATTTTTTCACAACTCTAATGTACCATAGAGCTAAGTATTTGATATTAATTTCAACTTCATACCTCCACGAGTTCCAGAGAAAAAGTTTCTTGATAAATGTGATAGAGAGACGGAAAATGAAATGAAGGGTTCCATTTTGTCCTTTTGAGGTAAGGAAACATAAAAATAAAAAATGAAGAAATATGTACTAATTAAAAACACCCAATTTATGATTACGGTACTATTATTATTTGTTTCATTCCATCACATTCAGTGGGATAATATTATGTCAAAATAATAATACATTCCACTAGACAGTAATAATTTTTCATTCACTTAATTTCAGTCACCTTTAATTATAATATTAATTAAAATTTACCAAATAAACAATCTAATGAATAATATGTTAAATTTACTATAAGAAAAATTATTAACCCTGTTAGCTCTATTAATATATGTATTATAATGAGTTATTGCTAAAAAAACTCGGTCAATTTCGCAGTTTTAATCGAAACAAACGCATAATATTTCTAGTTTTCTTCGCACTGCTCCAGCAATACATGAAACAAATTGTATTAGTTATTGATTCATATAAAACACAAATATTTTGGGAAGACTAATTAATAAAAATGACTTTGTACAAAGATGTAATCACGTTTATAGTCTGAATTTTTTTATTAATACCCTAAGAATAATGATATAATGAATAATTCAATATGTTTTGATAATATTTAAATCTAAGTCAAAATATATTTTAGCTAATAAC
Source organism: Druceiella hillmani (assembly GCA_039881145.1). Lineage (NCBI taxonomy): Eukaryota > Metazoa > Arthropoda > Insecta > Lepidoptera > Hepialidae > Druceiella > Druceiella hillmani. Next base: position 355,920 of record JAYKKI010000131.1, read on the forward strand.
GAACACGGTTAATTTTGAAGGACTTTTATGTTTTCTTTCTGATATAACAGAAGAAGAATCAAATAAAATGCCAGTATGGCCCGTGTATCGGAATTACCATAGGTCACTTGATGTGATATTAATAAACTCACTTTATTTAACATATCCAAGGACCACTATGTACTTCGTAACCAATAAATTTGTTTTTATATCTGACACAATTAATCAGGGAAGGCATAGATATTATAGTGAACATCTTCACTACTATGACATCTAATATCATCGTTATATTTTTTCGTTGTTATAGTTAACGAAGGGTTCTAAGAACCCTTTTGTTCAAATGTTTTCATATCTTTTTTCATAATAATATATTTTAGCAGTTTAAAATTAAGGGAGGGGGCCAAATCCTTTGCATATTTTTAGTTTTTCTTTGAAGATATACTGAAAAATAAACCTTAATTTTTAATGTACTCCTGGAAATTTTGCGGGAAACAATCTTTTTATACATAATTAAATGAAACTACGTGATGTAGTATTATTTCTACTTTCTTTAATTTCTTTGAAACAAAAGAAATTTATTCCTACATCACGTAGTTTCATTTAATTATCAATAATGAATTTCTACAATATTAACGCCAAATATATTCAACCTTTTTATAATAAGGAAAAACAATCCTTCGCTTTCAATCGATTCCATTATTTACTAATATAAACCAAGACTTGGTTAGTCACTATCAATCAATCAGAAACGATTATTCAAATAGTTTCGCAAACTTTATCTAAAATCCCTCCCTAAGCAGGAGGGTAAATGGAGTAACTCAAACTAAAAACCTTGGAATCCACTGCTTAATTTCAAAGGTAATGTCTTTGAAGAAACAAAAATCGGATTGCAAAGTTTGTAAGGCTTTAAGGAAAATGCAAACTTTATACTTAAGGTGCATTTCCTTAAACAAAATTTGGTCTGTGAGATGTATGTGTACAATGTAGATTCTCAAAATTTACATGACAGCGTTATAAAAGAAGTTTAATTTTTTCACGTATAAATCTGCACGGAATTTTCTATCTAGATATTATTAAATTAAATTGGGTCTCAAAAATATTCCTTTCATAATATTAGGTAGTGTATCTTAAGAGGTATACTAAAAATATGAAAAAACATCCGTTTCTCATCGCCTTTTTGAATTTGGCCCCGTTATTTTTGAAACTGCTGAATCTAAAAATATGAAAAGAAATGGTTTAAAAGCCTACGCTAAGGTATCTATAACAGTGAAAAAGTTTTTAAGATGTTCATTAATAATATACCCTATAAAATATAATTTATAAATATAAAATATAATTTAATAATTTGAAACTATTCATTTCTGGTGCATTCTTCTAAACTGAAATATAACTTGCTAAGTTATTATTTACTTATAATTTATGAAAGTTTGTGAAGAAACACCTGGGTGTTTTCTAAAGAAGCAACTTTGATGGCAGGAAAACATATGTAGAAAAAATTTATGAGGCGCAAGCTTTATTTGAACAACTAGTATTACATGCCGTAATTTTCCTGCTTAAATTATTAAAACCTCGATCGCTCCATATCTCCCATCTGCTGCGCCACCCGCCGCCGACAGTAGCGTCACTTTTCGTATGCGCGGAGCTGAGTATTTCACTTAGCCACATTAAAAACTTCGAAAGTATTTTTTATCCAAAACTTTTCCCCTAAAATTAGTGATTCAGCAGTAATTAGGAAATACGTAATTAAATAGTGTATGACAATTAATCGCGCTTGTATTCTACAATCCTGATAATTTCAGTTCAGTGTATTCTTAAAAAGGTATTTGGTCCCAAAGGTGAAGGGAAATAACATTTTTTACCAAAAAATATTTAAAGTTATTTATAAAAATATACATTATAAATGCTGCTGAAATCTTACTCAAATCAGTTTTCATTTAACACCCTACGTGATAATATTTAAGATTTTTTTCTTTTCCCAATTTTGTCTCTAAAATAATCTTCGCATAAGAATTAATGTACTATACCTCACTTGTATAATTGGGTCATTATAACTTATCTTTGTCTAAATTTAAAATTATTACATCGGATATTTTCAGAGGAAATCTTCTTGTAAGGACGGACGGACGGACACCGAAGTGATCCCACATGTGTTTTGTTTTGTCTATTAGGTCTGTGAATACTAAAAAATCCAACAGCTTTCTTTGGAATGGTTTTATTAACTACTCACAAATATATCTGTCATTTGTGAATAATTTGGGGTGACATTTTATAAGTATGTCCCACATACATTATTCCTTGATTAGTCTGATTAACCTGAAGACAAACGTGACACTAAATAAAAAAATAAAGTTTAGTGCGCAGTAAGAAGTATGGTTAAATATTATTTTCAAAGTATGATTAAATGCTATTTTTAAAGTATAATTAATTTTTTTTTATATATGAAATATATAAAAAAAAATTAATTATACTTCGAGTTCTCATTACATTGGCCTTGAACGAAATTTCTTAGTTAGTTATATATATGACATTTTTATTATTTTGTCACATTATTCATTAGATGCAAGTTGTTGATGTCGTTAAAGTCTCTAATAATCTAAGTGAACGCTCGACGGATTTGAAAAAGTTATATGTCACTTTTTTGCAATTACTTTCAAAGAAAATTACTGTGAGCTACAGTAACTAAATTACGATAAAAAATCCGTTTCTTTAATCTCTCCTGTTTCATAATGCATTTTGTAAAATATTATTTAAAAATTATTTATAAATAATAATGTTTTTTATAAAATCATAAGAAAATACTTCTAAACGAAAAAGAAAATAAATGTAGATACAACAGGAGCATTCAAATTTTATGTTCGTAAGTATGTTAAAATATCAAACATTATTTAGTTGTCAACAGCCCATGTGGGCGCGATTCTAGAATTATATAATTTCAACCCTTATCAAACTTTACCTTATTTTTAGTACGGCACATACTTGGCATTTTTTAAGTTCCACCTTTTCCAATCTTACCGCCCAATTAATATAAGTAGTGAACTCACAAAAAATTAAAACTTATTTACGTTCCAATAATATTTGTAAACATATCAAGGGCGGTCAATTAACCCTTTTTGCATGATGTATTTACTTTTTAATATTGATTTCAGAATAAATGGTTGGTACGGTATGATGAGACCAGCTGAAACCAATTAAGTTTAATTCAAATCGATAAACATCTTTCTAATAATAACCGTCGCAATTTGAACAGAGATATTATCAAATTATGACGAATATTAAATAATATCTATTTAAGTTACTTTATCCATTTATAAACACATACATTTAGCTATAGCTAATTTCGTATATACTTGCAAAACTCACATGCAAAAGCCAAGTAGATTCATGCCTACAATTAATTTATGTGTATATATTAAATTACTAGATACATTTCATTGTCAATAAACGGAAAATCAACTGTTCATTCAACGAAGTTATCAGGCTTTATTTTTTCTCTTCTTAGTCATCATATTGCAGAGCCCGTGGCATTTATAGCGGTGATTCGAAATTGGAAGTTTAATTACCACTAGATTATATCATAGATTTCCAAAATATGATTTCTTTAAACATATTGTGCAATTATGTTTTTCTTACATATCCCTTCAAAGGGAATTATGAAAAAACAAATTATGTATTAAAAAAATTTTCAACTCTTTTCTGAAAATGTTTCCTAATTAGAATAATAAAACGAAAAACTTTATGTGCGAAAATGAAAATTATTGAATGAACATGTCAACAGTTGGTAAATAGTCAAATGATTTTACCAATATTTAATTTTGGCAAGGATTTTTTTTTTTTCAGTATTATTCTTACGAAAGTAGTAAGATTTTATGAAATATGTATAATGGAGGGACTTTATTAAAAAAAATCGCAAATTTCTAAAATGTTTATATGTGAAGGCAAACATTCTGGGAACATTGGGGTTTCCTCATATTTATGAAAGAATTCTGCATTCAGAATTATTAATATAATAAGAATTTGGATATCTGTCTAGTTATTGGGCCAGTAAATAGTAAATTGCTTCGAGTGCTACGATGCTTTACGAATGGGAGCTATAACACTATAGGTTTAGGGCGGATAATTTTCTTACAAGAGCTGGGCAAATTTCTCAAAATTAAATTTTTATGCATAAATTTTGGTTGGAATCTGAAATCAGTTTTCGTATGAATATTGTAAAAAGTATATGTAATTATTTATGATTAAACTTATATACTCGTATAAATAATGTTGATGTCACAGTATTTATACGAGTATATAAGTTTAATAATATATATATATATATATATATATATATATATATATATATATATATATTGACATAATACTTCAAAGTGAACGTATAAAGCATGGAGATAAAATAAATAAACATAAAGTATACTTGGAAAATTACTTACATAGAAATGCTAATATGTAGTCCACTGAAAATGATACTTAGAGATATTTCCTTTTTGGTAGAAATTTTTTTTTCTTTATATGATGGGACATGATGTAGTATAAAATATCATTTATGGCTGTGCTGTCTTATTAACATCTAATAGTATACACTGACACAGTCAATATATAAAGTATTTTTAGAATAATATTTACGTATAAATTCAGTGGGTAGTCCATTGAAAATAATTTTACAGATTCTTCCTCTTTGCCGACAAATTTCTTCTTTTTTCTTCATTGTAAGAAGTGCACGTCTTGTACGGCGCTTAAATGGGTGAATTTGACTTACTTTAGCTAACTACTTCCGAAAACGAGATTAAATATGTGAAACAAATTATATGCATACATTTTTTACGAGTTTGCAAAAGCGCGAAAAATAACTCCTAATTAAAAACAATGAACTTAACATTCAAGTTATATTAAGTACTATATCATATGAATCTAGACTTCCAACTAAAATTAAGTACCACAGTATTATTAAAACCATGTATAATTGGTCATTCGTTGCACTACATGGTTATACTTTATGAATTATTAGCTATTTAATTGAAATATTTTTAATTAATTTATTCGACAAATACATTAAATATTAGAAAATAATTACCACGAGAATCGTGTCCATTTCGCCCAAAAAATCTTCTATTTAAACTTTAAAAAGTTTATTTAATGGGGGAACAAGAATACGAAAAATTCACCAAACATGAGCGAAGCTAGTGGAAGTTAAATGTCTCCAAAAGTAATTCATCCATGCGCTCCTTCAAATATTTGTGGTGACAAATGTTGTAAATTTTATTGCGTTGTGAAAACCTTACAAAAAGTTGATTTACGAAAATGAAATAAGTTATAACTCAATATGAGAGCAAAACCACTTATATTAATAATAACGACGTAATTTAATAAAAAATAAAATTATGATCACATTTGTGTTATAATTCATACACTTTTCCATTATTAAAGCGAGTCACATATTAATAAATCTTGCCGCATATTAGGAGTTTCTTTGATATATAACCAAGGTTTTATTTTTAAAATTATTGTTTCATTACAATTTTCTTTTGGTAAAAAAATATACAATATTTATTAAATAAGACCTAAAGTTAGTTTCACAGATTATATCGAAACAAATTCATCTTTTTTCTTTTGATTCCTCGCTCTGCTTCGGAAACACATAAAACATATTATTTAATGTTGGTTTATACCAAGGTACAAGAATGTTGAGAAAGCTACTTATTAAAATAGCGATATAGAAAGTAAGTTAGGAAATTGTGGTTAATACCCTAAGAATAATATTTTAATAAGTAATTAACTTTGTTTTTACAATAATTAAATCTAACTATAAAAATGTTCTTATTAATAAGATATTATAATGAATGTGTTTGATAGCAAAATTAGTGAAATTAATTTATTTTTCGTAAATGGTCCCTAATATGGACTTCATATCTCAATAAATACTTTATAATACCCGATACTATTTATCAGAAGATCAGAAGAGCCATATATGTTATAATGAACATCTCAAAAACTACGCCATCTTGACCAATCATTATAGTTTTCCTGCAACATTTGCGTAAGTTTTGAAAAACCCTACTTTTTTATAATTTTAAATAAAGAGTTTTGGAAATAACGGATAACTGTATAAATTTTTGCATATTTTTCAAGATGCCCCTGAAAATAATACTGCCTAAAAAAATATTTTTGAAAACTTTATGACTACCTTTTCAAATATTACACATCACTACAGTTAGAATTTTATAATTTTTTTCTAGTACTTAACTTGTACCAACCACTAAAAAGTTCATTTAGTTATTTGTGAATGCTGGCTACTGAGGTAAGTGCAGGTTAATAAGAAAAACGGCTGCGACGAATGGCTGGACAGACACATGAATTAAATTTTATGGGCCCAATTTTATCTTTTTAAACCCAGGAACCCCAATTTTATCTACTTTTTTAAAAATATAAGTAATTAATAACTATATAACGGTATAATCTTTAATTTCCACTTTATTCTTAAACATTTTAAGGAAAAAAAAATTACATAAAATGGAAAACCAAACTTTTGCCTTCAATCGATTACCAATCTACCAATCTCAATTAACAATTGGCTATTCATTAGAATCAATCAAAAACGATTATTTAAATACCAGTTTAGTTTCCACAGTTTATTCCAAAATCCCTCCCTAAGCCTACTAGGCGAGAGGGCGAAATGAAGTAACTCAAACTAGAAGGCTTTGGAGTCACTACATAGTTTGCCTTCAAACGTAATGGCTTAGAGGAAACAAACATCGAATTGTGAAACTTTGTAAGGCTTTAAGGAAAGTTTGAACTTTCGACGTAATCTGCATTTATTTACAGAAAAAAAGACTTTTACAATATGTATGTGTAAAATTTGCATTCAAAAAGTTTACATGACAGCTTTGAAAAATAAAAGTTTAAGTATTTTCACACAAATAATCTGCACGTATTCTATTCCGAAGTTTCCAATGGAGATATATTCAACTGACGTAAAGTCATGATATTTCTAACCAAGTCGTTTCGTAGATATTTAGGTACTGATTAATGTTTAAATGTACATAGGATTTCTATTAAACTATTTACAAGTATTAATTTTTTCAAATACATATTGCATTTTTCAGGGTCGTAAAACATTACCTATTTGTATTTCAAACATGATATGTTTTCCGTATATCTTTTGAGAAAAAGAATAAAAAATTTTTTTATGGGGAATTTGCTATTTCAAAACGACACACCACACTATGTAGTGAATAAAATGATTTTTTCGGGGTACTAAATTTGTAACCTTATGACATCTCCATATAAATACTTGAGTGTTACCTATTGAGTTAAGTGTGTTTTAATTTGCTTTATTACCGTGTTAAATTACATGTTTCCGCGACAAGCGGTTTCTAAGAAAAACGGTTTTAACACACGTACGGACGGTTACATGAGTGATATTATACGAGTTTGTGTTTTAGTTTTTAATTTCGAGGTAAAGAAAACATTAGATTTAAAAATATTAAATACACATGAATGCGCACATATACTCATGTATGAGTACACACACACATGATCGCATGCAGGAACGTACATATGCGAACACGCACCAAATCTGAAGGAAGTGTAGTGACCCCGTTAAAATAGGTTGAAAATTTTAAACTCAGGTGAGGAATTTACTGCTTCTTCCATGAATATTTTACGACAACGAAAAATGTCATAGTTTTATTAAAATGAACCGAATAATTTTCTTTTTTTCGCTAAAAGTGTTGAAGAAATAAATTAAATTTTCCAGACTTATATGTTATTTCTCTTTGACGAAAGATATTTAAATAAATGGACCTAACCTTATTAAAATAAATTGGAAAATATGATCAAAAGTGACCTTTATGGAATATTCATATTCCTACAGGTATATTAAGGAAATTTTCGCTATTATTTACGATATCATTAAGTCTACGAGCATTGTGTTCGTAAATTTACATCTAACTTTGATCTTATAAGTAAATACCTTTCAATGTTCTGATACATGACCGCAGTCTTTTCTTGTAGTTCTTTCATGGAAGAAAAATTTATTTATTCCTTAAATAAAATTAGAGTCAGTTACCATTCTAACATTTAAATGTAATGAAATCTTCGTAATAGTTCTGTAAGATATTCCCCATCCAAGTTTCTAACTTTGCACGAACCACAACTTGAAATGTGTCAATAAATTATTTTCTGTAGACTCTTCAACGTAACTTGTTTCAGACATGGACATATTGGTTTTATGAAATTTTTAGTTTTAGTGTTTTTCTTTTTGTTTTCCATATCTTTTTGTGTTCATCTATACTTTTTCTATCTTTATTTTGATTTTAAATATTTTTTTAATTATTAATTTTTTCTGTATATTACCTTTACAGTTTTGTTTTGCTGCGGGAATTAAATATTTTGCTTTACAGAGAAGTGTAGTTGGATTATGCATATAAATAAAAATAAGAAACTCCTTGAACTGGTTTTTCTTATATTATCAAAAATTCCAAACAATATTTTCACATAGCTTATCCTTCATTAAATAATTTAACCACACATCTAACTTCTTAATTAAATATGTGAAAAATTTAAAAAAAATTTAAACAACGCCGTTTACTTGAAGTTTGTTTTCTTAATCCTATGAAATATATATTAGGAATTATGTTTCATTAACGAAAAATAATGATTTAAAGTGAAAACGTTTTACAAAAACATTATTATTACGTCTATAAATTTCTTAGTTGACTAATAGAATTTTAAATTTCACTAGTCAAACATTCTCACTTACACACGTCGTGTTGATTCTCAAGGTGTTTTATTAAAAATAGACAAAAAATTAATCCAGCTAGCATTAAGGACACGGTCGTGTGCTTTACGCCAGAGTTAATGGGTAATATTTTCTTGCAGAAGGAACGTTTCTTTGACACTGGTATCAAAAAATTTTGGCACCGTCTAATTTGGCAGATTCTTTTTTATTTGAATGTGTATACTTCCAGTACGATCTCATGAAAATTTGCTAAGCATTTGGCAAGAATATTGAATATATTCCACAGAATTCCTCAATATTATATAGCCTGCCATTATCAAGTTTTCTGACTAAGGTCTAAGGTTAATCTTATAATACGTAACTAACTGCCAGCAAAATCAGAATGTAATTATGAAGTTGGAAGGTGGTGACAGGAACTTTTCGGAGATGAGTAAACTCATCGAGTTCTGACTCGATTGACTTTTCTTGGCATATCAAGAAAGTATTAATATACGGTTAAACACAATATAATTTCAACCTTTGACCCATGAATCCTGATTTTGCATGTGTACTACCTACCCAAATGTGAAACTTGATAATCTTAGGTCTTTAAATTAGCTTTATGGGTCAAAAGCAGAGATTCTGGCATTGAACTTTGCGTTCCAACTCCTTAGACCTGAGGCTGTGATATTTGAGAATCAGCTGTTTTTAAAATAGTATTGTAGGTTTCAGCCAAAAACTCTATTCAAACTTCAAATTCCAGCTCCAGAGTTCTGATACTGCAGGGGTACTGCCTGCATAAAATCTGATAATTGGAAATCTACTGTTTTTGAAACAGTATTTTGGGTTCCGAGTAGAGGCTTTGTCATTAAAATCCAGATTCCATTCCTAAGCTACAGACTTGAGGACCCGCTGCTTTTAAAATTGTATTTTGGATTTGCTGTTTTTAAATTAGTATTTTGAGTCTCGAATAAACACCATACCATTGAATTCTAGGCTCTAACTTTCCGGCCTTGTCAATATAGGGATACTACTACATGCTTAAACTATCAGGCATGAAGATTTGCTGTTTTACTTCGGATTGTAACTACAAAGCTCTGGTGCAACAGGCGTAACAGTAAGACTTGAGGACCAGATGCTTTTAAATTTTCATTTTGCGACTTAAGTTGAAACTCTGTGATTAAACTCCTGGTTCGTACCCCTAAGTTCTCGTTTTGCAAGGATACTACTTGCTGGAATAAGAAGATTTTAGGATTCAAAGAACTCCGGATTCCAAATCCTTAGCCTAATGCTGAAGTGATGCGGCCTGTTTTGTGTATGTTAAAACCTATCTCCGGCATTAATAAACTATTTTGGACGATTTTTTTTTATTTTAATTGCCCCAGTGTGGTATTCTAAAGAACTAGTTATAATCTGACAAGGACAATTTATTGACATAGCATAGAATTTTATAACATGTGTGTAGATGCCGTGGTAAGTTTAAATGATATCGGTTTAATTATATTCTAGTAAAAAGTCTCTGAAGTTTTTACACAAGTAAGGACAATGTAAATCGACCCTATAACAAAATCAGGACATAATTATGGAGCGAAGGGGTAGTGAAAGGAACTTTTACTGATTACGAATGAATTCATCGAATAGGGATCTGTTACATGTATGTTGACGTAAGTAAGAAAATAAAAAGTAAATAGGTAAGTAGGTATATTAATTAAAAAGGCATGAAAAAAAAATTATGTAATTATACATGGCCAAGCTATATGTTTTACATTCAAACTTATAAGAAATAATAAATCTGATCTTATTAATTTCATTTATGAATACTTTATCTGTAAGTAAACTAATGGTCTTTAAAATTTACTTTGTGTATGCACTATTTTAATTGCCTATCTGAAAATGTTGTCATACAACGAAACCTGGGTGCTAGTGAAGAATTTAAATAAAGTAGTAATAATACTACATCACGTAGTTTCATTTAGTTGTGAATAATGAATTTCTACAAAATTAACACCAAATAGATTTAATATTTGTAGATGCCAACAAATTCTTTAAGTTCACCGTTTAATAATATATTGGTCGGTGGAATTTTAGATTTTTAGGCTTTTATTTTGAACTTTTCATTTTTGAGAATTAAAAGGTATTGAAAAATTTGATAGACACATTAGAGTAATTAGAAAACATTGTTGTTTTATGGTTTTAAAATTTTGATTAAAAAATTTTTTGGGTAATAATTTTCTAAAAAATTTCAGAATTACACTCGCATCAAATCAACCATATTGTGTACTAATACTTGTACGTAATGTAGTAAATAAGCATAAATATTGATACAAACGAATGTGCAAGTGAAAAAGGTTTCCTGGTGACATTTTGTTTAAAAATCATAATTATCTAACTTTTAGGAACATTTTCAATAAATTCATTTGGTTGTTTCGTTGGTGTTTAAATGTAAAAATATTTAAATCTGACAATTTTAGTATGATAATTTTTGAGACATTTTTCTTCGCATCTAGTTAATGTTCCTATATGGCTATTTTCTATATAAGTTTTAATTACTAAAAAATTAAAAATAAGCATAAAGTAATTATAGTGTAATAAAAATTTAAATGTAAAATATCTTAATAAAAAAAAAATCTTTAAAATTGAACAGTTTTATTTCACAATCATAATATACTAAAAGCTAGAAAATAATTAAAGTCAACAAGTTGGGGCTTTATCAGTTTAAAATTAAACTTCTACTGTAATACGACTCATTTGCTATTTATTATGTTTTAATAAACGATTTGAATCTGTAATATTAAGTAAAGAAGAGACCTTGATTTTTGGATCCAAAGTAATAAATTGTTGAATTGGGATTCGAAGTTTAATGATGGGTCGGAGCCATTTCTCACAGTCTAATTTATTATTCTGAAACTTACCCATCAATAAATCTTGTGATATAAGCCATACCACTGTGTCATCGGAATCGACCAGTTAGAATTCGGAATTAAATACCAAAATATTTATTTGACACCCACAACACTAATTTAAAACCAGTAGCCCGTCAAGGCTTACGGTTTAGGTAGGTTGTGACTTTGCAGCGTCAGGATATAATATTCAAAGGTTAAAATTATCGTAATATAAGATTGTCATGGGCACTGAATGAGTATGGAAAGTTTCATGAGAATCGGTGAAGTAATTGGAAAATCGCTTTGAAACAAACAAATCTTATGAACAGGAAGCCAAATAAAACTGTTTAATCAACACTAACCAAATAAAAATAAAAATATTTAAATTGTTTTCTTCAACAATGAATAAATTGCAGAGGTTATTTTCTGAGACGGTATTTTCCCGGGAAAAACAACATCATGAACCTTATAACTTTACGTCCGTTTAAAATTATAACAAACTTTGAATATATGCCATTAATTCTTTCACCAAAGAGAGTTTTCTTCGTTTAATATCAAATAAGATTAAATCAACTAGCATACAATATACACCCAACATTGCAGCGAACTTCACAATTAAAAACATTCAAAGTTAGTAACTGTGAACGAAGTAAAGTAAAATGAATATAGTTTTATTTTTTTACTATACGAAATACCTATTTTCAAAATTGTTTGTCCAATTCAAAAATACGAAAACAAGTATAAATTGTAATTTGCGTCAGAATATCAAGGATTTACAAAAAACTATGCTGATAAAGTCGACATACAAGTTTCACACTTAGGAAAGAAATTTAGTGTAGACTAATATAAAAACAGAAATCTTAAGAAGAAGAAGAAGACCATAGAAACAGAAAGAGAGTTCAATTAATTTTCTCTCCGTGACTTTTTAATTAAATTTACATATTATTCGTATTCCATCCCCGCCATCTCTCAAGTAAGTTAACATTGACGTGCTATGTGCTTGGCTTGTAAATGTAACGAAATCAAATACAATCACGTACTGCCAGCGCTTCTACTTCAATAGGACAGGAAGAACAAACCGTAGAAACAAATGGCTTGAGTTTAAAAGCTTTTTACGTCCTGACTGAAAGGTCAGTGGAGCAGTCACGGATTGCTTGTATTAAAAGAATTTTGGTGCACTTTTGATGCACCGGGATTACGAAACTGTGCATCGACGCAATATTACGAAGGCGCTTAAAAAGAAACATTTCGCAAAGAATTAAAACATCAGTTTTTAAGCCGTTTAGCGTTTATATTTATTAATTTTATACTTTGAAATTTACGAATACTGGGTGTCCGTTATATTTGTTATATAATAAATACTTTAATCAACCTAGCTATAAGTAACGAGTTAGTAGAATATGACTCGTGAACTAGACAAATTAGTAGAGCCTACTCAACTTTGATAATTATCCTTTAAATTTGGTTTTTAACACCACTGTTTTGGTTGTTTCGAGATAATAAAAAATGACAGCTAAGATGGCAAGGAGTGAAGACAGACACAACTCAAACAAAAGTTAAAAGCTTAATATTTCGTAAACGAATCCCTGTATCGAAAAACGGTTGATGACATAATCACAATATTTTAATATCATCAATTAAACTATACTCTACCCAATGGGGTGTTCCAATAAAAAAATTACCGCCGTGTTATCCACGGGGAGAACCAATAATTGTTTTAAGATTTTTTTTAAATATTTTATTTGACAGAAATATGTATAACCTTGCCAAATCACAACTTCATAGCACTAACAATCTACGAGTAAAAAGACACACACGAACGAACATATAGACGCAAATAATAGTTTGTCTATGGAACCTTTTTACACTCAGGTGTTTTAAAAATTCTATAAATTTTGAAACCATATGTAAAATTTTCCGTACACCTATTGCTACCATAAATATAAATAAAATTATAGAGATCGGTATATGGTATATCCTACATACCACAATAGAGTACCGAACCCATTAAGAAAAAAATATTTTGCTTGTATTACTTATTAGTTATGTATTACATTATTTATGATCGTTGTTAGCATTTGTTGTATAAATATAGAATATAAGGCTTTATATTTTAGTTGAAGGTAGGTGTCACCATTCCTTACCAACTAAACCGGTGTCTTGGCATATTGAAAAAGTACTCATATATAATAGTAGTATATACAGGTTGTCCAGTGGCAGATTTCAATAATTGAAAAATTGTAAAAAAAAAACTACACCTCTAATACAAAGTAGGTTTATTTTAACTTTTTAAAAACAAATGCGAATTTCATTTTTTAAAAACCACGTTTTCCAAATGGTGGCCATCGAGTCTGACACACTCTTCGACTCTAGCACGCATGTTTTCAAAAACGCGTTTGCAGAGCGACTGGGGTATCCTACTGACTTCGGCTCGAATATTTTCTTTAAGTTGTGTCACAGTGCTCGAATTTGTTTTGCAAACAACGGATTTTAAATATCCCCATAAGAAAAAGTCACATGGGTTTAAATCGGGTGACCTAGGTGGCCACGGTACGGTGCCGTTTCGGGATTGTTTTTTTCTGGAAATAACTGCCGCACTGCATTCATGGACACATTAGCAGTGTGAGCTGTGGCCCCGTCCTGCTGGAACCATGTGTTTTGGTTGAAGAATGGACTATTCAGTAGTTCTACTCTGAAAAAGTCATTTAACATCTGGGCAAATCTCTCCGAATTCACAGTTACAGTTTGGCCACGTTGATTTTCAAAGAAATAAGGCCCTATGATTACAGATGCAGACATGGCACACCAGACTCTTATTTTAGGCTTATGTAAAGGCTCTTGATGCATTTGTCTTGGGTTGTGGACATACCAGTAACAAAAGTTCTGCTTATTCACATATCCTCCAATGTGAAAGTAAGCTTCGTCACTAAAGAATATGTTGCCCATCCGGGTAGCAGTATGAAATCTCAACAACATCACCTCCGCGTAAGTTTTCCTTCATTCAAAGTCAGAATCGTGTAAATCTTGAACAATTTGAATTTTATATGAATGGAACTTGAGCTTTTTTTGCATTATTACCTGTAAAGTTGATTTCGGAATTCTCAATATCGATGAACGTGTACGCAGTGATAAACGAGGATTTTCAACGACAGAAACCATAACACGCTCGACATTTTCATCCGTGGCTACCAATGGTGTAGGTCCTCGCCTGGGCCTATTTAATGTTGATCCTGTAACTCTGAACCTTGCTACCTATGACTGAATGAGTTACTTAACTGTCCATCGCGTAATCGACGAATACTGCAACGATTATTAAATCGACGGCGTGCTACAGACAGCGAAAATCCACTTAAAATGTAAGCCTCGACGGCAAAAGCGCGGTGCTCTCCGCTCCACTGTTCCATGGCTACTAAAACATCCACACCACTTGCGCCTCTAACGACACACCCCGCGCCCCTCTTATGTGTTGCGTTCAGAAACTATGTTTGTTCAAACTTTGAAATCTACCACTGGACAACCTGTATAACGAACCTCAAAGGAAAATGATCATACTTAAGTAGGTTCAACTAGTTTTTGATTAATACTCTACCCAATCATAACTGGTGGTGATTTGGGTTTGTAAAAAGTTCATAGAAACTCCATATGAATGACATAAATTAACTGCAAAAATAACTTTGTATTGGTATGCACGGAACCCTCGTACTGTAAGTTCCACTCGTATGCAACAGGTTTATTACTTCATTCCTTATAAGGAAGTTACAACAAAGATAACGATACCCAGTACTCATAAATCGCTAATTATAAGATTAAATAAAGTAAAAGCTAAACGCCTTAAAATCTGACATTTTCATTCTACGCGAAACGTTTCTTTTTAAACCCCGTCGATGCGTCGATGCACAATTTCATAATCCTGGTGCATCAAATGCGCAGCAAACTTTTCACAATACAAAGAATCCGTAATTCCGAGCTTTCAGTCGGAACGTGAAAAGCTTTTAATGATTTTAAAGCCATTAGTTTCCACGGTTTGCTCCTCTTATCTTTTATTTAGATCGAAGCACTGGCAGTACGTGACATTTTGTTATTCAGTATATTTGTTATTCTTGAAGTATTTAGTTTAGGAAAATTTTTAACGATTTCATAATTGAAATCTTTTTCTTTTTCTTTGAATAAAATTCCTTTTAAAAAACTGTCAAGGTAAAGTGAACCAAAGTTCCCTTCATGGTGTTTTTTACCCAATAATTTTTGTCCACCCGATAATTTTTTTTTAAGTGTATAACTTGTATCTCAATTCTATTAGTATATTTTTAGATATTTTAATGTAAATTTTGCCCTGATAAAAAAAATATTCTAAAAAATTATTCAAAAGTGCATGTGAAAAGTAGTGATTCATAAATTTAAAAACTCAATCAAATTATATTTAGTGATATCAATTTATGGCGTATTTATTGAGTTTCTTATTTTTCCTTGAAGTTAAAGGTATTGAAACCGGAATTAGCGTTGAATTAATTCACTTTTTCTCCCAAATTTAATCATAGGCATTCAGTATTTTTTCTTTAATTATTTATTTAAATGTAACTAACAAATTTTGTTAGCAAAATTCTTTTAAATGTCTGTCTATATTACTAAATCTTTCCTCGAAAAAGAGTTAAGGTTTAGTAAGAACAGACAATAGAAAAGCACATTTCAATTCAAGATAGAAATAGTTTTGATTTCTAGTGTTTTCTTTTATATATATATATATATATATATATATATATATATATGTATATATATATATGCATACATATATGCCTACACTGCTCGTGAATATGCAGAAATGTATTTCATTTACGAATTATCGCGTGCGCTACCCTAATGGCGAACCCCGATCGTCGTCTTTCTTCGTATAAATAATAAACGTTTAGAGGGTTAAATTCCTTGAAATATTGTTCCTAAAGGAAGACCTAGAAATGTTGATAAGTGTTCGGTGGATTTTTCAACGTGTCGCAAGAAGCACGTCATGGCATATATCTCATTTGAAGAAGAAATTATTTGTACCCGTACTATGTACAACGAGTGCAAGCACTGCTACCTGCTGATTTTCAACGACGAATAGATTTCTGTCGTGAGATGCTGCGTCGATCCAGGCAAGATAGTTTTTTTTTGGAACGAAGTTCTTTTACCCGGTTCGCCGTAGGGCCAACTGGCAGAAATCGTCACGTAAGGAAAAAGGGTTATGACCCCTCCAGGCGACCTTTCCCTCTCTTTCTCTTTGTCTCTTTCTATTATTTACGATTGTATCTGTGTTCGTTCAAGTATCGACATTCGAGCATCAGCACAGGTCGGTCCTCAAATCTGAACATGTGTAAATATTATTTATACTTATTTTTTTTTATTCTACTGGCTTTCTGTTGTAAGTCTATCATCTGCCCGACCGTTTCCAATTTGGTATGTATTTATTTGCATTATAAATTATTGCTATGTAATTTACTAAATATAAAAAAATTTAAAAAATTTACCGCAAATTCGTTTATTTTCGTTACTACTTTATTATTTATTAATTAATATTTAAAACTAATAAATCACAATAAATTGTCAACACATTCATTTATTTTCATTAATTGACTAGACTTTACTTATATTTTTTCAGTAAATTTAACAATTTATTATAATTATTTAAATTTTTGAAATATTTAGATTCATAAAAAAATTATTAGAGTAAAAATAAATAAGTTCTAATTTTTTGTGTAACTAAATTTAATTTTAAAAGCGATTTTAAATTTAATCACTTTATTAAACAAATAGAATAACTAACCTTAAAAAAATAAGAGAAACGAAATTTTAATTTTTCATATATTTAAATTTGATATTAATTTTAATTTGATTGATTTAATAAATAAATTTTAAAATAATAATAAGAGAAAACATTAAATTTTTAGAATTATTAAAATTTAATGTTAAAATTATTCTTAAATTGAATTTATTTTTGAAATAATTACAATAAAAATAATTAAGCATAAAATTTAAAATTAACTTCAAACTTAAATTGATTGATTTAATAAAAAAAAATTAGAATAATAAAATAAGAAAAGAATTAATTGGTAGAATAATAAAATTTAAAGTTTGAATTAATTTTAAATTGAATTCAATTTCGAAACATTTAAATTAAATTTTTTAAATTTTAATTTCATTAAATTTAAAATTAATTTTAACATGAAATTTTATTATTACAAAAATTTATTTTTTTTATTTCATCTAACATTCTAAATAAAGTTTGATTAACAAAAAAATAAATGAATATGCTGGAAATTTATTGCAATTTATTAAATTTAAGTATTTTGTTATTTTTTTTTTAATTCACCCTTTGTGAATTTAAAAAAAAAATTTTATTATTTTATGTCATTATTACAATTGTATAATGGAAAGTCGAGAAACAGAAACTGCAGTAAGTGTAAATAATGCAAACTTAGAAAAGTAAGTTAGTAAATCATATAACTTAATACAAGTATTTATATTTAATACACATGTGATTCGAGTGTTCACTATTTATTATTTACATGCATTATAGAGAAATAATAGTAGAATCATACGCTCAACGTCAAAAAGAGTATCGAAGGAGAAAAAAAAAATTTAAAATCAACTTCAGAATACGAAAAAAATACCAAAAATAAATGCTCAATATCAACATCAATTCCGGCAGAATCAAAAAGAAAAATTATTGCAAAATGAAACATTGGTTCTTGCCAGGTATGATATATACAATGAGGCGACGACAAAGCGACATTCAAGGAATACTAGTTTCTTACTATTTCATTAAAATACTTATTTAGAGTCGAAAAAATAATGTAAGGAACTTCGTTCCTAATGGGGGCCCCCGACCGCACAGTTTTTTATATTTAATCTTAGGGAGCGATGAAACATGTTTTAAAATAATAGGAGTATTTAATATGCACAATTTACACATCGAGAATCCCCGCATAGTAATGCTGCTTTATCTTGCACAAATCCTACTTTTTTAATATTCAAGATCTTTAAGAGAATATTCGTCTTCCTAATTAAAATGTTATTCATTTCTTATTATTGGCAAAATAAAAATTAAACGCTGAAACATGTGCATTTGTTTAATTACAAAACATGAAAAGTTATTTTTACACAATCCTAGTGCAAAAAATATGTATGGCAAATTTGTGGAACTTTATTTCAAAAAGATCTACAATTCACACAGATTTAAAAAAAAATTGTACGAAGCCATTTCATAACACGGTTTTTATTCCTAAAGCCATACCATTGATGATGTTTTCGATCATAATAAAATAAAATAAATGTAGTATTTATGATCATACCTAATTTATTATGTTTTTTTTATATAGATGTATATAACATGTTGCCATCTATTAGGCAGTGACAAAATTCCGTTCTATTAAAACCAGAACTACATTAGCCTTAAAAGAAATTTCTGAGTGAGAAAAAACACTGTAGAACTTACACAAGGAGGGTGCTGTACATGTTCAGGTATATAATTACTACTGTTATAAGATTTTCCATTTTACCGACATTAAATATTTTAGGTGTACCGAAAGTACGCCATAGGTTTTGATGATTAATGAGTAAGACAATTTTATAAATAAAAAATATATATTTTAAAAGGCCATATATTGATCATGATCTACTCGTGTTTCGATTATTTTATAATTACCGCATTTAATAATTATGTTAGTGGAGCAAGTTCCGCTCGTGTTTAACAGGTTTTACTGATAGCATCACCAGCATCAAACTCGTTTAAAAATATTGCATTGGGATCAGAAGTACAGTGAGCGTCAAACCACAAATTCCAACACCTTAACCGGAGTATCTTAGTATATCAGATATCTATATCGCAAACATTGTAGAACGGAAGAGTTTAATTTATACGGATGCTTCTGATGTGACCATCGAAAATGTGACATTTAACCACAATTAAATGAAAATACGTGATGTAGTATTATTTCTACTATCTTTAATTTCTTTACCACGACCTAGGTTTCGTTGTATTACAACATCTTCAGGTGGGATATTAGCAAAGATTAATTTAATTGTGAATAATGAATTTCTACAAAATTAACGCCAAATATATTCAATATGTGACATTTAACGTGAAGTTTAACAAATAAGAAAATAATTAACGCGGTTGACAGCAAGTGTTTTAATAGAATACGATTTATTATAGTAAAATAAAGACAGAGCCCGACGATACAATTTTATTAAATCTTTGTGACAACCGATATTTTTAAGGACACTTGCTGTCAACTAGATCTAAAATTCCAAATAATTGAAATACAAGTGAGCCGTGGAATATTCCATTACATACTCACTCTGAATGGTTCTCTGTAACACTTCTATTTCGTCGCCATTGTATTTTAGCTCTTGAGTTGACTTGATAAACTTGTTAAGAAATCTCAACTGGCGAACACTATGCCTTTGAAAAGCTGATGGATACTTTTTCACGTACTTGAAAGCTCTCAGTAGCTTAAGCTGATACGCGGCCAAACGTTTCCTTTTATTTCTCCGTACATACAAAAGGGATCAAATCAAATCAACCAAAATATACTTAAAACAACAAACCGCCGTCAGATATATGAAAATTGAAACGGACAAGGAAAGCTCCATTGAATAAAATAGCGAGCACCGGAGAAGTGGAAAAGGATAGAGCTCCCGAAGAATCGACGGAACAATAACAAGACGAACATTGAGACAACTTTTGCTTCTTATTTAAGGCTTTGTCTTACTGCCTGTATTTATTTAGTGTAGTTTTTATCAGATAATATTTTCAAATATTCTGAATATATTTAAAAAAAATATTTTGCCTGAATAACTAGGATACATTAATAAAAGTACAGAATCTAAATAGCAATTTTAGAATAAATTGAATTCAAGTTTTTCGGTTATGATGAGATCAATTTTTTGTCTGAATATTGATTGGATTGGACTTTTGATTAATTGAAAAATACTTTCAGGTCAAGAAAATTTGAATAAATTATTACATGCGTCTAATATATTGTGTTATCGGTAAGTACAGGTTAAATAATGACGATCTTTATGTTAATATAATAATATAACCACTTTATGTTTATATCAGTTTTTGCTGGTGGCTTTGACTGTATAGTTTTTTTATAACCACGGCAGAGTTTTTCTTCATTAATAATGTTTATATGTCTTAGTGCTATATAAAATATAAGTGATTCTTTAGTTGAACTTTGACATGGATTGTTTGATATTTATCAATTGTTATGAAAAGACTCATTCAAATTGGTCAAGTAGTTTTTATGCGGTTCTTTAGCAATCAGACAGACATACCAAGTTCTAACATCATATTCGGTCATGAAAAAACGAAACCAAATGTTATCTTAAATCTGCTAAATTTAATCTCAGCGAAAGTCATATTCAAATCGGTACCGTAATTTTTGGGTACTACTTTAACATATTGATAAATAGACAATAGTTCTAGTTGATGTTAGTTTATGGTAGTTTTTATTTCATTCGATTCCAGACACATGTTCGACACAATATAGAAATTACCCCTCTGAAGGACTTTGCATAATAATTTCACACGATATTCAAACTTAAATATTTTGTTGTTTTTGTTTTATGTAATGGCATAAATTATGAAACTGAATTTATACACACATTAACAAAATGAACAAAGCTAAAAGAACCAGTTGATATAAACTATCGATATGTACTTATTTTTAGACTCAATCTATATGGAAAACATGACGTAAAACTTTATTCATTTTGAACTTAATTTTTTTTATATTATCAGCTACATTGGATACACTAGATTAACTATAAATTTATACTACTCGTAAAGAACATTTTAGTTAATATTTCTATAATATTTTTCTCTTATTCATATTACTTATCTAAGCATTAATTGGATAATTATTGTGGTCGTCTAATATAATCAAAGCTGATCTGATATTGACAAAAGATATTTTTACGAGAGCGCAGGGAAAGAAAATTCTGTTCTTAGTATGTTATAATATTGAAATTTTTTACTTAATAAATAATGTATGAATCCACTTGCACTGTGACCAACGCCTAAGGCGGTCCCTGACCTGTAACTTTATTGAAATACTCTCAGCGATCTCCGGCTTAGTATCGTTTGTCCACAACGCCATTTTCTGTCTTAGGCCCAAATGGAGAAACATTTAAATAGGAAATCGAAATTAACCAAAAAAGCTTTAACCTTGTGATTCCACGATCAATTGGGCTATATGTTAGAAAATGAATGGTGATATTTAATGTGTTAAATAGCTTTTCATTCGCGACTACACTCAACTGAATTGTTTACTTTACTCAGTTATTCGTACAAAAAGCACGTAGTCCATGGCCGTTATTATTTTAAGAGTAAGATTTTTTATTGATACAATATATTGACGACGATGTAAAAATGTTTCAGTTTTCTTCCAAAACTTTAATAAGTACAAGTAGTGAAACGCAATGTTAATTTCTTTACCTTGGTTTAAAGCGACGTGAGTAATATGAACCATTAAAATTGCCGTTAGAAATACGAAACAAAAAATTTTAAAAATATTGTTTATTTTATGTATTTTGTTGGCTTCTAAGAAACTCAACAAATAAAAGATTATTCTAAATGTGTGCATTTGTTTTATAAAATAGAGAGATAGCCTGGCAAAAATTATAAGGAACATGCGCTTCTATTCTGTATGTAATTTATAAGTGTCAAGGTAATTTTTTTTTTAAATATTTCATGTAGGGCTTTTTTGCCTTTTTTGTATGTGATAGTATTGAAATTTTGTGTAAGTTTCTAAATATGATTATGTTCATATGTGTCTGTATATATATGTATGTGTGTGTGTATATAACATATGTATGTTTATAGATATAAATGTGTTTAAATGCAAACTTTTTTTTACACGCTTAGCCGTGTTCACAGGTATAGGTGGATTAACCTTTTAATATAGTAATATTAAACCAATTGAAATCCTAAGAAAATATTAACAAATCAAAGCTAAGTGGAAGTGAGCACAAGCAATATGGGTAAGTTAAAAAAAATTAATATAATGTACTTGATATTTCATATCCGTATTTTATTCTTGTTTTTCTTTTTATTACTTTCAGTTGTTTTAATGAACGTAACTTGGTTTAATACAGACACAAGTTATTTTCCTTTTGGGAATAAAGTCTTTAAGGCTTTTGCATTTTTTAAATTTCCATTAGGTCAAAATAGAGCACGGGCTACGTTTCAACGTAACCCGACTGATGCAAGAAAAATATCTGAAAATTATTTTGACTATGTATATACTTTGTGTGTAAAATAACGGTCAAAAATAATTTTCCATCACGGGATGGTGATTTCCACTTCGTTCAGAAGAACAGGCCACATTTTAATTTTTTACTTTATATCAAGCGCGCAAGGAAAACTGTTTCCTAATTTTCTTATCAATTTTCTCAGCAGTCAAATATTTATTCATAAATTGATCAGTGCATCATTAGCTTTCATGAATTCTTATTTTTCATTTAATTTATTCGTATGACGACAGGAATATCTATGGACTTGTGTGCTATTGAGTTCATGTGTGTCAGTTTAAGAAACGTAAAAGCCAAATATTACAAGAACAATAAAATACATGGCAGAGGATTGAAAAAGATATTAAAGAATTAATAAATTTATACCTATCGTCTGTTTAAACGGAGCTTATTAATCGATTTTTTAATGTCCGCGATTTCGGCCGTGTCAGTTTTGAAATGTGGTAGAACATTTAACCAAAAAGTTTGCCATTATAATCTTATTTGCTGATGAAGTCTCGACTTTTTTTACTGGCGCCAGGATCACTTTTAGATTTATAATAATTTAATCATTTAACGTTGATATTACTGACAAAATAAACAATAAACATATGATTTATTAAAAAGGTGACTAAGGGCATCCATTTTTATTCCGGATAAATATCTTTAAGAAATTTAATTTCTTTGCCTCGAAACTACCACAGGTCGATTTTTATTTCCTTCGTTTAACATTCCCGGACCCCGCCTTAGGGACACCTTTCTGAATTTAAAGTATCTATTAAAATACATTGAATACTACCATATTAAGTCACACAGCAGTACATAGTTTAGTTGAAATTTTAGCAAAAAACATGGCCTAACTTAATTCACAGTTTAACGGCCTTAAAACATTAGTCCGCCGCTAATATGCTGAAGTAGTACGTCTAAGCTTGGACTAAGGCGAACTGGGGGAAACAAATGGCGACTGTCGAACAGCTGATTTATATTAGTCGGACTTGGTCGGATTGACATTTCATGTAATACGTTCATTTCGATCAATAGTTTTTATATTTACGTATTAATTAAACGACAAAGCTGGATGTTTATGAAATTTTAGACGATCTTGACACCATACACGCAATATATGTTATTGAAATAAGGGAAAAAATATTTAAAAAGCGGATAAATCCCTTTATGACGTCATCGAAAGAAGCCTTGAGGTCAAATTATCGTTTCACGAAGCGATATGCAAAATTAATCGGCAATTTATTAAAAGTATATATGGAGATAAATAAAAGAGATAAATTTAAACGAACTAAATTTTGAAATGCTTTCGTAGTCTAGTCATAATGTGGTATCAGCTATACTGAATTAAAAATATTGTTTGCTTTAGGTGGCAGCATTAGTCTAGAAATTGAGATGTTAATTGCTTTAAAAAGATGATCCCGCGGTATAGTACGTAAGAAAACTATAGGAATCATATTAATATTTTCATTTTTGCTAATTGTTCGAAGAACGAATTATAGGTATTGAAATAAATTTGTATTAATTTTAGATTCAAGATAATTCAACCGACCTACACGGTACTAGTCAACGATCAATAACAAATATGTGCCAACGTGTGACATTTGTTCTGGCACGAAAACTGACATTACATAAAAATGCCAGAAAATGGAGATGAACAAGTTGAAAGAAGGAGTGGATTCCGCAGATTTTCTGGCATGAGAAATATAATAGGAGTCGAAGAAAGATATGGCTCAATATTATATAAAACGCAAAGAATTTTATGGTCTCAATGTACAGGTAATAAGTGATACCTATTTATTTCACTTATATCTTTGAACCTAAATACTGCTTGAACCTAAAATAAATGAAAATTTATTTTCTTTGCAAGTGATTCGCGATTCACCCCTGTATATAAGGGACATTGTAGCTTATTAGCGTGGCACCACTCACGATATCAGAATTTTTTGGAAAAGCTGTATTAAAAAAAGGGTTTCAGAAAAACAATTCCATGGATGCTTATTAGGATATCCCTGTACTCTTTATTTGTTTACATCCATAATAAGAGCGAACACTACATCTCAAGAAGATATATATAATAGAGCCCACATTGCAACTAGGAATACAGTGGTGCGTTGTTTTTGTGGTACGGTAGCAGCCCTTTCGGTGCTTTTTGAAAAGATTTAATTGCGGTCTGAATAATGAAAAAATATATATCCTTGCATTAGCAGTACTGCATAATATAGCAATGAATATGAAGGAACACTCTCTTTGCAAGATAGTGTGGTGGAATCAAATGGCTCTGAGGATAATGTTGAGATAATTTAACAAGAATCATTATATTTTAATGAAATTATGGGAAATGCTGCAAGAACTGCAATTATTATGAAATACTTTTAGGCGAGTCTTCTTAAATGTGTTTAAGAAAGGCGTTTAAAATTATCTTTCTTATCCTATTTTCTTTATATAATTTGTACAATTATATTTTTAATTCATGCTCCTTTCTTAAGATTTATAGCTTTTTCGATGCTCGCTATTTGCTGTCTGTCTTCTTTCTGTTGAAGCTCCTTTTTAAATTCCTTAGCTTTCCTGGATATGGCCAGCATTGCATACTTGTAGCTTTGACAAACCTGCAAATAACATATTCATGATATTAGATAAAGATTTCTTTTGTTAAAATATCCCCCAAATACTAGAACTTTTGAAACTTTAATTGATTTATTTTTACATTTACAGATGCAGACATAGCTGGAGGTACAAAAACGAAAACAAATCTTATATTTCAATTGTGCAAACCAAACTCGGAACAACGATAATTGACTCTATCTACTTAATTTCATGGATGAGTTAATTAATTGTATCACAAAGATAATACATAATTTATGGCAACTGACCTTCGAACAGTTGCTTCCACTCGACCCTCTATTTCTTGTTTGTATTAGCATCTGTGTTTTTAATGTGTATTATGCCGATCCTAGGATTCAGAATGGATAGAAGTAACACCTGAAAATATGGAATGGTTCATTATATTGAAGCATAAAATATAGGTAAAAAATACTAAATAAATACTTACATTTTCTTCTTAATCCCAGTTAGCATTCCGTACTATTTTTTTATGTTAATAACAGACATTTTAAAAGGATTAAAATATTTGCCAATATTAGTTAAAATACTTTGAAATTATGATGTTATCCTAACTGCAAAAATGCGAATTCTGAAAAAAAGGCTATATTTTTTCTTTTTAATACATAGACAGACGCCAAAATTTACGGCACGGCCAGTTGAAAGAGTAGTACGATTAGCGCGTAAATAGTCCAGCATAGTAATAACACAGCATAGGCACAGCTAATCCATGTTTATTGCTACTAAATTTAATCTACTACTGTAAAGCATGAGTAATTACTGCGGCCCGATGTTCAGAAAAAATTCACAATTGACATGTCTTTCAAGTCCAGTAGCCTTATGGTTCCGTGCTTCAAAAGAAAAAAAGGGAACCTTATAGGATCTCTAGGTTGTCCATCTGTATGTCTGTCAAGGTCCTTTTTCTCAGGAACACCTTTTTGTGGAGGTATCAAGTTGAAATTAATATGAAATACTTAGGTCTACGATCCCTTGGAGCTGTAAAGACATCAAGCTACTAGGTCAACACAATAAAAAAATACGGCCATTTATTCCATATATTTTGACACCCGCAAATAAACTAAAATCTGTAGATCAAAACTTATAAATACTTCCGGTTAATTTATAATCATGAAATTTGGCAAAAAGCAAGGTCTGCGAGAATCGTTATTTTGTACTTATATCACATGCAGTTAATATATCGTAGATAATATATTTTCGATCGAATAAATGAAAATTTTATTAATAGGAATATTATATACAATTAAATGTTCACAAAAGCTTAAATGTCGACGGAACCTTCATAATGTTAGCTCCACTCTTGACAGGTTTTTTTCCATAATTGGAGGATTTGCATGTCGTTAGATGAAATAACTAAATACTAAAAATGTTTGTCGGTTATCAATATTTAATCAAATTAAATTTAATAGAGATATTTTTCCGTAATAATGCTTTAAAATAGTGTCCAATTATTTTTGTAAACATTTGAATCGGCTTAACTAAGGTAGAATGATAGAAAATACTCTGAGAAAAAATAGATTACTCTCAAATCAAACATAACGTTAATTTACGCTTCATTTAAATAAATGTACGTGAAATATTTTCCTGTCATAGTATCTGTCATTTAATCAAATTAAATTAAATAGAGATATTTTTCCGTAATAATGCTTCAAAATAGTGTCCAATTATTTTTGTAAACATTTGAATCGACTTAACTAAGGTAGAATGATAGAAAATACTCTAAAAAAAAAAGATTACTCTCAAATCAAACATAACGTTAATTTACGCTTCATTTAAATAAATGTACGTGAAATATTGTACTGTCATGTATCATTCGCAGGTATACCGTGGTTAGAAGTAATTTATTTACAATACTTGGTAATTTTTGTGGCTTGCGAAAAATGTTAATTTTTTCAATGAGTAATATTCGAATATTGTTTTATTTCTATGTATATATTTTGTGTATACCTGCCCTATTAATTGTATTTTTATTTCTTCGAAAGAATATTTCAATAATATTACAACAATACCGAGTAAATGACAAAGTCTTCATAAGCGAGTTTTCGTAGAAAATTAAGGTTAATACATAAATATTTTATCTTTGAAGTAGT
This sequence comes from Druceiella hillmani, assembly GCA_039881145.1. Classification (NCBI taxonomy): domain Eukaryota; kingdom Metazoa; phylum Arthropoda; class Insecta; order Lepidoptera; family Hepialidae; genus Druceiella; species Druceiella hillmani. The sequence continues at coordinate 383,477 of JAYKKI010000131.1, forward strand.
GCTTGAAAGTGTCAGTCAGAAATGTCAACAGATATTAGAAAGCTATGAATAATAAATAATCCTGCGTCCATATTCAAATCGTTGTCAGGTTCTAATAAGATTAAGCCCCATATATGAGAAAAGCGTTTTAATTTCAATTGAAATTTTATTTTTGTTGGATCACGTTAAGGATTAGAAATCGGTTCGCTTTGAACCCTGCCCCTACGTTGTGGCTTTAATCTGTTCGATTTCAGTTTGTGCATGCAAGGGCGGGAAGCGAAATGAGCTTTAGACGGGCGACTGAACTGAAAAGCTCTTACCCTGGACACAAAGGCGCCACAAGTGTGTACTCAGTGTGGGTAACTCTGTACAGAATTATGGACGTGTTTAAATTTTGTTTATATAACCATTTTAAATTTTAAAACTCCCTTATTCATGCATTTTCATAGTGGCTGCATTGTATGTAGTTTAATTTTGTAATCTATGAAAGTACTTTGACGTTCAAATATATTTGAGACGCTGAAAAAAAAACGAGCTTTATTTTCTTGCATGTTGTCTATATGTAATTACGTACACACACATTTTATTAGGTGTAGAGGTACACGGACACGAAGATAAGTTTTTACGCCCCCAGAAAAAAAGCGAAAAGTAGTAAAACTTATTTATAATAAACAAAACTTACCTTCGCAGGTTATTAGAATGACGAACTTCAAAAATAAAAACGGTACGCTTGTAATATCACTCACGTCCTAGTCTGTGCATTCGTCACAACCGTTTTTGTCTACCACTCTTTTTGTCAAATCGTTCGAAGTGAAAGCTTAAAATTCCGCATGGAAATAATTCGTACTAATTCATGTAATGCTCAGTTGCTAACACTTAAAAATATTTAGATAGAAATGTAATATAGCAATGTTAGAACATAAAAAAAATTAATTTTCATACACAGTGTACCTATTTCTCCATTACAAAATTGCATATTGTTACTAAACTACAAATACATGAACACGTGTATACAAATACAAATCACAAATACACAAGCGATTTATAATCTATATATTAATACGTGAAGCAAAAATTTTGGACCCCTTTTTACGAAAATTGCGCGGACGGAGGATTATAAATTTTGGCATACTTATAGTTTATATGTAGGAGAAGTGCAGAACGCTAATATTTTTCAATAATAATGCTTATAAAGTACATTAAATCAATAAATACAACATTACACACACTACCATGCATTTGACACACACATGTATATACATACAATTGACATATGAGTAGTCTATAGTTTTATTTTTCCGCTGGCTTTCCATTGTAGTTTATCTGCCAGACAGTTCGCAACTTTGTTATTTTCTCATATATAATAGTAAAAAAATTTATCTTTTATCTAGAATTAAAGTTGTTATCATTTAATGTAACATTATTAATAATAATCATAATATTAATACGTGAAGCAAAAACGTACCTCTTTTACGAAAATTACGCGGAGGGAGGAGTATGAAATTTGGCACAGTTAAAGTTTGTATGGAGGAGTACGGAAAGCTAAAATGTTTATATAATAATGCATTAGAAACATATTAAATTAATAAAAAAAACATTACACATACTACCGTGCATTTGACACACACACGTATGTATATACACACATATTGACATATGAGTTGTCCATAATTTTATTTCTCCGCTGGCTTTCCATTGTAGTTTATCTGCCAGACAGCTTCTAAGTTATTGTGCTTTAACTTTGTTATTTTACCATATATAGAAGTAAAAAATATGACCTTTTATCTGAAATTAGAGTTATTACGATTTAATAAAATATTATTCAATTTTCTAAAGGTTAATAAAAACCATAATTTAAAGGTTAATAATAATATATTTTTTACGAAAATTATACTTTATACTCCTTTTTACGAAAATTACGCGTCCGGAGGAGTATGAAATTTGGCACAGTTAAAGTTTATATAGAGAAGAGTGCTGAAAGCTAATATTTTTACATAGAAAAAGATTAAATCAGATGACTTAGTCAAACTGAGATTAATATTATTTGTCCATAGTCTTACTGAATGTCAAAAATAATCATAATTATGATAATGTCATATTCATAGTTTGTTTCGCATACACATATTAATAGACCAAAAGCAAATTTAAATAATATTAATAGTTCACAAATGAAGAAGTAATTTTTAGAGATACATATAAATGTGCACTAAATGTAATTCCAAGACTTTTTCATAGTTATGATTGTGGATTAATGGATTTACAATGCAGGTTTTGCAATGCGAAACGTTTTGAATCTGAAGTGACTTTAAGTGACAGGACTGTATTCACTTAATGTTGTCATAAGGGGTAAAGCAATATTACCACCCTTAAGTCAAAATGAATATTTTAAATCATTATATTATGGACTTATTTCAAATGAACCTTCAATCAAAAGTAAGGCAAAAAATTATTTTGAAAACATTCGCAAATATAATTCATCATTTGCTATAGTTAGCTAAGAAGCTAAAATTTGCGGGGCAGTTAAAAGTGGAGTGTATCATTTCAAAAACATGATGTTTTTATCACAGATCTTGTTCAATGAATGCGGCATATGGTCGCCCACCATGTTGTGCGCAATTCGATTTTTATGATGTCGACACTATCAATTATATATTATCAATTATAGATTACAACAACATTTTAATCAAACATGCAATAACAATATAATGCGCAAAATATCTCTTGAATTGGAAGGCAGTAATTCTTTGATTCGGTCATTCATTGCAATGAAACATCATTGTCACAGAGTTGAAAATAAAAAAAAAGAAATTTGTGTGCTCATTAAAGTAAATCATGATTTAAATCAACTTCATTTCAATGATGCAGTTCAAACTGATGTAGCTGTAATATTTAGTAGAGTTGATGGTGAGCCACTTTTGAACGAAATATGATTTCATTTTCAAAAGTTAATAGTATCATCAAGAATATCTCAATTTTGAATTCATCATTAGACCCTTGAGCACATCCATTACTTTTTCCAAATGGTGATACTGGGTGGCATATCAATATTCCTCATAACGTACCAACTATATCTAATTCAAGAGTACTTAGAATTGAGCATGAATGCCAGGAATGTTGGTCGTAGAGTAATTTTACCATCTTCATTCAATGGATCTCCAAGAAATATGTATCAGAATTATTTATATGCAATGTCAATTGTACAACATTTCGGAAAACCGTCTTTATTTATTACAATGACTTGCAATCCAAGTTGGCCAGAAATAGTTAACAACATTGGTGTAGGTGAAGCTGATAATTTTAGACCTGATATTATTGTGCGTGTATTCAAGTCGAAGCTGAAAGCATTCATAGAGGGCCTTATACAAAATAATATCTTTGGTAAAGTTGAAGCACTCATTTATACAATTGAATTTCAAAAAAGAGGATTGCCTCATGCTCTCATTTTACTCACTTTAAATGAGCAAGATAAAATTGTTAATGCTATATGTTAATGCTATATAATGATGAATATATTGATAAAGTTGTATCTGCGGAGATTCCTCACATTGAAACACATCCCACATTACATAAATATGTTGTAAAACATTTGATGCATGGTCCATGCGGAGTAATTAATCCTAATTCTGTATGTATGAGAGATGGAAAATGTATAAAAGAGTATCCAAAACGATTTAATGAAACTACATGTGAATCGTTAAATGGGTATCCAGTTAAATGGGTTAATGGGTTAAATGAGTTTAAATTAACTCATTACCTGATTAAAATATGTGTCTGTTCATAGTCTGGGATTATGGTCTGAAAATTTACTCGCTGTCCTTAATGAAAAATACACCACTGCCTTCTAACAAATCGTTCATTAGCAAAGCCATAAAACTTTAGAATGTATTGAATTCTGATACTTGAAACACATCGTTGACAAAGTTCCCAAAATACGCTAAATAAATATACTTTTCTTAATATGTAACTATTTGGTCCATTTTATCAGTTTCAAATCACGGAAATTTCTGTTTTTATTGGCTAGTTCACTATAGTCTCAGGAACTACAAAAATTACGGTTTCAAAAATTCTCTTAATGTTAGAAATGTCATACTTTATAGTTGACTACAGACTATTTATCATTACGATATATAGGGGCTGTGAAGTAATGAAAATTGTAACCAACGTCGTCTTAAACGTAATTATAGTAGCCAAAGTTTTAAATTAGAGAGAAAGACCTGGTTACTTATTGACTGGTAATAGAAATTATTCTCATCATAATCACCCCGGCCCATACGATCGATGCCGTCGTGTGAATGGAGCTGAAGCGATCAGTGACCGCAAATCCCCTCACCCGCGCTCATTACGCGCCCCGCAGTTGCTGTAGGTGAAATCGCAGGGCGCGGTTCTATGGCTTATATGTTATTGAGATTTTATGACTTCTTTATAACTGTATAGATAAAAAAGACGTCTTTAGATTATTTATGTACACATGTCACGGTTTTTCCCACTTTTATTTCCGATAAATTTTCACCTGAGAATGTCTAGCGCAGGTTGCCATCTGCATATGAGTAGAGCCGTTATATTCGGTAGATTTTAAAGTTTTTGTATAAAGCGCTTTATTTTTATTATACAGATAAACAATGCCGGTATACCAAATGGACTCATACTATACAAGACTTATACTAGTTCATTGCAAGCTACATATTGGAATCCGATCTGCTCCGCCATCGGCTCTGTTACATATGCACACATATATACACACACGTACGTATATAAATCTATATACCTACACACACACACATATAATATAAATTATATTGCTACCTATATCCAATATCAAGTACCATCTACTTCTCACGCTAAACACAAACTAAACAAAGAAAATGAAAACATCAAAGAAAACGGACCCATGCCTTTTACTTTATGCATGAAATACAAAATCCATTAAGAAAAACGGCGTATCGAAGTATATGTATAATAAAGATTCAACAAACAAAGTTTCCGATACTAAGGTCGGAATGCACCTTTCCATTCATGTCAAATACACCTTAAAGAATATTTTTCCCAAGGAATGTAAATATCGGCTCCCTCGATTTTTAGCTCGCCTCGCCCAAACCCTTCATACAGCCTCGGCCCCCGGAGGGAGGTTTCGAAAGCTTACCTTAGAAATATCGATATCGAGACAGTTACTTATAAAACTTTGGATGTCGTTTTTAACAGTCCGTTACACTTGAAGTTTTCTTTTATTGACTAATGTCAGTTTTTATTTAAAATGCTACTTAAAGTATTAGTGTTTACGAACTTCCAGTTTAATGGGATTTATTCTTTATCCGATATGCTTTTGGGGATGAAGAAAAGTTTTAGATAAGTGTGGTCGAAAATAGGAAAGAAATAAGCTAAATGGTAGTTTTTAATTCTTAATTATCTGTTTTATATTATTCGCCGTTTTGAGAGACAGAGAGAAGCTGTTGTATTTCCGAATAGATGTATTTGAAATTGCGTTATAAATATCTCCACATTTTATGTGATTTTTGGTTTATGATATACACACATAAAAAACATTTCTGTTATTCATGAATTTCTAACAATTAATATGAAAAACGTATGCACATCCATTTTCTAAAAAAAATCTAAAGTAAAAAAATAATACCAGTCTATCCGCACGTACAAATTACACTAAAAAACACCAAAGTTTTTAAAATGAATTTATAAATAGTATCTTTTAAACCAATTTAGTTTTTCGCTTCATTGGAACGTCTCAAACCGTTCCGAAGTTATAATTGTATTTGTGGTGGATTACATCTACACACTCTTACGTTTTGAGATTTCGGATATTGCACATACGCAATGCGTAGCCCGTACCGAGTACCTGATAGAGGAATTTGTAACCTTATAATTATTACAGTCTTCGTATCCGTTCGACATCTAAATTTTTGATTTTTCCAAACCCTTGGTTTATAATATTTGTTAAAATTTAATTTAAAAATTTTTAATGAACTCTTTTAAATACATATAATGTAAATATATTTGAATTTTTTTTAATAACAAATTCAAAAATGGATTGGAAGGAAATCATGTGCACAGCGAGTTTTAGAATGAAATTAACTTTTCATTATCTTTTTAATATTTTTCTGTTTTCCTTACACACTATATATGGTTTATAAATTTGAATTATGGGATATAAATCTTAATTCAATTTGAGTTATAATAAACAAATGTAAATACATTATATTACATATTTTTATAATTTTATGAAAATGTTAAGATATTTTTATGTTTTCGTTCTCTTTCTCTTTTTGGGAATGTTTCTCGTTCTCTTTTGGGGAATGTTTGAACGGATATTCTCATGAATGTCAAAGAAACGTATCAGTTTATGTCAAAATGTTTGGATTAATTTCTTGTCTTTTATTATTTATTTCACGCGTAATCATTTAAAAACTGGAGGATACGGTTCATTACATTATTTAAACGGAAAAAAATTATTCACAATGGTTACGTAACATAAGTGAAACTCCGCTTAAATTTTAATTAGCCTTATTACCATTATTAGAAACTAAATTCCTGTACATCGTTCACTAAACGACATCGATCATCGGGATCGGTGGTATATGTATGGGAATATTCGAGATGTTTTCTCTTTACTTCGCACCGTTCAGGTAGTGTGTCTCGACTTTTATTATATTTATTGTATTATATATTATACAATAACACGACAAATTAATATATTGTTCTATTATATCTTTATAAATTTCCACATTATTATATACAGCCTATAATATTGCTCATAGTATGTAACTTCTAAAGCAATTTTTAAACTAGATATATATATATATATATATATATATATATATATATATATATATATATATAATTACACTTGTAAGGTAAGAGGGTTTTATTTAATTGAAAAAAATCGTATGTACGGAAGAGGAAATAGGACATGTCCTTCAAGCGTTTCGTAAAATTTATAAACCGTAAATAAGCACCGACTTTTTGATTCCTAAACTAAGAAATGAAAATTAAATTTAAATCTCTATCTAGATTTGTTTGCCATAAAAATTATTCGCCGACAAATAATTTAATTAAAGTTAATTATTCAATTTCTGCTGCCCGAGATAATGGAAATGTCTTAAAACCATATTTATAAATTAATTAGCAACTTATTAATGTCGACGAGTAGTTAAACGGCAGAAGTTATATTTAATTGCATTAATATACAAAAAGACTTAGTGGAAAATAAAATGTAATATAAGTTTTGCTTTAACGTTTGCTAGTCATTACTTAAATAATTTTGTGTTAAAAAATGTATGACTAAAAATTTAAAATAATTTTGAATCATTATTTTCGAATTGAAAATCGTAATATTAAAACGTAATTAAACAGTGAATCAAAAAATACGTTCTAACAATATATTAAAAATATACCGTTTTACGGTAAAATCTTTAATTTTTTAAAAATGTCTCCACGATCACTTACGTTCTGAAAAAGAAAATTTATTATGAAATTATTATTTCCACTGCAAATTGGAATCGATATAATATATTCAGTCTCCCAAATCGTATGTATCCGTACGGTAGGATCTTTCAAACTCGACTTTTCTGCTCAGTAAAAATGACTATTTTGGATTACTTTTTAACGTTGATTTTGTGTGAAAGTTGCCAAAACGGAACACTATAATGACTACGGTCATCCGTCTATCCTAGGCAATTTTTACTTAAATATTCCACGTAACGTTTTGAAAATTAGTACAAAGGTAAAGTTGGTTGTCCAGTTATAGCAGTGAAACATAAAAAGTTAAGTTTTAGTTCTGGCGCTTGTATTCGTGATATACATTTGGAAACAAAAAAAATTAAGGGGATTGTGTAAAATTTAAAGCGAAAACTGATTGAAGCAAGTTTTGTATCTGAAAACAGCATCAATGTGTTAATTACTATTATAAACCACGCAAAAAAAATTCGATCGAACAGTGGGAATTGTATCCACGTCGTCGGCGTACTGTGTCAACGCGCTAACAATTACACCACGACTGATCCAACCGAACTGTCGAAACTATTATGACTAAAACTATATACACTAAATTCTTCCTTTTGTATCTTAAAATAGAAAAGACTAAAAGAAATTCATACAAAAAACTTTAATACAAATACTGACAGGAGATAGACAAGAACAAGAAATGGGCAAAAGCGCAGAAAGTGAAAGATTTAGGAGATGTAGGTTAATTTTCATTCAATCCTTGAAAGCAGTAATCGGATATGTTTTCTTTATGTGAGAATCCTGGGTTTTAAGTCAGCTACCTCGAAAATTTTACTGCCCGTACTGTGAAGAATTTTTCGTGAAGAGTAAAAATATGTTTGGGTACAAGTAGGATTAGTAAGCTTTCAGAACCCAAGGCTAGGAGCTAAATCTATCTAAAGGTAAATTTTGACTCTGAAAATTTACATTACTTAATGAAAAAAAATAATTTAGTCTATCCACAACAAAAATAAAAAAATCATGATGTATAGTCCTACAACAAATAAATTAAAACACTCTGGTGGTCATAGGAAGCGATATATTGCAAAACTTCAAAGATGATGGAAAACAAATTATTAGAAAATAGCCGATTAAGCAGCAAAAATTTAACTGTATAAGATAGTTTAAAAAAACAGTTTGAGAATCTTATACATTTATTTAGACATTAAGACGATCAGTGCAATAGGTGTTGATATATTTCTATTATTTTTAAAAAATTACCAGAGTGTGAATTGCTACACCTATTTTTCGTTTTTTTACGAATGCGAAGTGAAAGAAGTTACCGAGTAGAAAGTAAAGACTTTTTCATGATTTTTCATTCATTAAACTTTTTAAACATAAGGCTTCAAATGCTTGATTTATTCCATACACACGGAGGCTCCGTATATGTAATGTAATTCATGGGTAAATATAAAAGTTTGAACATTTAATCATACATAATGTTGCCATCCGACTGTTCGTAAATATTTACCTATATCTCTTCTTTTTCACCATATGATAATTTTGTCTGTCTGTGTTTCATAGTAGCATTCCTCATAATCTGTAATATCTGGAATCAGCGCTGTGGTTCTCGGTTAAACTTTTTTTCTATTAAGATTAACCGTTACAAATTTCCAGTTTCACGCATGGCACTTGTGAACATTTTCATCAATTTCTATAGAATTCTGAAAAAATTAGTTGCGAATCCTTATAATTTGCCATTTGAATTGAGAATAGTCTTTTTTTTTTAATTTTAGACAGAAAGTAAAAAGTAAATATTTTCCGATACTGACGTATCCCTCCGAAATACCGTTTTTTTCCTAACTTTTTTTCCTTTGTGATATCCATCTTATTTTTCGGCAAGTAGAAAAATAACACAATCTAAAATGTTTTTTGCCTTTTGAGAGAATAAGTATGTCCAGGTTACTTAAGCTGCGAGTGAAAATAATGATTTATATATAATTTCTGTGAAATATTCAATGAAAAAATAAAATTTTAAAGATATTTTTATAGCAAAGATTATAAATTTGCCAAAAAGTTATTTTTAAAATACTACATATTTTAAATACGCACGTATTAGTTGTTAAAACAATAAAAGCAAACTACCGTAGCTAATATGATGGAATACATGACATTATGAAGAGGCTGACGTACATGTTGCACATGAGTTATATATTATGTAAACATGTCTGAATAATTAATGAAGAGCATAGAGCTTTCAATGTGAAGCCTTCTTGTTAAGCAATCAATGATTTTATTGAAATTTAAAGCATATATTCCGCGAGAAAATTCCTATTGAAAACATATTTACAACCACTATTATACCGGTGTTATCCTATTTTTAACGTCATATAATGTCTTACTTAAGTAGGGTAAATAGAAAGAATGGATCTTTATACTACGCGCTTCTGATATAATTACATCAGAAGCCTTAGTACATTACATCAGAACCTTTATTATTTTTTTCTATCCGTATGGTCATACTATTTTAAAATTTCTTTCTTTATTTTTACGATTAAACTTTTGTGGATATCGCATTTAAATCACATATCTGTATTCGCTATCAGAATAAATTATACATTTGAAGGAATATGTATTGGAATTTTATATTTTTGATGCTTTTTCACTTAAAATACCAATAAGTAATTTAATCGGAAACATATAACGCAAAACTATGTTTAGTTTTTAAGTGAGGTGAACAATGACTGGTTTTTGCCTGAGGCACTAAAGCTTTCAAAGAAACAAATACATGAATTAAAATAAATGTCCGTTTCTCCATATAAATCAGACAAAAATCAACGAAGAACCGTATGTGATGCCTTACCTTGGGAAAAGTGTATGTCTAAAAGTGGATAGTTACAGGATGGTGATGATTATGAAAATGAACTTTTAATTAAATTTTCAATTTTATTTGTAAAACTAACGATATTTATGATAAGAAAATCTTGGAGTACGAGTAGAACACGCATTACGAATATTCCGTACTTGCTTTGACACAGAGAATAAATATTATGGTTTATTTTAATATTCACAAATATTAATATAATAGTTGGAGAAGTTATTTTAAATATTTTTTGCAGCTTTAGGATGTTTGGTTGGAAAACTAAGAGTGTAGGATATTAATATAATAGTTTTAAAATTATGATGATTCAAAGTTACAAAAATTTGTCGAAAAACCATTTTGAACTAAAATGTTTTTTCCATTATTTCTTGTGAAAACAACTAAATCACTCTGTCATTAAATGTATTCCAAACTTAAGTATGATATAAGACACCCTATTATATTTTTACTCATTCTATATGAAAAAACATAGTCACAGAAATAAAATCTCTTCAGTAATATTTCTGTCAATATCTATTAAATTTAAAAAAATGCAATAATGATAAATATTTCCATATATTTGCAAAAAAGAAGATATGATAGGAAAGTGAAAATGAATTAAAATAAGAATAACTTTCAGAAGACGCGGCTACGTGGTGTTTCGGTATATACAATGATAATGCATTTTGAATGTCAGAATTAATTTACACTGTAGGAGTAGTCATAGAAAGCGGCAAGCGTGTATCTTTTTAGAGATAAGTAAACCAAGGAGTAATTCAAAATGTTATTCGAAGCTACGAATACGTAGAATTTTGAATTCAGAATAAGGCAAACTATATTATATAGATATCCAACGGATATACGGTTCCTATCCAGTGTCCGGCCTATCCCATCAATCTTATTAGCACATGGTATCCGTCCTATTACAAGCTACTTAGGTCCGATACTGGATACTTAATTATGAATATACTATATATTTCATAAAGATGGGGCAAAAAAATTATTTACAAGTCTAATAATTAATGGTAAATTATGTTATATGAAAAGAAGTTTCTCAGCGTTAGTTGACAGTAAACGATTTCGCCTTTCTTCATGAATGAGACTCGCTTATGAGAGCATTTTATTACCGTATGCGTGGCTGCAAGGGACGAAAGGGACTTAATAAATATTGTTGAATTCAGAATTTGTGTGGTGTTTGCTAATTACTACTTATAAAGGTCTACCTGCCGATCTCGGCGCGCAATTTTCAAATAGTACTCTATCTCATTTCCGATATGAGTTTTTTCACTGCTCTCAATTTGACTTTTATCTGTTGGACCTTCATCCAAATAGTTAGAAAAGGTGTTGCATATTCCAATAGTCGTATATTAAATACACGACGGTTCAACAAAAACACACAAAAAGCACACTGTCAACTTGTTATTATCTTTAAAAATGTCATATTGATACGAAATCGGCGATATTTTCTTCTTTGACATAATTTTCAAAAAGAAAATATTCAAAAATTTAATTAAGAGCAAACAAGCACAAAGCGCGCGATCCAGAAAAGCGTAAATAATGTATATCATAGCATGTCTATTAGCAAACAAACTAAATACTCCCAGCCCTGGATCGCTCCGCGTGTGGCACAGTAACAGGTTTGACTTGCAACCAGTTATAACCCATAAAAGTAGCTCCATGTATTTTGCGGCTGATTTTTCGGCGCTCCGGTCTAAAGCCTTGCCGAATATCCCATATTAAACCAAATCACTATCTGTTTATCTCTAGTAACAAATATTTTACTGTTTTGAAAACAAAGCACATTCAGTTAAGGTGTGAAATACATATCTTGTATGTAGTTAAAAACGTTAATAGAACTGTGTTCATACTAATTCAATACATTGGTTAAATAATGAAACAGCAAATGATTGTAAACATTGCAATTTGAAATCCGCAATTTACGTGCATAATCTTTCAAAATATTTTCATTAATTTATAATTTTGTTATAGTTTAATTTATGTGGGACGCATATTTCTTTTTTTTTGTCACACATGTGCATATGAGAACTCGTCTAAACGTTGCAAGCATCACTTGTCATCAAGACAGGGTTATGTGTAATTATAAAGGAATCATGTCAGAGTTGATGGTATTCAAACACAGCCAAATAATTAGGACTCAAACAGTGGGAGCTTCTGATGTTCAAAATTAATCCGTGTCTCATAAGTACTAGCACGGACAAAAATGTCTAATTTATCGCAAAGATAAACGATCGTTTCAGAGAATTGCAATAAGTTTACAGCTGCACAAGTTACTACTTAGCCAAATAACGTGCTCACGTAACTAACCAGCATCAGAACTAGATGCAGGAAATGCTACAATCAATGTTTGTGTGGACAAATAAGCTAATATTATACAGAGTTTATTTTGATCCTTGGCATCAAAGTGGGAATTAGTGAAGCGAGTTCTATGAACAATGCAATTTTTGTCATTAAGAATGCATTTGTGTTGGTTCTTTTTTTGAAAAACGATTGAAAAATGTTATATAGTGCCCTAACACTGCTCAATTTGATGCACAGAATAAGTTATATGAATGATAAATACGGTGTCCCTACAAGTTATGATAAATACGGTGTCGCTACAAGTATAAGGTACGATAAAAATATTTTCATTATTCATAACGATGATTTTGTGCATCAAACTGTGTATTTATGGAGCGTGTTTCTGGGAAAACTGTATTTATTTGCGTTGAAACCGCGACTGTGAAAGAAATCTTTTCGAAACGGTTGAAAATTGTCATATGCTTTCTTAACATTTTCTAATCAGTTTTGATTCATGGAACTTGTAGAGTCCTTGTTGTGTGTTCTCGTATTTTTGTCCATCTCTACAAATAATTGTGAATATAATGAACATTTCATTGTAGCAATTGAATTGACAACTGTGATTTCAAGTTTTGCAATACACTTTTTATGTTAAACAAATTTTAAAAAATAATATTAGTGAAAATGTAAATTCTGTGTATTACGCACTCAATCATCTATAATACAAAGCTAAATTTGATAAAGAAATATTGACATTTTTAACTAATTAAGTAAGTTGCTTTAGGTTATACCTAAAACCAAGAAATTTTTATAAAAATAATTTGCTATTAACACTGACTTACGAATGCCGTAATAAGTTCAAGCGAAGTATCACAAACTCTACGACACTTATATTTGACTTGATAAAAATTATCCCACGATATATTAAATGTACATTGTGGACGTTCGAATACCACGTGCCTCAATTCATCCAATCTGTATTTGGACTGTAAATCAAGTGAGTTCCTGAAGTGTAGTCCTTGGGAATCTTCGGAGCATTACCTAGCAATGGTTTCCTAAGAATATATTAAAGGCTACGGTTCCTCGTAGGCGCGTGATATACGTGCGAATGTTTAAAGGATTTTATTGCTTTTTGCTTTATGATCGACTATTTTTTTCCATTGATTGCAATGGAAAGAAAATTTTTAATATTTATAAAAGGAAAAAATAGATTCAAGTATTTATAAAATTGTGAAAAATTTTATTTTTATTTACGGCAATTCCCACTACTACGTTTCTAAATCATTAATACCTACAACTGTTTAGTCAGAAGAGGGTCACATTTTGAATCGAAAAAAAGTCACCTATATTGATAAACCTCTGTCCTTGTCTTATTAGACTATTGGCCGATCACAAATTTACCACAGGGTGGTGGCGCTTAAATTTAGCGGGGGGATGGTTATGGTAAAAAAAGAAAACTTCTGCTTTCAAAAGAGGATGTTAAATAAATTTAGATATACTTTAAAAATAAAAGTTTCATGGTTAACAGATAAATCTGACATGACTATAACTTCAGCATTATTTTCTCTCTTTGTAGTTACGATACTCAACAAAAGTTTATTATGATAAACGAACTATAATTTTAATTATATTCAAATCATAAAGACAAGAACTTTCATGACTTCTCAGCAATAATTATTAATTATAAATTCCGAATGATTTTATCGTGATATGAATATAAATAATAAAATTTCGGTTACAATCTATGCTAAAATAATGTTATCATTATTGGTAAAACTATTCCTTTATTCAGTATGATAATTCCATTTCCATTATATATTATAAAGACATCTTATAAAAACTAGATTTATAAATTAATTAAACACACTTTAACAACGATCGGCATATTTACAAAACAGGTTATGAAATATTACGAATGAAATTATTTTTAAAACTTTTTTCTTTATTGACCATTTAACAGGATTCAAGATTTTATGAAATTATTATTCCTTAAGAGAAATAACGCATATATATAATTAAAAAAAATAAATGACATCGAGAACAGATTATTGTCGAGGTATTTTGTACCATAAACTCCTGTTATGTAATCTACATACAACTATAACTTAATATTTTTCTTCGAGAACCTAAGACATTCGAAACCGGCTTTTTAATTTTGTGGCACAATCTGATGCAGAATAACGCTAATAAACCTGTTGATGTCTGTTTATTGTTGGTTTGTGTATATATATTTATGTAAGTTTGAAGTAACCTAATGTTACGAGTCATTAACTGATTAGATACCATGCAGATAGCTAATGATACTACACACTTTGTTTATGGTCAATTATTAAAAAAAATTTGTAGATTATTACAGTGTTTTATGCTTAATTTTTTAATTTTTCTTCGTATTTTAATTTTTCGTACCAAAATTTCAAAAATAGAATAATGAAAGAACTACTTAGTATATTTTGCTTTACTGGTATATTGCAGGCTTCTTTCTAACAAACTTTTGAGATGAAAAAGTGAAGTGTACCTATAACTTAATTATAGGAGTGAAATGGGAAAAGTTGGATTTATATTTGGAGGTGTTTTGAAAAATGGATGAATAGACAAAATGTTGTTTCTAAGCTCATGCTGCTAGATTACCGGATAGAAAACCGGTTATATGCGTATTTAAAAATATACGATTTATTTTCCATTATCCAATTTTCACAGTATTAAAAAAAATTTAAACCCGCCATTCCCCTTTCTGAACTCAAAAAATATGTCTCTATTATTAGAGGTGATTCAAAAAAGGAATAGATAAAATATCACTTTCCGGTTCATACCTTATTACATATTTCAAAACTATAATTCTATGTCCTAAATTCCTTAAAGACTGGGATAAAGTTCTTTCCATTAAATGACAGCAATGAAACTTATACTTAAGCAACTTATTGCAAGATTATTTTGTTTTCTCTTTTCTGTGTTTTATTGCTGCCAACCATCTCTTGTTTACGAACCGACTGTAATATTGATTTAAGGCTTAGTTTTATATGTTCATAATGTATCAAACTACGTGAGCAAAAGAGCTTTTATATGCCTACGCAATGTCATGAATAATAAAACTAAAAACAAACACTCTTTGACCGTTCGTACACTAAGGTATATAAGTCATTTTTGCTCTTTAAAAATGTTACAAATCTTTATTCTATATGTTCATAATTTATCAAACTATATTGGCACAAAACGGGACTATGAAAGAGCTATGATATTCCTATGCAATAGCATGAAAAGTAGAGCAAAAAAGAATCAACCAAAGGCCGTCCGTATATCAAAATCCTATTTCTCAGGAATGGTCAGGGGTATCAAGTTTAAATTAATATTAAATATTTAAATTTATGTATCGACTGATGCAAAGTCCTGTAAGAAGAAATTTAAATATTATGTATTTTTGTACCTGAAGTGAGTGAGTCGATTAATTAAAAAAAAGGTATCGTCTATTGACACAGAATTAGAAATTTGGTACTGAGGAAGATATTCAACTAGGTATTTAAATCGTTAATTTATAATTTTATGTGGAATTATTACACGAGGAACTGAATATTTTGGTTTTCAGTTTTTTTCTTTACTTCTAATGTTTAATATAATAACTTACTAAAGTTTAAGATAATACGATGTAATGGTACGGACGCCTAAACCTTTTTCTATAAGATAACAACTCTCATATAAAATGTAAAAGTAACATTACTGAACTATTTCTGAAGAAGTTTTATATTTTCACTCATAAAAATCGTTATAATAATACTGTTGTTAAAATCTGTTAAATTATTTTGGCTATAAATGTTTTCAAAAATTTTATCATTTTCCTTTCTCAAATTCATGTTTATTTTTTAATCCTTTTATTTTATGACAACTAATGTGTAGAATTTTCTTTGTTTATTCTTAAAAAAGTTTTACAAAATCTTATCAAGTAAAACTTGCTAATGAAATGTAGCCATTGGCTAAATACATAATTCACCCAAAAGTCATTGAGTATTAATATTAATTTCTATGGCAATTATCTATATTAATTTTTGATTTTTTTTAATCATAACAATAACTAAAAAGTATTTAACCCACACCATTTGTTGAGGAAGATATACGTAATGCACTTTTTGAAATAATTGGATTAAAAATCATTCAATTATCCACTATGCAGTTAATTTAAACTTTAAACTTTTTCTAAAGATAATCCTTTCAATTATCTAATATGCAGTTAATTTAAACATCCCCATAAACGCGTGCGTGCGTGCATGCGTGTGAGCATAAGTGATCTTATTTGTGTAGACCTAAGTGTATTAATTATATTTTTTATTCGAAATTGAGTGATTCGCAATTGGTACACGGCATTTTACTCACTAAAATATTTCTCATGAAAAGATAATTTGTCTAATAGAATTGAATGGTCATTCTTTTTTCGTATTTGTAAGCTGCATTCTTTCATTTACAGAAATAAAAAGTAAAATTGTCATTGGGGCTGAACTGCATTAAAATCAATCTTGTTTCCAATCAGTGGAAAGAGACCTAGTTTTCTCCTAGATTCAACCAAATCCCTCCCTATATACATATACCAAAAGAACAAAAGGTGAACAAGTCGATGGCTTAGGCATTTTGGAAAAAATATGCCTTAGCGACTGATAATAAACTGGTTAGAAGAATATTTGTAGACCCATAGCTTAAAAATAATCACACAAATTTGTTTACATTGCAAACATCCTATACAGCATTCAATAAGTTAAACATGTTGTTTCAATATCATATGGGTATCATATCATAATCTGTCCAGATACCCTTTTTAAATTTCTTTTTCCCTTTTTGCCTCTAAGCAACTGAGGAAATATTAAAATTGTGTGAAATATATAAGAAATACAAAAAAATACAGTAGTTCAATGTCACTTTCCACTCGCTTTGCTAGATGCTGGTAATCTCAAGTTAAATTGCTCTAATTATTTCAATTAATATTTATTTATCAATCTACGTTGATGTATTTGCGATCAAAAGCTTTATAAAATAGTAGCTAAGGTTGTAATGAATGAAAGGTGAATAATGATAAACACAAACTTGCGAGTTGTTACTACTTATAATATTAATTATGAGGAAACCATTAAATATTTTATTTATTTTTTAAAAATCCCATACACTATTTGCGTACTGTCATAAACCGTTAATCTTATGAGGATAAATGAGTCTTAAGAGGATAAATGTTTAAAAAAATTAACAGTGATTCAAATTAAAAAAAAAATACAGTGATTCGAATTAACTATACACTAAATACCTAATAATCAATATTGAATATTCGTATTCCTATCGTTTTTAATGGATCGAGGAAAAACGGCACCAAGATTGTATTATACTAATATTAGCAAACGAAAAAAGCTATGACTTGATATTATCATGCTATCAGTAGCCAGGATCATAAAGCGCAGTCAAGTTAAAGACTGCGTGGTTATCCCTGTAATTTATTTAATAATTTTTAAAAAATTCCTGATCAAACGTTATTCTCGCTGGAGTTGAAGCCAATTACATTCGAAGGGAACTACTTATTCCCGACAGAATTAAAACTTATATGCATCATACGAATATGAGATTACTGCACTTATTTCGAGAATACTACAGACTAGACATTTAATTGACAACAAAAATCCATTCGATGTTATAGAAATCGTATGAATGTTGCACGGGAAACGAGAAAGCTGAAAAGGAGCGAGGCGTTAAAGAATCATAATATAAGTTTTAAACAGCTGTTGTTTTAAAGATTATATAATGAAATGTTTGAGTAATTGGCAATAAGGAAAGAGCAAAAAATAAAATGTAATTTGGATACAAAATAAAAAAGGTATTTTCAGCGGTATTGTTCGCGCATATTTAAATTTTTTTAAATATTAGTAATTATCAAAAATAAATAAAAATAACAATAAGAACCTAACCATAATTATTTTAGACAAACCTGTTTGAATAATTATTAAATCCATCGGAATGTTTTTTTTTTTCATCTTCGTCTTGCTATTTCAAATAGATTCGTAGAAACAGCATTACACACTATTATTAAAAATAGTCAAATTTTGCAAGAAAAATACAAAATGTTCGTTTGTCTCATTGGCGATTTAAGTAAAACTTTCAAGAGGCTAACTTTAATTTTTCTCCACACAAGAGTCTCATTTTTATTATTTTAACAACTCAACTAGATTTTTCCTGGTTCTAATTCTTTACAAATATTTGCAGGTCTTCTTTAGACATATTTAGCTCTACGGACTCGTCTTTCGAAGATACTACTATGATATATGGGAAGGTTATAATAATATCGAAATAATATCGTTGATTTATTAAGTAAACATAATAGTAACTGAAGGACCTGTTTATGAATATATAGAGTAACAACAAGTATCTAGATGTGTTTGGTCGTTAGAATAATAAAGTGAACTGACTTATACATGTGGTTGTAATACATTACACGGTATAGACGAGAGGGAAAACACTGTTGCAGACCAGTAATATATCACGTAAAAGCTCGCGTATAATCAACATAAAACCTTCATATTACCTTCCAACTGAAGCTCCTTTATGCAAATTTAAGCATTTTGCCCGTTATATGTACTGAGTGTGTCGTTGCTTTAGGTTATACCTAAAACCAAGAAATTTTTATAAAAACCTATTGCTATTAATACTGACTTACGAATGCCGTAATAAGTTCCAACGAAGTATTACAAACTCTACGACACTTATATTTGACTTGATAAAAATTATCCCACGATATAATAAATGTACATTGTGGACGTTCGAATACCACGTGCCTCAATTCGTCCAATCTGTATTTGGACTGTAAATCAAGTGAGTTCCTGAAGTGTAGTCCTTGGGAATGTTCGTAGCATTACCTAGCAATGGTTTCCTAAGAATATATTAAAGGCTACGGTTCCTCGTAGGCGCGTGATGTACGTGCGAATGTTTAAAGGATTTTATTGCTTTTTGCTTTATGATCGACTATTTTTTTCCATTGATTGCAATCGAAAGAATATTTTTAATATTTATAAAAGGAAAAAATAGATTCAAGTATTTATAAAATTGTGAAAAATTTTATTTTTATTTACCACAATTCCTACTACTACGTTTCTAAATTGTTATGGAAAATGATACCTACAACTGTTTAGTCAGAAGAGGGTCACATTTTGAATCGAAAAAAAGTCACGTGTCTTAACCTATATTGATAAACCGTTGTCCTTGTCTTATTAGCCTATTGGCCGATCACAAATTTACCACAGGGTGGTGGCGCTTAAATTTAGCGGGGGGATGGTTATGGTAAAAAAAGAAAACTTCTGCTTTCAAAAGAGGATGTTAAATAAATTTAGATATACTTTAAAAATAAAAGTTTCATGGTTAACAGATAAATCTGACATGACTATAACTTCCACCTTATTTTCTCTCTTTGTGGTTACAATACTCAACAAAAGCTTATTATGATAAACGATATTTAATTTTAATTATATTCAAATCATAAAGACAAGAATTTTCATGACTTCTCAGCAATAATTATTAATTATAAATTCCGAATGATTTTATCGTGATATGAATATAAATAATAAAATTTCGGTTACAATCTATGCTAAAATAATGTTAACATTATTGGTAAAACTATTCCTTTATTCAGTATGATAATTCCATTTCCATTATATATTATAAAGACATCTTATAAAAACTAGATTTATAAATTAATTAAACACACTTTAACAACGATCGGCATATTTACAAAACAGGTTATGAAATAATACGAATGAAATTATTTTTAAAACTTTTTTCTTTATTGACCATTTAACAGGATTCAAGATTTTATGAAATTATTATTCCTTAAGAGAAATAACGCATATATATAATTAAAAAAAATAAATGACATCGAGAACAGATTATCGTCGAGGTATTTTGTACCATAAACTCCTGTTATGTAATCTACATACAACTATAACTTAATATTTTTCTACGAGAACCTAAGACATTAGAAACCAGCTTTTTAATTTTGTGGCACAATCTAATGCAGAATAACGCTAATAAACCTATTGATGTATGTTTATTGTTGGTTTGTGTATATATATTTATGTAAGTTTGAAGTAACCTAATGTTACGAGTCATTAACTGAGTAGATACCATATAGATAGCTAATGATACTACACACTATGTTTATGGTCAATTATTAAAAAAAAATTTGTAGATTATTGCAGTGTTTTATGCTTATCTTTTTAATTTTTCCTCGTATTTTAATTTTTCTTACCAAAATTTCAAAAATAGAATATTGAAAGAACTACTTAGTATATTTTCCTTTACTGGTATATTGCAGGCTTCTTTCTAACAAACTTTTGAGATGAAAAAGTGAAGTGTACCTATGACTTAATTATAGGAGTGAAATGGGAAAAATTGGATTTATATTTGGAGGTGTTTTGAAAAATGCATGAATAGACAAAATGTTGTTTCTAAGCTCATGCTGCTAGATAGACGTGAAAACCGGTTACATGCGTATTTAAAAATATACGATTTATTTTCCATTATCCAATTTTCACAGTATTAAAAAAACCTTTAAAGCCGCCATTCCCCTTTCTGAACTCAAAAAATATGTCTCCATTATTAGAGGTGATTCACAAAAGGAATAGATAAAATATCACTTTCCGGTTCATACCTTATTACGTATTTCAAAATTATAATTCTATGTCCTAAATTCCTTAAAGACTGGGATAAGGTTCTTTCCATTAAATGACAGCAATGAAACTTACACTTAAGCAACTTATTGCAAGATTATTTTGTTCTTTCTTTTCTGTGTTTTATTGCTGCAAACCATCTCTTGTTTACGAACAGACTGTAATATTGATTTAAGGCTTAGTTTTATATGTTCATAATGTATCAAACTACGTGAGCAAAAGAGCTTTTATATGCCTACGCAATGGCATGAATAATAAAGCTAAAAACAAACACTCTTTGACGGTTCGTATACTAAGGTATCTAAGTCATTTTTGCTCTTTATAAATGTTACAAACCTTTATTCTATATGTTCATAATTTATCAAACTATATTGGCACAAAACGGGACTAGGAAAGAGCTATGATATTCCTATGCAATAGCATGAAAAATAAAGCAAAAATGAATCTACCAAAGGCCGTCCGTATATAAAAATACTATTTCTCAGAAATGGTCACAGGTATCAAGTTTAAATTAATATTAAATATTTAAATTTATGTATCGACTGATGCAAAGTCCTGTAAGAAGAAATTTAAATATTATGTATTTTTGTACCTGAAGTGAGTGAGTCGATTAATTAAAAAAAAAGGTATCGTCTATTGACACAGAATTAGAAATTTGGTACTGAGGAAGATATTCAACTAGGTATTTAAATCGTTAATTTATAATTTTATGTGGAATTATTACACGAGGAACTGAATATTTTGGTTTTCAGTTTTTTTCTTTACTTCTAATGTTTAATATAATAACTTACTAAAGTTTAAGATAATACGATGTAATGGTACGGACGCCTAAACCTTTTTCTATAAGATAACAACTCTCATATAAAATGTAAAAGTAACATTACTGAACTATTTCTGAAGAAGTTTTATATTTTCACTCATAAAAATCGTTATAATAATACTGTTGTTAAAATCTGTTAAATTATTTTGGCTACAAATGTTTTCAAAAATTTTATCATTTTCCTTTCTCAAATTCATGTTTATTTTTTAATGCTTTTATTTTATGACAACTAATGTGTAGAATTGTCTTTGTTTATTCTTAAAAAAGTTTTACAAATCTTATCAATTAAAACTTGCTAATGAAATGTAGCCATTGGCTAAATACATAATTCAACCAAAAGTCATTGAGTATTAATTTTCATTGCATTCGTTATGGCAATTATCTATATTAATTTTTGATTTTTTTTTAATCATAACAATAACTAAGAAGTATTTAATCCACACCATTTGTTGAGGAAGATATACGTAATGCACTTTTTGAAATAATTGGATTAAAAATCCTTCAATTATTCACTATGCAGTTAATTTAAACTTTAAACTTTTTCTAAAGGTAATCCTTTCAATTATCCACTATGCAGTTAATTTAAACATCCCCATAAACGCGTGCGTGCGTGCATGCGTGTGAGCATAAGTGATCTTATTTGTGTAGACCTAAGTGTATTAATTATATTTTTTATTCGAAATTGAGTGATTCGCAATTGGTACACGGCATTTTACTCACTAAAATATTTCTCATGAAAAGATAATCTTTCTAATAGAATTGAATGGTCATTCTTTTTTCATACTTTTTTAACCTGCATTCTTTCATTTACAGAAATAAAAAGTAAAATTATCATTGGGGCTGAACTGCATTAAAATCAATCTTGTTTCCAATCAGTGGAAAGAGACCTAGTTTTCTCCTAGATTCAACCAAATCCCTCCCTATATACATATACCAAAAGAACAAAAGGTGAACAAGTCGATGGCTTAGGCATTTTGGAAAAAATATACCTTAGCGACTGATAATAAACTGGTTAGAAGAATATTTGTAGACCCATAGCTTAAAAATAATCACACAAATTTGTTTACATTGCAAACATCCTATACAGCATTCAATAAGTTAAACATGTTGTTTCAATATCATATGGATGAGTTAAAAAATGAACTAGGGAACGATAATCTGTAAACAAATGCTAATTGCTTAAAGTGAATACAAAATAATCTGTCCGGATAGCATTTTTAAATTTCTTTTTCCCTTTTTGCCTCTAAGCAACTGAGGATATATTAAAATTGTGTGAAATATATAAGAAATACAAAAAAATACAGTAGTTCAATGTCACTTTCCACTCGCTTTGCTAGATGCTGGTAATCTCAAGTTAAATTGCTCTAATTATTTCAATTAATATTTATTTATCAATCTACGTTGATGTATTTGCGATCAAAAGCTTTATAAAATAGTAGCTAAGGTTGTAATGAATGAAAGGTGAATAATGATAAACACAAACTTGCGAGTTGTTACTACTTATAATATTAATTATGAGGAAACCATTAAATATTTTATTTATTTTTAAAAAATCCCATACACTATTTGCATATTGTCATAAACTGTTAATCTTATGAGGATAAATGAGTCTTAAGAGGATAAATGTTTAAAAAAATTAGCAGTGATTCGAATTAAAAAAAAACACAGTGATTCGAATTAACTCAACACTAAATACCTTATAATCAATATTGAATATTCGTATTCCTATCGTTTTAATGGATCGAGGAAAAACGGCACCAAGATTGTATTATACTAATATTAGCAAATGAAAAAAGCTATGACTTGGTATTATCATGCTATCAGTAGCCAGGATCATAAAGCGCAGTCAAGTTAAAGACTGCGTGGTTATCCCTGTAATTTATTTAATAATTTTTAAAAAATACCTGATCAAACCTTATTCTCGCCGGAGTTGAAGCCAATTACATTTGAAGGGAACTTCTTATTCCCCACAAAATTAAAACTTATATGCATCATACGAATATCAGATTACTGCATTTATTTCAAGAATACTACAGACTAGACATTTAATTGACAACAAAAATCCATTCGATGTTACAGAAATCGTATGAATGTTGCACGGGAAACGAGACAGCTGAAAAGGAGCGTGGCGTTAAAGAATCATAATATAAGTTTTAAACAGCTGTTGTTTTAAAGATTATATAATGAAATGTTTGAGTAATTGGCAATAAGGAGAGAGCAAAAAATAAAATGTAATTTGGATACAAAATAAAAAAGGTATGTCCAGATCCGCGCATATTTCAAATTTTTAAAATATTAGTAATTATCAAAAATAAATAAAAATAACAATAAGAACCTAACCATAATTACTTTAGAGAAACCTGTTTGAATAATTATTAAAGCCATCGGAATGTTTTTTTTTTTCATCTTCGTCTTGCTGTTTTAAACAGATTCGTAGAAACAACATTACACACTTTTATGAAAAATAGTCAAACTTTGCAAGAAAAATACAAAATGTTCGTTTGTCTCATTGGCGATTTAAGTAAAACTTTCAAGAGGCTATTTTAATTTTTCTCCTTACAAGAGTCTCATTTTTATTATTTTAACAACTCAACCAGATTTTTCCTGGTTCCAATTCTTTATAAACTTCCAGGTCTTCTTTAGACATATTTAGCTCTACGGACCCGTCGTTCGAAGATACTACTATGATATATGGGAAGGTTATAATAATATCGAAATAATATCGATGATTTATTAAGTAAACATAATAGTAACTGAAGGACCTGTTTATGAATATATAGAGTAACAACAAGTATCTAGATGTTTTTGATCGTTAGAATAATAAAGTGAACTGGCTTATACAAGTGGTTGTAATACATTACACGATATAGACGAGAGGGAAAACACTGTTGCATACCAGTAATATATCACGTAAAAGCTCGCGTATAATCAACATAAAACCTTCATATTACCTTCCAACTGAAGCTCCTTTATACAAATTTAAGCATTTTTCCCGTTAGATGTACTGAGTGTGTCGACATTATTATATAATTGAACGACTGTGTCAAAAACATTTGATGTCTAGCAAGTTTATTTATGTGTCCACGGTGCCAGATCTAGCGTAGCAGATGTAATTTATAGCATTTCTTTCGAATACGAAAACCGTAAGCAAAAAAGTTATATTACGTGTACATTTAATGGATGTAGTATTCCTATTTGATACTTAAATATATATAAAAGTTCTTTTAAAAGGTTATATCATACCATAATTTTTTCCTTGTTTTCATTCGAATGACATTTCTTTTCAAATTTCCTGCATTTAAGCCATGAACTGAATAACAAACGTCTTTGCGTTTTTACAATAATAAAACCTAGGAGACTGTATGTATTTTTGTTTTGCATACTTTTAAACAGGGCAAATAATAACAAATAGAAATATGGAAATTGTCAAAATAAAATTATAATAAATTATTCGTGATTTTTTCATATATAAATCTCATATAACATATAATAATTATTCGTAAATTATTCGTGAATTTTATATATAATAAATTATTATAAACATATAATAAATTATTTGTGACTTATTCGTGAATTTTATTAGTATTTGTCTCCACATCTTTGCAGAAAGCATAACTTATTAGGTTCGAAGAGTGGGTTTCGTGTTATTTTCTTGTTATCTAATATCAAGCAATAAAGTAATTTTATTACTCGTCCAATGTAATCAATATTAGTAATAGAACTGGAGGAAGAAACAAGTTAAGTTCTTAATCGAACATTCGAGAAGAGCTTTAAGTAACTGCTCGTAAGATACGCTGTTGGGTAGAGATGCTAAATATTTATATTTCAGTATCATCTTTCTAAGAATTCAGTACGGGTTGAAGCTCCAGTGTGAGTACATATAAGTATTTATTTATTTGTTTACTATTGATCATCATAATCAGCTACAAGATATTTTTATTTCTACTATCAGAAGAGATAAAAATAAATATTATCCAAATAAAAATCATATTCTGTGTTTCCATCCTTGTAATATTTTTTAATTTAAAACCTAAGAAATAATCAAAAACTTTCACATAATTTTTTTCCGTTCGAATAACGCTTGAGTACAATTCATTCTTTTACCTTCAAATTAATATTAATTTTAAAACAGCAACCTTCACAGCAGTGAAAAGAAAACTCTTACGTTGAATTTAAGTTTTCTGTTTTCCAATTATATAAGGTTGTTAAGATGTATAGAATCTCCTTAGAAAATAAAAACTAAACGGGAATCAAGTAACAGCTGATTATGGGTTGATTCGTGCATGTAACTCTTTTTAAATTTTTTGAGTCAGATTAAATATAAAAGATATCAGCCACGAAACAAACTATTCTGTTTCTTTTTAAAGTAGTCGGTAAAAAAATAAATCATAATTAAACATTTTAGGATATTATATACATTGAAAAAATTCACTTTCAATTCTTCAATAATGATTAAACGATTTGTTTTCATGTATCTTAATGTTTCACTTAAAAAAATACCTGTCACTCTATAATGATACTGGAATAATAACACAAATCGTTTAGAAATAGAATTTAGGCAAAAAATTGTTATTTTATCATCTAATTATTCAATAAACAATAAAAAATTGAGAATATGAAACTTCAGCAAGTACAATTTACAAAGAAACGATGAAAATATGCTTTCAATTTAATACTAACGCTGGAACTTGGTAAGTTTTTTTTATACGTAGCGGATATTAAATCGAAGCGCAAACTTATTTTCAGCAATCTTAAAATCTGGATTTACATAATATAAGTTTTAAGCATATGGTAACATGAAAAGAGTTACTGTTTTATTATTCTTTTATTAAATACATAACTTTGCTAATATCGCACCTGAAAATATTGTAATACAACGAAACATAGGTCGTGGTAAAGAACTTAAAGAAAGTAGAAATAATATTACATCACGTAGTTTCATTTAATTGTGAAGTATATACCTGTTATATTTCCACATTTTTAAGGTTATAGGTACATTAGAAATGGTCCATAAGTTTTGATGACCTGTCATTGAATCAGAGTATAACAAATCAACGATTTCTGGAAGTCCATATCTCAAAATCCAAGAAAAATACATAAAATTTAGGGTTCATTATAATATTATTATATTATATATCTACCTTATTACATAAATGTTAAATATTAACTAATGATTTGTTTATTACCTAAGTATAGAGGATGAAAAAGGTGACTCACAATGGTACTTGTAATGCGAAGTGTGCTTGCGTCCGGCTTTGCGAGAACTTGGCCTTAGATTATAGTCTAGGTAAATGAAAGTTACGTAAACCTAGCCACGTTCTAGACTTAAAAAAATATTACATTTACAAGATATACTGGACGGGAGCAAAATTAACTAAATACACTTTACGAAGCGAAACTAAATATGATTTATTTCAAGACATCGATAAAATACGTAATTCTACATTTTATTGATAAATAATTGCTACAAAAAATTTATTGTATTCATGGGATATACTGATTGAGAATAAAATTAATAATACAGTTATTGCACGTTCCGAAGCAAAACAATCTATAATTTGTTTAAAGATATCCATAAAACCATGTAAATCTGTACTAATTCTAGTTGAATAATTCATTATTCATTATTGATTCATTATTGCTTGTTAGAATAAATTCATTGCATTTATAAAATAGACTGGATGAGAGTAAAATCATTCATACACTTGTTATATGTTATGAAGCGAAACACAGTGTGACTGATTTAATGATATCCATAAATCATGTAATTTTAAACATTTAATTCATAAATTCTGTCGAAGAAAAAATTATTTTATTTATGGAATATACTGAATGAGAGTAAAATTATTACTGCACATATTACACGTTACGAAATGAAATAGGTACGATATATTTAAAAGTATAGGTACGTAAAAGTACTAAATTTAAAAATTCTTGATACGAAACATTTCATCGCTCCGGGCTAGAAAGCTTTGAAACACTTTTTTTACTTTTGTGAGCGGTTGTCCACAAACGTTCGTACTGGCGCCCGCCCAATGACATTAAGCGTAAATTAGTTTTTCCACTTTTTAGGGGCAGAGCTTCATTGCACGTTCGATTTTTACACATTTTGTTTTGAATTATTAACATGTAATTTGACACTAAGAATTTGATTCCATTTTACTCTTTCGCGTTTGTTATAGGTATAAGTCAGGATGCTAATCACGTATTGGTATTTCCACATTTCCACTAGAGTCAATCCCCTGTAATGTGCACCAATTATCAGTCCCAACTTTGCACATATAAAAGTATCCTGCATTCTGTTGTAACAATTTGTTTTTAAACAATTTATATCTTTCAAAAAAAATACACCCGCTTTATAAGCGTAATTCAACATGGGAAAGTAAGTATCGCAAAAATATTCACCACGTTTTAATTCTGTTACACATAAAATACATAAAGTGCTGCAAAATTTCTACTAAATATACAT
Organism: Druceiella hillmani; assembly: GCA_039881145.1. NCBI lineage: Eukaryota > Metazoa > Arthropoda > Insecta > Lepidoptera > Hepialidae > Druceiella > Druceiella hillmani. The sequence continues at coordinate 412,015 of JAYKKI010000131.1, forward strand.
TTTTCCGATAGCGTACGATCAATAAGAATATATTTTTCAAAAATCAACACCCAAGTGAGTAGAAAAATATATATGGATTATTATTAAAATAAACATATTTATATATATATATATATATATATATATATATTAAAAGGGTAAAACTTTTTATTTTTCTGCTTATACTACTGATATTTGAAAGAGGATATTTGAAGGACATTTTAACGTAAATACCGATGTAAATGTGGTTTTCAAAATTCCACTATTAATGAGGCGATTATTTCTTAAACCTTTTTCACAAATTTTAATATTTTCCCTACTGCAACAGTCTAATAAAGACATGTAATTTGGAACATATACTTCTTTTTAATCGTAGGTACTTGTTAAGAGCGTTTTCCAAAAAGAGTAAAATTTATAAAAAATATGGTTGCCGGAAAAATTACATTCGTAAAATATATTTCCTATCTGGAATAGTATCTCCATTTTCATATGTTTTCACTTTGATTTCCTTTATTTATAATTTTGCTGAAAAAAACTATAAACAAATATGATTTATGAAAAACGTAGATTGTGGAAGTAATTTTGTCGGATTTTAGTTTTCGACCCTAATTTTAATTCCACGGAGATGGAGTTGCAATAATTTATTTAAAAGAGCTATGAAGTAATCAATATTAAGCAAAGACTTATTTATGTGCAACAAAAAAGTCCTTTCAAAATACTGAAGGAATTTTTTTCAAAAACAGACTTAATTGACTTTTTGAAATCAAAATGATTTAGTTTTTCTCTTTTGCACATAAATTTTCTTTATAATATGAGCAATAAATAAAAGAAATTAAAAACATTTATTCACTGTAGATCCATCCTTTTTTTTTAAAGTAGAAATGGTTGATATGTAACGAATTAAATGTAATTAACTACTATCTAAACTTAATTATTTCCATGTCCGTCATTAATAATTAGTTTGGTAAGGTGTAACTTTCAATGTAGAACAATATCGTTACTGCCATCTTGTTTTTTTTTCTTATTAATAAATGGGACTATAAAATTTACGGTTATTACACTATACGGTACATTATACTCTACGGTTATTTTACTCTATCATTATACTGTCTTACAATTACTAGTTTAGAAAACACAAGCGCTCAAAATTTAAAATATTTTTCATAAATCTGTGCAATAACAGCCATCTGACACCGGATAAAATGCATTTCGATACCAAAAAATCCTTTTAAATTGCTGTGAGAGGAAATTAAAAATATTTTTCATCGTTTCTGATTCCGGTGTACAAAAAAAATTGTCTGCGTGAATTTAAAACGTTCAATAAACCTGAAAAGCAAGAAAATATGGAAGTATCCTACTTTTTAACCTTTTCATATTTCATTGGGTGTCGGATTTCTTCGTCATTTTTCGTCAAACTCGTCTGTTCTAGATCATTAAATTGTCGATTTGTATCTTGTTTAGATTATTATTAATAAAGCAGTGTTTAGGTGTGTTTACAACCATTCAAGTACCGTGTCCTACTAGTCTTCTCATAACATAGCGATACCACCTCAACCGTGTTTCTAAGAGTTTATCTGCTATTCGATGGTTCTTAAACTGTCAAGGATGTTGTTGTTCCTCACTATGTCTGTGTGTATTTATATCTCAACTCCATTGTTTGCATTTTGTGTGTTACTGAAGCTGTAAAAGTGGTAAGAAAATGACATGTTTGACATCTTTCTGATAAGTATAATTGGAACTGGTAATCTTTCGTATTGAAATTGGGACTGACAAAATTATTTACGGCCGTTTCCATCCATGGATAATGATCAGGAGGGATTCTTTAATACTTTTTTCCCACCTTTTTTATCTCACTTGTGTGAAAAAGTAAGTTACAGTTACTTTTATTTATATCAACGCAGATATTTTTTTGTTTTAATCAAGTTTGGAACATCAAGTGAGAGCTATTGATTAAAAATTCTAAAATTACCAGATTTATTAACACAATAAAAACGTTCTTCACTAAAATTTAAAAAAAACAACAAAACATCTTTTCCTTTTATTTTTTTAATGAAAAAGAAGGAAAATTGGAGATATACTAGTATGTGAAAAAGTCTAATTTTAAATTGGTCGAACATAGAGATAGAAAAGTTCATAAACTCTCACTCGATCACCATTTTTAAATATAAAGGTAAACTCGAGAAACCATAAATTTCATAAGAAATTTTCCTTAATTTTTTTGGGCACTAATGGAAATATCATTTTCAATTATGTTTCATGTATATAGATGATATAAAAGTTATACTATTACGATAGCCTCGTCTACTGAATGCATGTAGTTTCATAAAAGTCTGTACCTTAATCTAATCTTTACTTGGAATGGAATATTAAAAGGGTTCAAAAAACAATTATTTACAAATCCATTTTCTACGAAACATTTTATATGCAGTTCAAAAATTATTTTCCCGTCTTGTTATAGAGGATCCAAATACTTTTTAAAGCTGTAAACCCTCTGAAATGCGGTTCAATAAAACATTAGTCGTTTTGCTGAACAATACATATTCCACTCGTAGTAAAAAGCAATAAATTCTAACTTCATTACCATACAGCGTGCCGGCATCATTGTATATAAAGCAATAAATATATGTGAGCAATACACCACACTTGAGACATAAATTTAAATTATTTTCCCATGTTCGAGACAATTCCATAATAACAAATGTTATGTTGGTAAGTAAACACTAAGTATTTTAATTCCATTTTGTTTAGTGAAAAGCAAATTTTTTCCAGGACTACTCAACTAGAGTTTGGGAAATACCCTACAAAATTACTTACTACAACCGACGATAGTAGCACTGTTTGATTTTATATAAGTTAAGCCAAAAGCACGGCTGTAAAATCTCTTTTATATAAATTGATCTAAAATCATGACTAAAACTCTTTTTCACTTAAGGTAATTTTGAAAACATATAATTTTTTCCAAAATTAAAGATAGTTTTTGATTTTTATTTGTATAACCTTTCCTATGTTTTTTAAGAGAAATTACAGTTTTGAATGTTGTGTTTATATATTTTATATTTGTTCCTTGCAATCAATAATTAAGTTGTTTGTTTATTTAAGTTCTAAAAAGTTTAAAATTTTAAAAATTATTTTCTATTTCTGTAACACCATATGCATTTCTACAAACTAACTACTAAATTCAAAGAATTTATTTATGTAAAATTAATAACTAAAACGTCATTTAGCAGGGTAAGAAAAAAAGCCAGATAGGCACAAAATTGAAGATTGCGAAAAAATAAACAAGAGATATAGTTGCTTATATTTACACCGTGAGCTTACATCTCATCCCTCTAAAAAGGTCAATGCTCTTGCAATTAAAAATATTAGACGTAAACATCAAATAAACGTTATAATTATTTGAGAAGTCCGGAAATCCTCATAAACCTGACAAACCAAAATTGAGTATTTCTTATTAGATATTTCATTATAAAGTAAACTTTATATGATTATAAAATATAAAACATAGACATCGGTTCTAATCTGGGTCAATTTAACACTACACATCTTCTACAACTGCTGTTGCTGGTCGTATGAATTTAAAGTGGTAACCGATCAGAACCACAAGACCATCGGCATGATATTTTCGAAATGCAAGGATGTAACTAATTTCAAAGTGGTTTTAAAGCTTCTTGGTAGCTTGATTTCATTAATCTTTAAAAAAAATTAAAATATTAAATTTTAATATATTTTGTCATGTCAGAAATATATTTATATTTTTTTTTATTATTGATACACGGTTCTAAATTAATACAAGGGATAAACATTACGAATAATAATTATTATAAGCTAGCTTTTACCCGCAGCTTCACCCACGTGATATTTAAATAGATTCCCCCCCACTCTTTATTTATTGTAAGCAATGAGTAAATATATGCAAGGACAAATTATTCTCTTTTTAACTATTACACTATAATGATATGTGCGTAGTGTCAAATAAACTTTACAGCTGAATATATTTACTTGTCAACCATGATACTTCACAATAAAAGTCCATGGATATAATTTTCAGCATTAATAACATTTTTTCCAATAACACTTTATCATTAAAATGGTTTTCATGTATTAACTGTTGATAATAGGAATATGTCGCCGCGAAATTTTCCTGTAGTTTTGGCAGTACATTTAGTTTGTCATATTCGGGCATAATTTTTTTAGCCTTTACGTTCACTAATTTATTCCTATAAATGACAACATATGTGGCATATATTTTATGCAAAATGTGTATTACTACTAATTCCAGTTGAAATCCGTTAGACTATTTAAGCATGAAATAAAACTAAACACATAAATAAACAGACAATATTTCACTTTCATTATATTAGCAGGAATTGATTTTACAAAATTATATTGGTAGTGATATACGTACCTATTGCACAAATATCTAAATTTAGACATATATATATATATATATACATATATGTATATATATACATGTAGATATATGTATATATATATATATATATATATATATATATATATATATATATATATATATATGCATATATATGTATACATATATATGTATATATATTTATATATATATATATATATATACGTATACACACACACACAATAGTTTCAATCTAAATTTTCCAACGAAAAAGTAAATATGCCCCTTTAATAATGAAATTAAACAATTTAACATAGTTAAGGAAATCGTTAAGCGAAATTGAAAAGTAGGAAAAGTACTGCAAGGATTAGATATACATTGAAGCTGAATATGTAAGATTATGTATTATGCTAAAATTATTAATGTATTGAAATGTATGCAGATAAGTATGCATTATCACTTTACTACATTTCTAATTATTTTATCAAACTGTTAAAATACCTCTACAAATTTTTTTCCTAAGAATCTAAAATGAATAGCTTTGGAATCTTTATAATATATTCTTTTAACTGAAATCCTGTAAAATCCTACAAGAAACTTCATAAAAATTTCAAACACTTTATAATTTCCGTTTTAATATTTTCGATTAAAAGCTATTAATACATATGCAGGTTAGTGTAGGTTGTCACTGTGAAACATTTAAATATGATTCTAAGAAAAGCAGATGTGTCAGATTGATACGGAAGAACACGCGAATGATCTTATAAAGCTTCCGTTTCCTTTTAGAATATTCTATTATCGTCACAACCTTGTCAAAGAGATAGTGGTCTTGGCGACGATGTTGTTTGGTCTTTGTCCACGTTCCTCTCGGCTCATTTCCACTTTAGCCGATTGGTGGCGTTTCTGGAACCCTTTGTAATATTCCTCTCCGTCGCTGTCTTTATCTGGTCCGTTCATTGGTTCGAAAATCGCCCTCGCGATCCTTTGCTTTCAACTTGTCTCTGTACCATTGACGCTCTATCGAATGTTGTTTTCTGGATATATGTCCAAAGAAAGGGAATATATTCTTTTCAGGTACCGTCCGCGGAAAAGTTATAAAATGCAAGTAGACATTGGTGTCATACTGGCTCATTTCATGTTGTTTTTTTTGTGAAATTTTTGTTTAATGTAGTCTAATAGTTCACAATTTTTTATTATCGATTACAATTACGATAAAAAGGATTTAAACCAATTTCCTGTTAATTTCCACGTTTAGTTAGTAACGTTTTCGAAATAATATAATCTTGGAAGATAATTTAGATTCAAACAGTTTCTTGGGAAAGAATATAGCTTGAAAGTAAGTAAAACAACCTGGGAATAACTGTCATTCTATATTATAGTATTTTAAAAAAGGTTAAATAAAAAACAATTTTGTTCCTTGTCAACTTTATTATATCATCTGTTGAGAAATAAATTAATTTAAACGTACTCTCATTTTTTTTGCAATAAATGAGAACTTTTTAAATTAATTAATTTATTTAAAGTTATCGAAATGCTCCTATTATATTTATCCTCTGAGAACATAAGTTTCAGTGAGGCAAGACACAAAATTCTAAACTAATTTTATATAGTTTCACAACATGACAGTAATCGGCTAGCAATTAATAATGTCTATTATCAAAACGAAAAGGAATTTAAAATAATTATTTCTTGAATTTTACAATTTTCAATTTTAACTATTTAACTGTCTATGCACACATGATAATATTTACGTAATTTTTTTCATAATATTAAATGAACACATAGTTATAATATCGGTGCTGCATTACGGTGCTAACTTATTTTTCATTTTATTATCTTCATACTATCGAATCCTTATGGTACCATATATACATGTTACAATTCCTTTAAATTTTTATTGGCCACCAATTACTTCGACTCGCATGTGCGTAACTGCTAAGAGAGTAGGTAGCATTTAATTTCATGCCGGATATCCGGATATATTCAACGACACACGACACCACTTGTCGTGTGTCGTTCGGGATGCGATCGATTTAGTGTTCGCATATAGATTCAATGAACTAAGTTTAATATCATACACGAATATGTATCTTGTGCGAATTTGTGTGATTTACCTGAGGGGCGGGAAGAAAATAGATGAATTGGAAGGTAATTCGGGTGAGTGGAGAGTGAAAATCTTCCTTCATTTGTTTAATGTATTGGTTTTTTCAAACATGCTCCATTTGAGGTAATACCAACTATAATAGTACTATAATAAAATAAACAGGTCAAAGATGAGATATACTTCATTGTGAAGGTAAAAATTAAGATTTCTTAATATTATATGTATATATATATATATATATATATATATATATATATATATATGTATATATATATATATATATATATATATATATGTGTATATATATATATATATATATATATATGTTCGAATATATAAATGGAATTTTAGACGTAAATTTTTGAAGCTTACTTCTGTAGACGCATTATGAAAAAATAATGAAAGTGAAATTTTAGAATGCGCGCGCACGATGCAACAAAAATCGACAGGACGAAGTAGCTCATTAAACTTATATTTACATGCGTATTGTGAGAATTATTGTAATATTTGATAGATGTAACACGTGTTTTATATGTACGCAAATCTAAGTCTTATCTGTATTTTTAAAAATATGTTTTTAATAATTGAAACTTAATAGTGGTCTATTTAGTGTGAATATTCGTGATAGAAATAGTTTTTTAAAATATATTTCAAGGGTATATCTCTAAGTGAGATTAAGTTTCGATATAAATTAATTTGCATTTTTAATTACAAATTATTTGAAAATTTATTATTTCATTGAATTCTAATTTTATCAACCATATTTATATTCATACTCTAGTCCTTTCATTATTTTATTAATAATTTCCATCCTTCCATCCTATATTATGTCAAAGAAATATAACTTCTAACGCACATACGTTTGAGATATACAGAAGCATATATATTTAATATATATATATATATATATATATATATATATATATATATATATATATATATATATATATTTATATATGCGTGCGTGCGTGCGTGCGTATGTGCATTCGTGCGTGCGTGCGTTGGTGCGTGCGAGCCTACGTGTTTATTCCCTCTATTTGATTATATTAGATATTAATAAATATTTATTATAATAGGATATAAATTATATTAAAAATTACTTGTGATAAATAAGGTAAGTTCGCTTCAGACGAGGGACGGGATCTGAAAGCTTTTAACTTAAAATATTTTTTTTATAATGAGAATTCCTTGGATTCTAATATTAAGTAGCCACTAAATATCCTTATAGTAACATCGTCTATCGGAACCTTTGAATTTTAGTATATACGTCCGTAGTTCTTTAATTTGATTATTTCTAAATCATTTCTAACGAAAGTTTGTATTAATGTGTTCATATTTCACTTTTAGCTATACAGATTACTCTTTATTAATCCAAAGACAGACGTGAAATAAAATTACGAACAAAACATTTTTCATTCACGTTTTCGCGTGAAGTATCTTCGCGGAGGTGTTTTTAAAACACACGTAAATATTTTACATATTTTAATTTTTAAATTTAAAAAAGTTATTTTTAACATTCAAGTCTCGAAAATGGTTTAAAAAATCGAAACGCTCTCGCCATAATGTTTACTTTTACGTATTTCTCTATACTTTAAAGATTTATTATTTTAAGCCTAAGTAAAAACCACCAGAACTAAGTTAAGGTCTGAAAAAAGTAAATTTGATTTAATGTTGAACTGTACTATAAATTGACACAAAAATAATTGTATTTTGAACTAAACATAATTCATGGAGTTTCTTTTATAGCTTTGCAAGTAATTTGACATATTCATTAGTTAAAAGTTTATTACCGTTTATAGCATAGGGTATTGTTTGACATAGCTGTTTATCAGGGTCTTTGAATTATTATAAACATTTGGTAAAATCTAACTGGATGATTACAGGAAAACTATAGCAAATATCGCAGATTATCACAATTTTTTAATGTTCACCGTAATTTACGCAAGTGATATAAATGACAATATATTTTTTTGTATTGCGAAAAATAAATATTTGTGAAGTGTTCAAGGGTAATTCATGTACACCTAGTTAGCTAGCTTATAAGTGCCTAAATATGTTTACATAGTGCCAGTTCTACTCGTAGTTGTCCGGTTTCTTTTTTGTTTGTTTTGCCCTAGTAATTTTATATACATTTTGTGAGCGTTTTAGCAACTTTTAGTGAAACCTTCATTATTTTAAAGCTCAACGTCTGTGTTATCTCGGTACAACGTGGATAAACTTTGAACATATATTTTAAATTATTAAATAATTAGTTTTAATGTAGAAAATATGTCGAACAAATATTAGCTCAAGTTTCGTAACTTTCGTGTGTGGATAAATACATATTACTTTATTCAAGTAACAAATATAACTATATTATATAAATATGGAGTGCAACTTAGACCATCTAATTCGATAACGAGATAAAATTATCTACTTTATCTTCATTTTATTATTGATTTTGCTTTCTCGAGCTTTTCATTTCCGCTAACTGCCCCGACGAAATATAACGTACGGGTCAGCCATTGTGGAGTCTGTAATTCTAACTATTTATAGTTATGAACGCGATTTTTATTTATGATGACTATTTTAATTTAAAAAAAGGATAGTACTGGTCTTAGAATATAGATCTGGACTCTCTTTTGTAAGTAATTTTGATAAAAAAATTATTTAGAAACACTAAATCTTCACATTTAATATATGTTTTTAGCCTTTGTACGAGGTCACTATAATGTTATTTTTTTTCCTTATTACCTAATAAAAATGTCATATATATATATATATATATATATATATATATATATATATATATATAATTTAACTACGAGTCACAGTTACTGTTGCATAATTTTTTCCACGATTCCTCTTGCATAAATTATGTTGATAGAGATAGTATGTTTAATAAAATATTAAATATGTTTGAATGTGTCATAAAAGAAAACATCAGTTTGTTGACGTTTCAAATTAGAACACAAATTAATTACATGATATAACTTTACTTACAGTTAATATAGCAAAGTTACTTGCTCTGTTCATGGGGTAAACATTGATAAAACCTTAGTGACTAAAACCAATCATAGAATTGAGAAGTTCACGTGATAGTGCTAGTGATAAATTTAAGCAGCTGTTTTAATTGTATAACATATATTTCAGACAAGATAAGAGCGTGTAAACAAATAGTCCTGACAGTTAAAATTTTGTGACTTTCCACAGATAGCAAACATCGATAACACCTTTGCAATTGAGAGGTAATTGTAGTGTTACTTAATTAATAAAATAATTCTAATGATTAATTATGAGTCCTTTGAGAACTGTTTTAATTTCTATGATAATAACTAAATTAAATACAAAATAAGGGAATATAAACAAAATGTCTTTACTACTAAAATTCTGTGACTTTCTACATATCGCAAACATCGATGAAACTTTTGCAACTGAGAGGTAACTGTCGGATTGAGTAGTTGATGTAATAATTATAATGATATATTGTTAGCCCCCAGATTCGCCGCTAAGAACGATTTTAATTCCTATTTTATAACATAAATTAAATACAGGACAAGTGTATATAAACAAATTGTCTTTTCCATTAAATTTCTGTGACTTTCTACATATTGCAAACATCTATGAAACTTTTGCAACTGAGAGGTAACTGTAGGATTGAGTAGTTGATGTAATAATTATAATGATATATTGTTAGCCCCTAGATTCGCCACTAAGAACGATTTTAATTCTTGTAATACAACATAAATTAAATACAGGACAAGTGTATATAAACAAATTGTCTTTTCCATTAAAATACCGTGACATTCTACGATATAGAAACGTTTGGCTTTAATACTACTACTACTACTAGCCAACGCCGACCCTTGGCATGTCTGCCATTAGGTGGCGCGCCGACCAGTAGAGAAAAGCTGTTTTGTAGGCAGGGTGATCATCAGGGGGCGCCCTCCTCTCCCAATCATCAAGGTAGGGCTTCATCTTCGGGCAAACGTGGAGATAGTCAAAAGACATTCCTGGACGTCCACAGACCAGGCAGGCATCGCTCCCCAGGACACCAATACGTTTCAGGTGGCACGCCAGGTAGTCATGGCCCGTGGCACACCGGAAAGCTGCGACACTGACAACTCTGGGTAGGTCGCGTCGAATAGGCGAATCAATTAGACAAGCCCAGTTCTTTCCGACTTCGGCTTTAATACACAATTGGAGAGAATATTTATTTTTCACAGAAATTCTAAATTATTGACGTAACGCACGAACACTAACAAAAACGTTTGGGACACATTTGGGAGACCGGTGAAAATGTATCTGGTACTAGAGAAACAGAATATAAACTTAAAAAAATTGAGGAACAAGGCAATTCAGCGTTTGATGATCAGAAAAAAAGTATTTCCAAAAAAAAAACTGTCTCCATAAATGCGCGTCCATTATGTATTTGATATATCAAGAATAGTCAAACACTGCCTAGTGTAAAACAATGTCTCTGTCTGTTTGTCTTTCTGAACGCAATCATCCTAAAAAATTTCTGCACAGATTTTCATGTGGTTTTCACCAATATATAGAGTTATCCACGAAAAAGGTTAAAATATATAATTAAGATAATTTTGTTTAATTTGGCCGAACTTATGATAAGGATTGTCAAATAAGTCGCAACAAATTATCACATCTGAAAGCTTGATATGTATTGGCAGCATAAATCTTTAGAATATTGGAAGTTGCATATTTGTTTTGTATGTGTCGTCTGTAGTTTTTTTTAGTGATTATAATTTGGAAAAACACTAAATAAAGCACAGGACCTGAGTTTAAAAATGGCTGGAATTTATCTTAACGTTCAGTGTTTCTTGCAAGGTCAATTTCACGTTGCCCTGTCACGTGTGACACTAAAACCTAATACGTTTGTTTTTGCAATTAATCTAGTAAAAATAATAAATGTTGTTTATAAAGAAATATTTTGGTTTTGTCTAAGAATATACGTCTTCTGATTTTTAATTATCTTGGAATAATTTTATAAGTATTGTAATATTTTTAACTAAAATTTGTAGTTTCCATTTAATAATTTACATTACATAATTTTATCAACAAAAGATTCAGATAAAAACTTCACATCTGTCATATTTTGATATAACCTACAAGCTCTACGCAACAGTCCGATAGATGCACTTATATTACTCCATTACAGAGAAATTATCCGGACATAGATACTTAATACTGCACCAAAGGTATTTAATTGATGTAAGTTTTGTATAAATGGACCAATCTATGGCGATAAATACAGATTAAATCGGAAGAAATCCATACATCTGAGAATTTTCCTTTCCATCACCTACCCGTGCAAAGCCGGGCCAAGTCGCCAGTAAGAAATAAAAATACAACGAAATTGTATTATTCACAATTAAATGAAACTACGTGATGTAGTATTATTTCTACTTTCTTTAAGTTCTTTACCACAACCTAGGTTTCGTTGTATTACAACATCTTCAGGTGGGATATTAATTTTGTTTCTATTGAAAATGTATTTTTAATTTCATAATACTCTTAGCCGACAAGACGCGAAGCTAGTTAATAGTATATCGCGACGTGCCACCACAACGTTCTATTTCCCACCCAAATACCCCATTAAATATATGTAGATTATTAAAACTAAAATCGTTGAAGAAAAGATGCTGTAGAATTTATTTCAATAGTCCCTGGGTAAAGTTAATATTTTTATCTTATATTATTTATTGTGGCTTACATTTATTGTTTGTTGAATATTAATTATCCTGGGTATTTTGCACACATTGAGGTATTTTCAAAACTAACAGCATTTTTCATTTAACGATTCTAGTTTTAATAACACAAATAAATTACAAAAAAAAATTAAAAACATAAAAAATAAAATGTAAAAGTGGTATTTTAAATAATTCTTTTTATGTATTTGAAATGTCACAACAAAATATTATAGTAGAGATTACAAAACAGTAATTATTACAGTGCCGTGCATTTTCCACACTGTGAAACAAGAATAACCATTTCTGGGTTTTATTATAATTGTTTGAGGTAAATAGCGTGTGTATTATTTTAGTTAGTCTGCGGTAACTAGTAAATGTACCTATTTTTTCAAATAAAATAACAAGGTGTTACCTTGCGATGTTTTTTTTATTAAGTTCAGTTATATTCCTTACACATAGGCAAACCTGACGCTATACCCAGTATTTTTTCGAAAATCACTATATTTAATGTCTGCTGGGTCACTCAAAATATTTTTTTCATATTTTTGTTTAATTAATGGGACTAAACATTATTTATAAAAAGTGAAACACTACTGTGAATTTCTCTAATGGCTTGATTGATTGAGACCAGTTTTAACTATTTTCAGTTAATTATACATGACAAATAAATTATAATCGATGAGGATTACTGGGGGCAACTAAGTTAGATAAGAGAAAAATTAGTAACTCTGGAGACAAATCAACATTTAATAAAATTATATTATGTTATAAAAACAACAAATTCTCAATATTTATTGTTATTGTTATTAACAGGAGATTATTAATGTTTCTTAAAAATAAACGAAATGCAAAGTCACTTTTCAAATACGTCTTTGGGATTTTTGAAACCATATTGTTCAATTGACCTCGCGTATTTAAAATTGCTGGCATTGGAAGAATTTTAACAGTGCGTGTGGTTATAATACAAGATATGTCATTGCAATTTTCTCGAAAGATTATGCCTTCTTTTACACATCGCAAAAAGGTGACTTTAATTTCACCATCATCATCTAAATCAACGGCGCAAAGCTTATCTGTATATTTTATTTTTTATAGTATGTACATTTTCTAGCAAGTAATTTCCTTTCAAAATTGAACAGTTTAACTTGTTATCATCGTCAGTATTTGGACTAGAAAGTCCTGGTTCTGCCCCTTCGTCCGGAGATCCATAAATAATTTTATGAATATATTTATTTTGAATCTGACGTAATTTGGGTATACGGACATCTTACAACGGCAATTTCTCTGGATTTTCACGTACCAAAGAGTCAAGTTCTCTTTGGACTCAAAATGTAGGTTTTGATCTTTAGGAAGAACGCAGGATCTAAAAACATTCCGGGTTTGTAGTATTTTTGCAAAAACTACACTTGCGGAATAGCTTAAACTTCGGTAATGCATCTCTTTATACATGTTTGTGAATATTTAGTGTACACTTTTTATACCAATAGACGCCTTGAAATAGCTTTGTGTCTTCCAAAAAAATGGCATAAAGTTTAATCTTACTCTGAACATTCAGTGCCTCGTAGAAATGTTCAGCAGATGCAATGTCCACTCCTGCAGCAAACACATCGTCGGCTGTTCTTTTAAGCCACTAATTCCGTTAGCGAGACCCTTGTCGTGTTCTGCCTCAAAGAATGGCCACGTCATTACCGTAAATCTGTAGTTAAATAATGTCATGCAACTTAAATAAAAATGTTGTTTTTTGTCTGTACTGACTTAAAGGTCCATCAGTAAAAAAATTTGTTGTTTTAACCTCCGGATATTTTTCACATTTTTCGTTCAGAATTAAATGAAGATGGACGAAAATAGCAGCTGCCTGATAGTTGGTGTACAATGATAGAGCGTGGTAGGATTCAGGTTTGTATTTAATGTTATCAGGTTCACCAGAAATATAAACCACTACAGTGTGTAGCGAAATCTGCTTTCTTATCTTCATGGTATTTACAGAGCTTGTTTATCTTCATGGTATTTAGATTTATAATTTCCACTGAAATCTTCCACTTCAGTTTTTTTCTAAATTGCCGATAACCTATCTAAAACTATTAAACTGTATTTTCATGTTGTATGTACGCGTCTTTATAATTTTTAGCTCTTCGTTAAAAAATATTATTAGATCTTTAATTATCCCTTTTTTTCCTTTTTTGATATTTTTAACAGCTTTCATTTTTTTGTCACTTTTTCTTAAAAAATCCCACAAGTAGGAAAATAATACGATTTTATTTACTGCATATTATTGTAATAATACTGATAATATTTCTTTTCATAAAACTTGATTTATATATTCGAGTTTTGTATAGACAATCCGAATTTTCTATAGATAACTTAAATCCGAAGATTAAGAGAAATATGAAATGTGCATAAATCTGTGGAGATTAAGTTTACAAATTTATATACGTTTTCTTTTAATTAATATGCACCCAAAAACTTTATATTGCTTGAACATTTTTGGCATTGAAAATTTTAGAAATAATTTATTTATTCTCCTTTTTTACTTATAAATTAGCGCGCTTTTAAACCTGGTGTTTAAAACGCGTATGTAAAAAGTTGTGAGATCCAATAACATTTCTGCAAATTGGGGACTATCCGGTAAATTTATTTTTAAAAATTAAATTATTTGCAATGAACTTATCCTATGAATAAACTAAGTTTAATAGTAGTGGAAAACAATAGTAATAGTACGGAAAAATAGCTAAATTTTATGCATTTCTAAATTTGTTTTTGTAACGTTTATTTAAGAAAATTTTGCATAATGTTAAAATTGCTACAAATTAATTTTTGGAGAAAATTAATTTTTCAAGACCAATCATCTTCAATACGTTTATCCTCGGAATGAACTAACCGAAATTGCTGCAGAAATTAATAGCGAACCGACTTTCATAGATCTTTCGCTCTAATTACCTCTAATGCCTCTCTTCATTACTACGTCGCTAATCCCGTCCGATCTTATTCCAGTAAATTAAAGGAAATCGTTTTGCAAAGACCGCTGATTATTCATATCTTGTGCTTATTTGATTGGAAAATCCATTCGATTAATCTGTTCAGGCGAAACTTCACTAAGATCGGCGTCATAATTCAGGACAAAATGGGGGAAGTTAACAGCGCTGCTAGTGCCGGTCAGATAGGAAATTAAGATTAAGGGTAAATTATGATTCTTCTTAGAAAAAAGTTGACTTTTTTATCGCTGGTATTGTTTTTACATTTGAGTAACTAAATTACATGTATGTAACATTGCATTAAAATAATTTATTTTTTATTTCACGATCCAAGTTTTATTCCATGTGAACATATGTACACATGGGCTGTCTCACCCAAGTATCCCCTGGGCATGTTTGTGTTGTGCTATATTTTGCCAAAGAAATAAAATAACACTTATACTTATTTTCATATTTCCTTCATAAATTAAAAAGAAAGAATAGTCATAATATTAACAGTAAATTTGTAATAAGAATAGTTATAATAAGATCAAATAGAGATTACATTAACAAATAAGAAATGTTGTAAACAAATCATACTGTAAATATTTATCAGATACATGTGCATACATGTAAATATTTATCAGATACTTATGTGGATTTATATTCAAATTTGAACATGAGTTTAAAAATTCCTCCGTTTTATTCTGTCCCTATTCTGTACATGCTTTAACCTGAAATTTCTTACTAAATTTAAGCTTTATTCATCGTGTTTATCCCAGTTCCGAAATTAAAAATGTACACCTTCGTTCGCCCCATGTACACCTTCGTTAATTAACCAGATCGTACAGTCCATTTAAAAATGTCAGTTGTAGTGTCATGTGTTTCATATTTATGTTTAATCTGTACTATGTAAAATTTTAGTTCGTGAAAAGCCTATTTAGTTCTATTTGCAGATGGTAGTTTGTTATTGGCGTGAGCTCTTCTGCTATGTACGACTACTTGTTGACCAGTATTGCATAATTGTTGTTCGTCTTTGTTTGTACGTTGTTTAGGGAGTATATCGAGCACATTTTTTTGATTGGCGTTTTCATAATCATTCTGAGCAGTGAGCTCTGTGCTGATACTAAAGATTACATATTTTGTTAATCCACCTCAAGCTATTTGTCCATAGTCAATTGTAATTATCCTAATGAATATAATACTTGATAGAGTTAAATAAATATGATAGAATTCGATGAAACATATTTAATGAAATCTATTAATAAAATCTGTAAAGTTTTGACATGACTGAGGACGACATAAATCAGCCTTTTAGTAAAATTAGGGCATTGTAATGGAGCCGGGATATAAACTTTTCACTGCTAAGAAATAAACTTATCAAATATTCGCTTGAATTATCATCAGCAAAAAAATAAGAAAGTAAGTAGTTATGCACCTGTGTATACTTCACAAACTGTTATACACTTATTTGCAGCAAAAAAAATAAAATGCCTGAAGCAACTAAATGATTAGTTGGTAGGGAGATAAGTAAGTAAGAACAAGTGTAAACAAATGCATAAATCGAGCAAAAATTAGTAAGTAAGGACATAGAGTTATACATAGCACCGACTTCAAAAATAGGTAACATAGTTATTTCTTGCGAATAAGTAGGTAACTAATTTGAGTTTATTTTTAACCTACTTTTTATGAAGTCGGTTTCTCAAAAAATATCCTATTTTAGAATTTTGAGTGAAAAATATTATAAATTATCACGGTTTAACTAACATTGAAAATATTTTATTCGTAGTATATTTTATTATTAATAAAAGTCACGGGCAAAATTTGTTTAAACAAGATATTTAAAAAAAATTAAATAAAATAAGAACATTTGTAATTCAATCGATGGTTTCCGCTTGCATTATGGAATAACACCCTATATCATTTCACCAAAAAACTTTTTCATAATTAAAGATTCTGCTACTGCTGCATTGATGGTGTTCTATTTGGAATTGTTTTGGTAACAGAATAAAAAATGGCTCCATATGAAATATATTCCAACATTTATATGTCTATATTTGACACTATATTTGAAAGCACATTTTACTTGCGTTAGGTATAGAGTATGGACTAAGCAACATACAAGCGTAGGTTTCACACTCTTAAAATATGAGAGGGTATAGATATGCTTCACAGAATCTAAAACAAACATTATAATAACTTCGGAACCATTTGAGATAGAACAATGGTTTATTTTAGTAATCAAATATGCAAATGGAAAGATATTTAAAAGTTATAATTTCGAAGTTCTCAGAGAGACACAACCATCTTAATTTAACTGTATTGATAAATTTAATTTAAAATTAGTATTAGTAATTACAGTTTAGAAACATATTATCTTCATTGATATTCGTTACACATTATCATGACGACTCGTTAATTATTCCCTTTTTCGTTAGAAAAACTGCTTTTCCTCAAACGTCAGACACGTTACATTATTTTCTCCTTGACTTTGTCTCTTATCGTATTGTCCTCAAACTTCAAGAAGATGTTGCACATTTCGACAGCTAAAAATAGTTCGATCGTTAAAACAACTATGTCTTACTAAATCGCTTTAGCGAGGCAGGGTTCTTCGGTCCACTTTTACGATTTTTCTCTTCGTATCTTGCGGATAAAAAGCAAGAGGTGTGATTTTATATTCGAGATTACTTTGCACGATCGGGAGTGAACCAATGTGTGAATATCGACGTTCAAATTTCACTACTCTGGTAAACCATGTTTATTGCGCAATAAAAATTGCGCATAATTTTTTATTTGTAGACGATGTAAAGCTTTTTACAGTCATCCAGAATGCTACAGATGGCGAAAGGTTGCAAATCGTCATTAGTGAGTTTCAACCGAGCACATGCTCTAATTAATTACTAATATACGGCCAGGGTGATTCTAATACATCATTTGAATGAGGTTGTTGATTTGTGAGTCAGATTTGATTTCCTATTTTTGTGGGCATACGGCAGATGCAGCAAAAAAATTGTCTCGAAAACTAAGATTGGTGTTGCAAACTGCAAAGAATTTTCAATCCGTCCAATCAGTTTGGTTGTACACTTCGTTAGTGGCACCGATATTTGGATACGCCCTGATTACTACGAAGGTAAGTATAGCCTGATGATTGAAAGTATGCAAAAGTCCTTCCTCTAATGTGGTTATTTCACCTTTTTACTCCTACCAATTTCCTCTTGGATACAAGGACTCCATTGTTTTGCCTACATTATTCAGTAAGCTTTCATTCTTCGTCCCTGATCATTTCCCGCACTCAGATAATCATCACCTTTTTCCATACTACCCTCTATAATCGAATTATATCGGAATATTCCAGCTTCCCACGGTATTCTACTGTTCAACTACCTGAAAGCGGTTTGTTCATTAAAAGTGAAAACAAGTTTATAGAAATATATAACCGTTATCTTTTGTAGTCCATCCGTACTTTTGTATTCAAGTTTGTAAGTCCATTGATTCTTTATCCTTACTAATAGGTTACCAGTAATATATCGATATATATAGATATGTGTGTGTAAAAATAAATACATTTACAGTTAAGTAAAATAAGTAGCATTCACTCCTTCTGCAGATTAATTACCAGCTAGAGTTTTGGTGGTGTAAACTTCTTACAATTCCAAAATTAGTCAACAAATAAATATATTGTACTCAAAAATACCTGATACAAATGAAAATATTGTGCTGTTTAAGCTCTAGAATAACTATACAATTTAGAACATAAGAACACTGTGACAAAGTTAGCAGCCCTAATTAAATTTGTGGAAATCTCGCCCACATGACACGGAAATTGCATCAAACGACATCACGTACAATGTGAACTACAAGTGTTGCAATATCAATGTGCGGGAAAAGTAATCAAATTGCATAAAGTAGTTCTACAGCTTTAGAAGACCTTAAATTTGACTGAGTGCCGTTGGCTTATGACGATGTAAAGCTGGTGAGGGCTTCTGATAGACATCAATGTCGTGTGCACGCCGGAATAATGAATTTAATCTGCTCTCATTGATACGATGAATCGGACGAAATCACTATTCGAGTTCTTTCCACGGAAGAAAGTTATTACATCTATTACTACCTTCCTAATTTGTATTTTCGTAAAATTTGCGTTTTTTTTTTTATAATATAACCTAATTTAGTTATTTTCTGAAAAAAATTCACTTTTCACGAAAAATTAACAATTATGAATTTGAGTGAATTGTATCTTTACTAACATTAAATTAATTAAAGTAGTCTACGATTTCGAACTTTTTAATTTTCAATCTGTCTAAATTTCCAGAAGGTAAGTGGTCATATGTAACAATAAATAGTAGAGTTAGTAATATATAAATATATATATATATATATATATATATATATATATATATATATATATTTATATATATATATGTATGTATATGTATAAATATATATATATATATATATATATATATATATATATATATATATGTATTTATATGTATATTGTGTAATATTATTTCTTTACATTAATTAATCGATGTTATTAGAGATTATTCGCAAAGGCGGAAAAATGCTCTTTCTTTCTCTCGAGATAATAAGTTTTCTTGAGATTTATAAAAAAACATATAGCAAAATATTTTTAAAAATGGCTCGATAGATTTTATCCAAAATATTATATAAACAATATTTTTAAATTTTTCAGATGTATTTATCTTGAAACAAGTTATTATGCGGAGAGCGAAATATGATTTTCTTCCAACATTGTGGGTAGCTTTTAATGAAATAAAGATCAATTTTATTACAATACTATGTAAACCTTTTGTGTTATCACGAATTAGTGGATTATGTTCATAAAGGAATGAATTGGTTTCTCGTTTTTTAATAATTTTAGTCTATTTATTATTCGCGGTGCAATAAACTACTCGCTATACTATACTATTGTAGAATACTCCCAACGTTGTGAATAACCTTTAATGTAATTAATATCAACTATTCGCTTAATTAAACTATTCTAGAATAGAATTTTCTCCCGGCATTGTAAACATTTAACGAAATTATTACCAATTTCAGTTCTATTATAGAAACAGTGTAAACCTTTTTTATTATCACGAATCAGTAAATTATTTTGAAAATGATATTGGTTAGTTTATTGGCTTTGTAATCATTTTAGTCTATTTACTATTTGCAGTTTACTAAACTATTTACTTATACTACTATAGAATACTCCCAGCGTTGTGGTTAAGTTTTAATGAAATAAAGTTCAATTTTATCACGATTTTGAAGACTATTCAATCTTTAGAGAAACCACGGATAAATGTATTATGTTCTCAAAATGAGATGGGTAGATTTATCAGCTTTGTAATATTTTTAGTCTATTTATTATATTCTCGTTTGTAGTAAACTATTCTCCCTACTACATTATTCTATACAATATTCATATTTATGCATAAATCGTTTAGTATATTATATGTGATAATTAATAGATAATGTAATAATATTACGCTTATTAATAAATTTATCCAAATATGTGTTGTAGAAATCTGTCTAATAGAAAAGGCAACATATCTAGAAAATAAACCACTTTAATAAGTTAATAAATACATGAGTGAGATACTACTTAAAATATATTTTAATTTATTGTTCGTGGATAAAACCCTTGTTAATGTAATGATATTTTGCTTTCCAAAAGCTCATACATATTAAATTACATTCGAATAGAAGAGCGGATGTGGTTTGTCTAATTGAACAAAAATCTAACAAATTTTTAGTGAATGAATCTCTAAATTAAGGTACTCTTCTTTTGAATTTCATAACGGAATTAGAGTCGTGAATAAACATGAAACGTTGACGCGAATAATAAAGATTAAGGTAAACGGTTTACGTCGAGCAAATTGTAAACTTAGTTACTCGTACAAGAGACTATTCCCAGCGAAGGCTTTTATGCAGATGATGTTATTGTGAAATGCACGATATCAATTCATAATTAAAGTTAAAATGGTTTATTATTTTCAATGATATATGAGAATAAATGCATTGAGGTAATGTTTACGATTTATAATAGTACTAAGCAGATTTTCTGCGGGATTGAAGCTTAATATGTTACACATCCTAAGTAAAGTTCTGAATTCTGAATAAATATTGAATAAACATTTTCACAAGGGATGACTTAAAAGACTACAATTCTTTAAACTTTTTTAATTGATTCGTTTATTATGCTTTGACGTTTTAATCTAATGGATTATTTAAAATAAAACACTATTACTTTAAAAGAAAAAAACCGGTTAAATGCAAATCTGGCTCGCACATAGAACATCGCGTACCTCGTTTAAAATTAAATAACTTTATTTATCATAAGTCATCACTAGTATGAACATCGTAGCACAATATTTAATTATAATATTATCGAGGATACGTTAATAGCTGTGAAATCTGTCGATATCGTTCGTGTTTTCCTAAAATCATTGTGTAGGTTTCTAAAGATTCTGAAAATGAGGGAAAGGAGATCTATTCATATTTTGCAAATTTGTGAGTTAAAATTATTAAAAAATATTTTTGACACCCTTATAATACCCCTTTAAGGATACCCCCAACTACGTTTAGAACTTAGAGACAATTTTTGACTGTTAAATTTAAATTGCTTTGTATATATTTTCGAGTCTTAAATATTATAAATATCTTTGTTATTATGTTAAAATTCAAATTTCTACGTAAAGCAATTTCTGAATATGATGGCTATGAAAGAAAGATTCCCTATTAAGGAAACAAATGGACCAATAATTCAAAAAGTAGGGTTCGTTAAGTCTGGTTAGCCGATTGCAGAAAAACTTTAGCGATTATCACAAACATTTAAATTTTTTTAAATGTACTTATATTTTTACATATACTTTCGCGGTCTAAAAACAATATGTCTAAAAGACATGGTGTTTTTAGACCGCGAAAGATAGAGTATGCAGTATACTTTTCAAAAAATTAACAAAAAAACAATTTGCCCGGAAATTTTTACAAGTGCCTAAATATGTACGGAACCCTTTTAGTGCGAGTTTTACTTACGCCTGACAGGTTTTCATATATCATGTTCTATAAACCCACTTTGCGAACCAGTACATTTTAATCAATATGACCCTGCCTATCTCTGAAGCAATTCTTATAGCAATCTTAAAATTCTTTATTGATTTTAAGGTATTCACCCGGTATTAACCCGTTTGGAGGACAAATTGTTTTTAATTTCATTAAAAACTATTTGTCCTCCAAACGGGTTAAAAAATTAATATTTTTAGGATCTTAAAGAGTTAAAACCTCTATCATTATCTCCTCGTATATAGTTATCTAGGAAAAAGAAAACATTAAACCACTGTAAAATTGCAGTTTCAGATTTCATAGCGACTCAATATACTCCTCGTGTTTTAAGTGTATTGGTTCTCAAATAAGGAAACTTAATTTAATCGTGTTTATTCTTCGTTTTTGGCCTATACAAAAAAAAACAAGATAATCTAATTAAAACAAAAATAACAACGCTACCGAATACTTAACATCAGTAAATATATAAATATGTCAACAAGTTGACAATGTATCAATATATTCTTTTAATATCAGTAAAAATATATACCATTGCACAATTGTCATTAGCACTTTTCTCGTAAAGTACAAGCGGAATATTAAATTTACCGTAAATATAACTTCTCGTTTGAGTCTGTTAGATTGCGACATCACAAAGTTAGACAAAAAAAACTCATATGTATGAGTTTAGTAGACAAAAAAACTAGTGTTAAAGCAACTGACAAAACCAGTAGTAACTAAATAAACAAATTGTAATTATACCGATCACTCTTTAAAAGTATAAATTCACCTTTTTTCACACGCGTTAGAAAAGTTTGGAACGGTTGTACATGAAACTCTCACTTTCAAATCATAATCTTACAAGTCACGTGGTTGTTGAAACTTGATTGTTATGAACATTTGAATTTTGAAACAACTTTAAATTTTGAAAGAACTTGGTTTGTTATTTATAGTATTAAAAATGATAAATTTTTTTTAAGAAACTAAGCGAATTATGATGCAGGGATATTTTTCTGTCTCATTCACTTTCGTAAAATACAACTATCATCCCTAAATGTTCAACGAGCATTACTATTCTTTATTGCTATCCTTGTCTAAAAGTTAAGCTGGAGTCTTCCGGTCAAGTTGACAATTTTTTTTCACTTTATAGACTGTCTGTACTTCAGCCCTGTAACTTGAGATAATCATTTTTTATAGACTAATACCCTAATCGCTGTTAATATAATCGCAGGCAAATGTGTTTAGTATTAAACAAGTTGTACCTATGAAAGGTACCGCAGCCAATATAATTACGTTTTTCTATACAGCCAATCAATTTTCCAAGTAATCATGGGATATAGAAAGTTTAAATTAGGCTTAGTAATAAATATTATTAAATCTCCTATTTTGCATAAAGTAACTTGTTTCAAATATTTATATAAATATTAAAGAGGATATATGTAAATATATAACATAAGCATATAATACAAGTCTGCAACTATTAATTGTATCTCGTCGTCATTCGTTTCTAATGAACATCAATTTACGCTAAGAGATACCTGTGAATCCGAAGTTAAAGCTAATCTTCTTGCGATAAAATCGAAATCCATAGGAATTGATGACTTAAATATTAATGCTCTTAAACCAATAATAGATATCGTCGCTCCGGCCATCGCTGATATTTAATACCTCTTATGCAACTGCTGTTTCCCTTTGGGATGGAAAAAAGGCTATATTGTGCCCGTACCTAAAATTTTATTACCTACGCAACTCAAGGATTTTCGGCCCATATCTATTCTACCGCTTCTATCTAAAGTCTTTGAACGTATGTCTTTGAATATCTTGGAACGTGGTCAACTCGTTACTTTCTTCAATGCTCAAAAGTATCTAAGTCCACTTCAATCTGGCTTTAAAGCTGGCCACAGTACTTCAACTGGTCTTGTTAAGGTTATTGATGATATACGCTTGACTATGGATAATACACAAGTCACTCTCTTTATGCTTCTTGATTTCAGCAGTGCGTTCAACTCTGTTGATTTCGATATTCTTCTTGCCCGCTTGAAATTTCTTAATATTTCCCTACATTCACTTGAGTGATTTAGTTCATATCTCCATGGACGCAGACAATGTGTTTAGTTGTGAGATACGTATTCTGACTGGACTGACCTTACAGCTGGTGTACCTCAAGGTGGAGTTCTATCTCCTCTCCTCTTCTCAGTATTTATTGATGATGTTGTTAAAAATATTTCTAGCAATTATTATCTCTATGCTGATGACCTACAAATCTATGCGCATTCGAACCTCTATTCCGTATCAGAAACCATCGACATCCTTAATCGAAATCTAGCTTCAATTGGTCAGTGGGCTCATGAAATTGGTCTTTTGGCTAACCCAAGTAAGTTACAAGCTATCATTATTGGGTGTCAAATTCTGACTTCTAAAGTAAACCTACTTAGTTTACCAAAATTAGTGCTAAATAGTACAATAACGCCATACACGTCAACTGTTAAAAACCTGGCCCTACTTATCGATCAAAATCTTAGTAAGCGGCCTCAATTAAATGATGTTAGTCATCGTGTTTTCAACAGGATACACTCTTTGAAACGTCTTCAAAATTTTGCAGCGACTAAAATGAAAATCTACGTTTGTCGAACACTTTTGTTACCATTAATTGATTATGGAGATGTGTGCTATCCTGATCTTAATTATATTTTTGCAAGTTGGAACGTCTTTAAAATTTATGCATCAGGTAAATCGTCGGTCTCAGAAAATATGATCATATTTCTGAATACAGCTCTCTTCTCAAATGGCTGAAGATCCGTGATCGACGCCAACTTCACATACTTACACTTCTTTTTAATATATTAAACAATTCTCATAGCCTAAATTATCTTAGTGGCAAATTTAAAGATTTGTCTGTTCACGGATTTGGCCTACGATCTGAAAGTTCACTCACCCTACTTATTTCTAAACATACCTCTACCACTTACGAAAATACTTCACAGTCCAAGCAGCAAAAATTTGGAATTATCTGGATCCTGATATCAGGAAAATCACGTCTCTAAATATTATCAAAGATCGAGTGAAAAAATCCTGCCTCTCCTGAAATCTTTTCCTTTATGTCCTTGTCCTTTCCTGTCTTTCCCATCCCTAATCATGTCAACGTAAAAAATGCAAAAGTAAAGTAAAAAAAAGACTTTTTTACTTTACTTTTGTATTTTTTAGACTTTTTTTTCATCTAATGTGCTTTAAAGAATTTCCATTGTAAAATCTCTTACAGTCTGCCAACTAAATTTCAATACAAATTGTTATGGCTGACTGGAAGAAATTGCTCATGTAGCAGTAAGTCCGCCATATGTACTATACATAAAAGTTAATAAATAAATAAATAATTTTTTTTTTAAATTTCATTTATAATAGGGAGAATAATTTCATAGAGCCTTGTTATGAGGAATACAACAATTTTAAATTGCATGTTTAAAAATATATTCAAACTTAACAAACAGAGCATCATGAACAAAACAGGGTTGATAATATTTGAATTGCAGCAAATATCCTAGGGGTCTGTGAAGGAAACAGTAGAAAATATACTTTTTTTTCAAAACATTTATATTTTTAAATAATTCAGTAAGTAGACGCTTAAATGTTCATAAGTACCTAAATGTATAAAGAACACTCGTATAGCGAGTTCTATTCGATATCTCGAAATACCCAAATAATTTAAAACAATAGTGTTAGCAGGAAGTCGCTTCTTAAATTAAATGTTGATAGCGTGATGCATATTTTAATAAGTATGTTAACAATTGACATAGATGGCGCTTTATGAATAATTATTTATATCGCACTTACGAAATGTTTACATCGACGGTTATTTACAGAACTTACAAATGTTGATAATGGTACTCGCTTCAGTAGCACACATATAGAAAGGGAAACAATACCGAGTACAAATTATGAAGAATATTGTAAAACGTTTCATCTTTATTGTAGTAGCCTGATTGTGGTATACCGTACTATTAGAGTTCCACCAACACAAATAAATTGAATATTTGATAATGCTCATTCTGATACATAATATGTTAAAACAATTTGGTAGACCGAATTGGCAAAAATATAATAGTCGAGTTTAAAAATTTTCTATCACATGATTTTTAGAAAAACTTGGTAATGACTGCAGACAATGTGTCGTATTTGCAGTAAATCTAAAATCTGACAAATCTTTTGATACTTGTTCGATATCAGCACGTATTGTCTAAATATACTCGATGTGGTCTTATAAAAGCATAATCTGTTAGCTCAAATGCCGTAATGAAAACACTTTTCTCCCTTATTTTGTTTAATTACACGTATTTTAATTACTGAATGAGGTGAGAATTAAAACATTCTGGTTCGTTTATAAATAATTTGATTATAATTATTTTGTAAATTTCGGCAGCGGTTTGTTACTATATTAATTAACAAAGTCTTTTAAGAACAATAATATACGAGATGCCGATGAATATATGGTCCGATTATTATAATAATTTTTGTATTTCACTTACGATTTCATCCGTTCAATGTTAAGCTTTTGACAGCATGTTTTGTATAGTAATTAGACTACTTGCTTCCAAATACACGTAATACAATCTGTTGTATAAATATTCTCATAGAAATTAAATTTTTTCATAATTTTTAGACATAAAATAACAATTAAATTTTACATAATTAATTTCTAAACTTATTGGCGCAAAGGACCAAAATTAAAGTTTTCTGTAATGAACGAAAGTGATTGGTCTTCTTATACCAAATATCATAATGCCTTTATAACTGATTTAATACCGCATATCCCACTGCATCAGCATAAGTATCAGATAACATGTCGTATTAATAACTTCTAACCAATTTTTCTTATCGCCTTCACCACATATGTTCTTCAAACATTTAACGCTTAGAATTTTTCTTTTCCAAGTATTACTCGGCTGAATTCGCACATTAAACCATATATTAATTATTGTATGTCGATAATTGAAACATCATATCGTCGTAACTTATTTCGAAAATTTGGATTTTTAATAAAGTGTTTGTGTTTAGGTGTTGATATTATAGAATTAATTTCTTATTGTTGTGACAGTAACTTTTCAATCGTACGCTAAAATAAGAATTTATTTAAAAAAAGTTTACCTCTTAAAATATAAAAACAAATGCAACTGGTTGCGGTTTTCCATGATGAATGATCTTCGTCATTTAATGAATTACAATTTGTAACAACGCATTGCATCTGGAATCACTTTTTCTGGGTTGTTTATAAGCGCACGCGTAATTATATATTTGGAGCAATAGTTATTTATACAGAACTTCTTTTAAGCAATCCCTTTAAAAAAATCAATAAATTTAGAACTGATGACTGCGGTGACAACAAAATATATGTGGCTTTCAGTTCAACAAAACTTAGTTTAGTTTTTTTACCTGCAGAAATATTTTATTTCATAAACGCCCTATTTCATTTCATTTGCTACAGAGAACGTTATGAGTAGTTGAACTGATTTCGTCTGTACAAATCCCTCCTCTGAGTGTCTTCTTCGTTAACAAAATTTGCATCTCGACTATGCGACCGTCACCGGTTAAGTTCTTAATTCACTTGCAAGAAAAAACTTATTAATCAACTCCAGATGCCAATTGAATTGTGGAATTGAAAATCATAAATTTCAATAGATGCATGTTATTTATTCAAACTAAGTTGTTTTCAATCGTATTCATTTCAAATAAAAAATAGCTATGTGATTAAATAATAAAATATCTATTTAATATGAATTTACTGATAAACTCATCTTAATATCATAATAGTATTCGCTTATTGTTTAAAGTAATCACATACACAACTTACAACTTGAATTAATAAAACGCCAGTAAACTTAAAATAACTTAACAATTAACAGAAACACAAGGGCTTACGTAAACACAGAAATTAAAAAAAATGTTATACCAAATTTACACGCTTATAAACACCGTATGTTGGAAATGAGCCGTAGGTTATCTAAATAATTAATTGGTCGACATGAATTTAAAGCTATTCAGCCTAACACTATTCGGTTTCAACACGATACTTCCTATTAAGTGATAATTAAAAAATCTGCACAATACTTGACCGCAAATAAACACAAGAGTTGTGAACGAGCAGTGTATCTAAACAATCGGTCGATGCAAACCGAAAGTTAATTAGACTATCCGACTTCAACATGACACTATCTATTATATTACAATTAGGGAAAATTAAAATTTTTATGAGAATATTTACACAGCAGATTATACTTAGCGTATTTATGAGCAAGTAGTGTAATCACCATATAAAACTATCGATCAAAAGCTTAACGTTGTACGGACGAAGTCGTGAGTGAAATAAAAGAGTGACTATAATAACTAGACCACAAATTCATCATCATCTCAGATATTATTGATCTTAATCGCCTTAATTAATTTAGTAACACACGAAAGTTTAAACATTTAAGGATGTAAATATATTGCGTAGCATTTATTTCCCAATAGCAAGATTTTCGTTTTCTCAAAAAAAAATAATTTCTCATATCGGCGCTTTTTATTTATGTTTAAATTCAGAAGTTTCGTAGTTAGAGAGATGTCATATTTTATGTATGAAATTTAAGCAATATCTCTAAAACGAAATTAACATAAAATTCTAAAAAAAAATTCCCCGGCCTCCTTATAATTTGCCCTTTCAATAAATACTCCGAACACAACCGAGAACAAAGGAAAATGTTTTATAAGAAACTTATTACCTTAAAAACTTTCATATAAATATTTTGACGTGAAAACTTTTGTAAATTCGTATTGTTAGCAAGGTCAACATTTTCAATGCAACGAAATTATGCCGAAGTTCGTAACGTGATAACTCTGTGAATAAATTCAACAATCGAAGTAATAGTAAAATCATAGCGGTCGTGTGCGAAAGTGACAGAAATATAGTATGCATATTTTACAGGAGATTGATATTTTTCCTCGTGAACGGGTGAAGCTCGAAAGTCCATCGAAGTGTCCATGGAAAGTCTTAATACTTATGACTTTACAAAATTGAAAAACATAATTTTTTTAGAAATAGCAACCTATATAAGACGAAAATATAACCAGAAGCTAAGGATATGGCAATCAGAAAAAAAGGGGATCAGTGAGAACCAGAAAAGTGTCCAAACAACATTAGCTTTAATAACAATAAAAATTTACATGTACGAGTATATATATATATATATATATATATATATATATATATATATATATATATATATATACACATATATGTGTGTTTATTCGAATATTCTTGTAGAAAGAAATAGTGACAAACGTTATTGATGTTTTAAGGGCAACACATTTTATCGTAATAAAACGCTTCTATAACTTTGATTAAATTTATTCAAATGGAAATGAAATCCGAAAATATGACGTTTTCATGTAAATCTGACGTTCTAACACGACTTTTGGTCGACACTTATCATAAAAAAGTTTCTTTATAGCGACACTTAGCATATCGTATTTTTGAAGTTATCGGTGTTACAAAATATATGAGTCGATAAGCTCAACAACTAAGCCATATTTAAAGTTTTTATGTCGAATTATTTTTGAAAAAAAGTCAGTATCAGACAGACGGACCGACACCTGAGTGTTTTTATAAAGGTTACGTCTTTTGTTTTGAAATACGAAACCATATAAACATAAGAACCGTAAAAACCACATATAGTATCCCTTATCAATATCTAAATAAGATTCCCCAAAAACATCCTGTGAAAAGTCTGGCAAGTACCAATAAAACGATTAGGAAATAAATAATCACTTTGGGTTGTAGTTTTAAAAGACATATTTTTTTATTTAAAATTTGGGTATTTTAATTTGAACCTGATTTGTTGACGAGATGTTAACCATTATTTGATCTCCAAGTTTATTTTGTATTGATAGTGACTAAATACGCGTTAAATAGTTACAATAAAAGTACCACTATTTAACTCGTGGGATTGGGATTTTGTTACTTTTGCGGCGTGCGCATCAACTGTATTCGTTTAAGCGTGTGTGTTTAGCAATCCGAGCGCGCCATAATACTAATAACCTATCTTCACTATTTTTCAAACTCGTGTTATTGTTATCTATAAAGGATGAATTTTTTTGAAAGTGATTCAACAGAAGTTGAGGATGGTGATGATGAAGTCAGGAAAGTACCAGTGCAAAAGTGAAAATAAATTGATGATTTATTTGAAACTTGAATTGTGGTAGAAGTTTACACACGTATTAATTTTTACCAACATTAAATCATGCAATATTGTTCACCTATTATGCAAGTTTTGTTTAATTACAAGTTGTTGGTCGGATCGCTTCATTGCCATTATTATTTTTTTCATATCTTACAATTAACAAGGCGTCAACGACTGTGATACATATTACCGTTCCTTCATTTATTAATTTTAATTTTCCATTTAATTACTCTCAAACGCTGTTAACTTATTTCATTGTGCCTGTTATTTAATATATAATATGTAGCAAAATAAACTTCGTTCTGACCGGGAGGGTATCCTACGACAACATTCGTTCTTTTTAATTTTTCTGCGAAAAATTCTGTCAGATTCATAAATTTAAATTATAGAATCATACAGTTTTGTCTAATATAAACACATTCTAGTTATATATCGATCGATTATGTTGTCATGAGTACAAATTTAAAAGGTTAAAAAAGAAAGTTATTTTTGAAGTTAAGTGAAATAAAAAGAACAAAGGTAAGTGCCCTTTGGAACAATAAATTTCCAATTTTTTGATTAGCTATATTCATTATGTAGTTAAAAAAATAGTAATGAGAAATAGTTTACGAGAGACTAATATTTTTCAATTAACAAAAAAAAATAAAATATATAATAATAAAATGCTACGTAATCTAATTGATATCTAACGGAAAATTAATTGGTATTTTTTTAAAACATTATTTTATCATTTAAATAACGCAGCGCTATTTTCTAGTAGAGGTTACTATGAAATTTAAAATTGAATGCTAGTAACAATAGCAAAAAAACACAATTAAAGCTTTTATTCGCATTTATTTTTAGATACAATTTATTATGAGTTTAAATATTTTCTTTTTATTAGTTAATCAAATAAACGCTAATAAAAATTAAACTGTATTAATAGAAGTATAAGATACAATATTTTCAATTCTTATGAATCCATAGGAATTAAAAATTCCTATAATCACATTTAATTTTTGGTAGGGTATAAAATTTGAAAACAGTTTTGGAGATTTTTTCAATTTTTTTTATGCAATAATTATTGAGTTATTTCAAAAACACAAAAGATAGAAAAAATTAGGTTTAACTTTTCTAAGTCATATTTAAAAAGAATAACGCGTTTCCAGAACTTTAACTTTCATGAATGTATTTTAACAAAAGCGATATTTTTTGTAAAATATCTTTCACCATTTGTTAAATAGCCTTGACCATTATATTCAACAATATAAAATCTCAAACCATCGAATGATCAAACTCTACCTACTGCATCATACAATTCACCATGTGTAAAAACTCTACCTACTGCATCATGTGTAAAAACTGGCTGCCTCAATAAAATGTAAATTTTTTCGAATATTTGTCCTTGAGACTTATTTATTGTCATCGTAAATGTAGGCATAATTGGGAAATAAATTCTTTGAAAGTTCCTTGAATTCTTTGAAACCTCTACTCTTTACCGTTTGGTAAAGAGTAGAGGTACAAAGTTTCTTCTTCGCGTATCAATATATAAACATATTACACATAAATTTAAGCCTCCTGCGCTCCTCTCCATATAAACTTAACTACGCCATATCTCACACTCTTCTGTGCACGGAACATGCTTAAAAAAGAGTACGAAATTTTCTCTTCAGATTTTAATATAAAGATAATAAAATTTTAACTTTACTTTGTTATATACATATCACCATTTTTTAATAGAAAAGTGAAAATTAACAGATTTTGTAATACGACTTTAAATGTCATTGACGCATAGGTTGACATATGATTTAGATAATCATATTTTTGCAAATAAGGAAATTCATATATTTTAACATTCAAACGTAAGTAATAATAGTTCTCTTTTTCCTTTTTTTTGCCACATAACTTGTATGATACTAAATATTTCTCCACATATAAAAAGAGTATTGTCACAAAGCCATAGTGTCTTCGCTGTAAAAAATAAAACTTTGCTGAGATAACTTGTCGCCGGAAAATTGAACTTTCAAATAGGAGACTTATACGAAAGAGCAATTTTCTCTAACATATATTTCTCTGATCTTCACTACAGTCGAGGAAACGGGGAAGAAAATCTTAAAAAGAGCAGAAAAATTTCCTATTCACCTTCTATTGCTCACTTGAGATTCTTGGAAAAATGCTATTTATTTTCGTACCATATTGACACAAATTACATCTTAAATTTCAAGTTTTTACGGCAATGTTCTTTTCTTGTTATTTTCTTTACGGTTTCACTTTTAATGTTTCTTGGTGTTAAATTTAAAAGGCATCAATATATACATATTTTATCTCCAGATAAAATATGTATATATTGAATATATATATATATATATATATATATATATATATATATGTACACACATTTTATTTGGATATATGTATTTATTTTCAATATATACATATTTTTTCTTCAGAAATAAGTGTAGAAATCTTTTTTAGTTTATGCCAAGGAAATAAAAATTGTAAATAGCCTAATCATAATATCTTGTCGCCCTAAAATCTTGTAAAAATACGGAAAGAAATAATCAAATCTGTATGTATGTTTGTATGAGTAAATACATCCAATGTGCCCACTGGACCGAAAATTGCCAGCTGACTTCAGGAAACATTTACAAATTATGATGATGATGATGATGATATGAGCACAACTAGTAATTAATATTCGCAAAAAAGCATTGAACTACATTCCCAATATAAAAATCGTTATAAAATTTGTTGGCAATAAATTGTATGAAATAGGTCTTATTAATAATTCAAAATTTTATGAAACCAGTTTTAATTACAAACATGCATCGAATAATCGATTACGTGCTAACGATTAACACGTTATAATAATGAGTTTTATTACTGATAATAAATACCGAGTTTTAGCCTACAGAATATATCTTGGAATAAATAATCTTCACACATGACACAAACAGTGACTTCCTAAGGCTAAATCTACAAGCTTGGTATAATGATTTCCCCAAAATACCCCTGTTATGTTTGGCGATTTTTTTCAGTTTCGAAGAATTTTTTTAATAATTTTTATCAAATTTTCATCAAACTTTAGTTTTTATTTACTTACAAAGTTTTTCGATTTAGCATTTGGTATAAGTAAATTTAAATCGACACTTACTATAAGTAAATTTAAAACATATACTGTATCTGTATTGAGTTTCATTGCTTGAGTGAAAAGTATGCATTTTTTGTGAATTAGTATTTAATTTATATGAAACCTGAATAATATATAAATGTTTCATCGTTACACGAACTATGTGCTTACCAAATTGTATAGTGATGTATTGTTTTTATTTGCAGACTTATTAAATAATAAACAAAAACAATGTCACAGGGATACAAGATGTGTTTTGGAGTACTGCAAGGGAAATGAATACAATCGCAACATTAAAAAAATTCATTAAAACAAGTAATAAAAAAAATAAAAAAGACCAACAAGGTATAAATATACATATTATCTTTAGATATAATTTTTCAAAGGTTTTCTTGTCGGTAAGCCACATCTTTCTTAACTTTACATCAAAACCAATGCTATCTTTTGAAGACTACCTTCACCGCTAATGACGAAAAATACATAAGCATTTCCAGATAATTTTTTTTAATTTTGTGATTTTCTGTATATTATTTCTCAAGTATTTACATTTTAAACAGCGCCATCTATTGACAAACATGCACTTCACTCCTTCAAACAGTAATTGTTAAAAACAGCGCCGTCTATTGACATTTTCTTTACAATAAGACTTGTTCTATTACTTTACAAAACAAAATGCTATGCATTTACTTATTTCATACCCAATATAATTATCCAACTATCCCATTATTTGAATTATTCATCAAACGAGGTATTCTGTTTAAGGATAAGTAAAGTAACATGATTTTTAGAGCGAAGACCAAGGCTATATCTATGTTCTCCGTATTATTATAAAAAGTATTATGTAACATTGTTTCCGATTATTATTCGGAAAATAATTTATTAGAGTGAACTGCAGAAATCTCGAATTTTGAAACATTGTATGTTACGATGTCATTTTAATTTGTGGCGGTTTCTTATAAAACGATCTTCAATTCATTTTCTTTATTATGACTAATCAATAGTAAAATAAACTAAATTGTCAGGATATTTGGAAAATTTTTAAATAAATTAAAATAAACTACATATACAGAAAAACGTCATACTTTTCTTGACATCTTTTTATTTACGTATATTTTTGGTATATGTATATATATATATATATATATATATATATATATATATATACATATATATATATATATATATATATATATATGTATATATATAAATTGACCATTTATTCATTACAGAGACCTCGTGACTAGCAAATGTTTAATTAGGAATTTTAACTAGAAAGTACTAACTATACAATAGTTAGTACTCCTTTATTTTAAGTGTGTTATCTTTGTATGCATAAATCCGTCCGCTGAAATTCCTCTTTAATAAAATTTGCATCCAGACTCTGCTACCGCATCCGACAAACTTTTTAATTGGTATTCGGTACAAGACGTTTTAACTAACTTCTGATGTAAATCACATTTTATGTCTACAGATAACAACGTTAAAGTAAAAGGAGACTTGTTTAATAGAGGCGAGGTATTTTCAATTAAATTAAGTTGTAAAATAACTGCAATCAGGACAATCACCATGTATAATCTGAATACTTTCACTGCAGTCAGTACAAGTGTCAACAATGTGACCGTGAAATGAAGTACAATACTGAACCTATTTTGTACATTCAGAATGAAAATGGCTGGACTCAATAATAATAAAGTTTTGGACAAGGCATTGGAAGCTAAAATGTTAATTGTTTCTGTAAATAATCAGAGCAGTTAATGAGGTATCAAGTTATGTGCTTCCATATTTAAAACTATTTTATTACGTACGGGTTACGGAAATTGCTTTCTTGGAAAATCTTGATAAAATTGGTTTCTTTTATTCTAATTCCCATATTAAATTTCGATTTTTATTAGTGATTATTAATGAAGGTGTGATTTATAAGTAACATGTACCAATTAAAAACGGAATTTTTTTTATATTATGTTGAAGATATTAATCATCGAAAGCTGGCTCTATATAAAATATTAGGTACCAAAGAAACTCCAAGTTCAAGTATTAATAACTGCATTACCGGTTAACTCTCGGAATGCAACAAATCGTACTATAAGGGAGAAGAAGCACGCTTTAGCAATAGTTATTCTTAATTAAATGACACTACGTGATGTAGTATTATTTCTACTTTCTTTAATTTCTTTACCGCGACCTAGGTTTCGTTGTATTACAACATCTTCAGGTGGGATATTAGCAAAGATATGAAGATGCTGTAATACACCTGAAGATGCTGTAATACAACGAAACCTAGGTCGTGGTAAAGAAGTGAAAGAAAGTAGAAATAATACTACATCACGTAGTTTCATTTAATAGTGAATAATGAATTTCTACAAAATTAACGCCAAATGTATTCAATAGTTATTCTCTTATTATTACAATTTAATTATTTTAAAAAAATATTGCATACAACCGTATGCAGTTAGTTGATCATCTAGTTAGTTCATCAATTATATGATTTGTTTTCTAAACTAAAAAGAAGGCTGTTAAATACGAGTATAACTCGCAATGCTAGGATTCCGTAGACACTTAGGCATAAGTAAATAGTTGTGTAGTGTTTTCTCTTAAACTATTCATAAATATTGATATTAATTTTACCATGTACATGTATTGTCAAACCTATCTATTACAGACGTAAAAATCTCAAGGCTATCTGTAAAACTATAAAATTTAAAACATTGCATTAGTTCTCCGGGAAAGTTCCTCCAGTAAAGCTTCAGTAAACTTCTAATAACTCTTCCTTTTCTTTATTTTCAAGGAAGGAAGAAAAGGAGAAGGAGGGAAGAAAAATATTTTGGTGGAAATTTTTAAAACTATTTCTAAAACTGGCGTAAAATTCTGACAAAATTTTTTTTTTCAAAATCTTATATTTTCCTTTAAGTTTTTACGTCAAAATTTCTTTGGAAAAAACTCTGTGATAGACTGACATATGAACAGAGACTGATTTTATAAGAATTCTGTTTCGTTTTAGGTCTATAACCCTAAAAAGAATCTTACAAAATGTTTTATATTAACTAAACAATGAATACTAAACAATGCATATACAAATCAGAAAGCAAACTGTAAAGAATTAAACCTAAAGAAAGCGAGACAATGTAAAGAAACCTTTAGTGCAAGTGAAAACGTTCACAAAAACAGATCAATTCGAAAAGAGGTCATTATAATATTTATATGAAACCACACCCTAGTACCCTCTTTCAAATAAAAAAAAAAAGATTCATGTAAATAAGTCCCCACGTTGAAGAATTATCACGAAACATACATAAAAAAATATTCTGACGAATTGAGAACCGGCTCCTTTCTTTGAAGTCGGTTAATAAAGCAATGAAGACAACTTAAAAGAAGGAATTACAGGAATAATTTACGTGAATCTGTCTGAGATTTGATATTTGGTCGTCTGTCGGTATATTGATTAGGGACAGATCATAGATGCGTTCCGATTATATAGAGTATGTATCTTCAACGAGTCTAATCAGAGTTTTTTTGTAGAAAAGTAGTATTTACGAAAGGTAGTTAAACACTTGAAAATAAAGAGTGTTCAAAGACAGAAAATTTTTCGAAATATATTATAAAGCTATGGGCAGTAGGGTGAAGCGAAAAAAATTAAAATTTAATTTTATGGTTCCTGTATAATTAATTGATGACACTACTAATAAGCAACAACTACGCAAAATATTAATTTCCTGGGACATAGTTTAGAGGTGGCGCAAATCACTTGTTTATCTCTAAAAATAGAATTTTTACGTCACTTAAGTTCACTTATAACTTGGGTTTTAATAACAACACCTTTTTAATAACTTATCTACCGTTTTTTATTTAAATAAACAAAGTTATCTAAGTTACCATGCATACATTTCTCCAACTACCCTAAAATTTTAAAAAATTTTGACAAGTAAATTTGACGTCATGAACGATTTCATTCAGTTTTGTTTCACACAAGTTCGAGACAAAACATGCCTAAAACAAAAAAAGATTTACGTTGTTCGTTAACTGATAAACCACAACAATTGAAAGAAAATGTGTTGGGACTTATTTTGATGTTTTAAAATATTATTTGTTGACGCGGAAAAATTTACACGATCCTTACAACGG
Organism: Druceiella hillmani; assembly: GCA_039881145.1. Lineage (NCBI taxonomy): Eukaryota > Metazoa > Arthropoda > Insecta > Lepidoptera > Hepialidae > Druceiella > Druceiella hillmani. The sequence continues at coordinate 449,590 of JAYKKI010000131.1, forward strand.
CAAAGATTCTTCGGTAAAAGAAATCTATGAAATTATAGATAGTAACATCGAGAAGCTATGGAAAAAATTACGTATTCAAATTGTAAGTTACCAACATGTTGTTTTTCGCGTAATACAATATTATAACAAATATATAAGTGTATAACATTTGGTTTTTATATCAAAACATGTTGGCGCATGAACTTTTAATATAAAAGTAGCCAAATCTTTCAGAATTTGCGATGGATTCTAAGTACCCACATATAAACGCAGGATTTTATTTGCACAAGTTAGCCATCTAGAGTGTGAGTTCATCAGAAGCTTCAGTTTACTATAATATAATAGATTGGATCAATGAAGAAATCTATGAGCCACCGCTTAAAAAGCGTTTTAGTATTTCGGAATTACAACAGTTAATATCAAATGAAGACAGATTGAAGCAAGTTTTTGGATATCTTTGTCACACCCAGTGTGTCGAACGATGTGTTAAACTTTTTACAGAGGCATCTTTGCTTAATTGCGGTCCAGAGGCTCGAGATGGATTCATCAAAGCCAGGATCCTTCCAAAAAAATGTTTACAAATTTTTGAGACAAAATCACAATATTTTAACATAAAAGAAAAAGATTCAGATTCTGATGTAAGCATTAATTTTTTTTTCTATAGGACTATGCTTCCTATACCATTTACGTCAAAAATACTCAATTAAAGCCTGAAATTAAATGAATTGTATTTTTTTATAAACCTTGAATTTCTGCTAATTTTGAAAATATCATCACTTATGCGCCTGAAAATGTTATCGTATGAAGTTCTTTAATTTCTTCTTTTTTTAGTTTAAAACTCAGGAACGTATTTATTACGTTGATAAGAGTAAACGTTTTTCAAATACAATATAATTCAAGTTCATATAGAAACAAATAATGAGTTAGAGTTAAGCTATTTTATGCTGCTAATAACTGGCTGATATTATAATCATATTATGTCAGTATTTATTGTAACGGACTCTTAAACCTTTTAAATCATTCACTATGGAGCAAACCTGATATAAAACTATCAATAGAAAGTGCTTTTTAATTAAATGGCAATCTTTAAAGTTTTCAGCGTTTGTAAATATGCCTAAGAAATTTTTCAATAAAATCGATTTTCAATAATTCTAAATATTTATTGATTTTTGGCGTTATTGGAAAAGTCATACTTTTCAATAGATGAAGAGGTAAGTCGAACTCAAAATAGTTTTCGTTCAATTAAATAATTCATTATCAATTTATACTCAAAGAGTTCGATGTGCTTTGAAGCAAAATTTACGAAATATTCCTTATTTATTTATAATGATTAAATGATAACTTCCATCAACAAATTGATCTCTTAGTTACTATTAAAGACAAATAAAACCATTAAATTAAGGGCTTGTCTTTTCCGTCTTTCCGACATTTTTAGCTCGTGCAAAAAAAACTCAAAATAGGAGTTTTTTCTTTATTTAGTTCTTTCAACAATTTTATTCCACTCTATGAAAATCATACACTATTTATTTTATCTTGATACAATTAGAAACTTTGTTTTTTTCTTGGCAAAGATTAATTTAAGTTTCTTTAACAAATTAAGTTAAATATGAAAAAAGTGAAGACTTTATTTTATTGAATAAGATATTTTGACTTGATTTAACAATTGTAAAAAATTAATAAAATATGATTTAATGAACTTTTTTAACTATATAAAAACACCTTTAACAGTTACAGTTGTTAGTGACAGTTGTTAGTAATTCCTAAAATTGCATCACTGCATCTTAATAAATTCACTTATAGTGAATATTCTGTATACATTTATAAATTTTAATAAAACAAAAATTTTCTGGTTTCAAGATGTTGGAATACACATTGTACACACTGGACCATCCAACAGATACGTCGAATCAAGTACAGTACTCTCGTATCAATCGTGTTAAAGGTTTAACCGTGTTAGAATATATTTCTCATTGCGTTAATACTTGATGTTAAATTTTGAAATTAGGATATTTCAAAAAATAATTCACGCGTCCCTTCTAAATCAATTCTTAATTCTTTCTTATCATAAATATGATTTCGCTTTTTAATGGATTATAGCAATGTGGTATTAAATAACGGTCATTTTTTACGTGATTACGACCAAGTCAAAACAAGTGTATGATCTATCTTTATTCACGCTCCATTGTGCAGTTCAGATGCCTAAAATTACGCTAAAATCATCATCGCCATCATAATAATCATCATAATCGCCATCGTTCCATATTCCATGATGCCCCGCATAGCGGAATGGATGAATACCAAAAGTCGTTACATTTATTGATGATCAAATTTTATCAAAATTGGTGACGGAGATTAATAGAGGATTTGTGCGAATGTGAAATAAACTTGTTATTTTACATAATGATAGAGAGCAGATTAATGTCGTCTAATTTAGAATTATGGTAAATCTTCATGTAAAATTTGAATGTTTTCCGTTTGTGAACTATTTTTTATAACAACGTTTATTTCCAACACTTCATTAATTACACACTGCCCTCGATATTTTGCTTTCACTTCGCTTTCTGTAACGTTAAACGGCATAAAGAGAGAACACATGAACGTAATAGTGGGAACCAAAATTGACTACAATTTAATGTTAAAAAATTATTAACACCGCAGAACTCTTAATCTTTCCATATCGTAATCAATATCAGTATCAAACGTAAACTGCTCTGTCATCTGAATAAAGATAAATTCATACCAATAGTTCAATTGTGATCATTAAATGATAAAATAAAATGACATTTAAGTTAATCAAATTAAATCCTCTACGAAATTATTAACGAATGATTAAGTTTCATTTTAATAAATATTATTATCCCTCACTGAGAGGATAATCGTAAGAAATGATTAAAACATGAATAATGTTAAGCAAACTTCTCCGGAAACAGACGCCAGTATAAACCCTGATGGAAAGTTTCTACAGAGGGACTTATGCAAATGGTAATAGGGTCGACTGGTTTTACCTGGAATAGAAACGAAGACCGCTTCTCTTCATTTAAGAGGATCGCTGAGCATACAATACCCACCAAGGCGTAGCTTGCATGTTTATTTTCGGGCTAGTTTCATACGTTCAAGGATTTACTTCACGCTCCGATTTTTGCAAACTCTCTATTCAGATCTTTACTTTCACTTTTTAGTACGCTCTTATTATACACGGAATCTGTTTTAAATATATATTTTTAAAGAGGATATTTCATTTCGTAAACTCGTGGTTTTTAAAAATCAAAGTAAAAATTTTCCTCTTAAAACAAAATTTTTGATCTGCGCGGTCCACTTATCTGTCCGAATGATGTAAAATTCGTCATCGAGATGACCATTTCTCAAAATTTTTCACATATATTCTGACGTAGAAATCTAACACTTGACACAGTGACGAAACCGGTATATAATTCAACAGTAATAATATTTATATGACTATTTTAAAGCAAGCAAATAAAACACACATTTTTTTTCCATTTTATTTATTATGTGGGATGTAATTTAAAATAGCAAATTAAAGAGTGCAAAAATTATTTTTAAAACTTTATATAAATTAGTATTTCAGAAATTATTGGAAATGTTTTGAAAAGTATATATCAATCCTATCTCAATACTTAGAGCTTACGTCGTTTCTTAACGTCATTTCATTTCCAAAAATATTTTTCTGTGAATGGTACATTCAATTTCACGTTTCTGTTCATTCTTTAAAATATCTAACTAAGTTATCTCGAATAGTATAAGCAGGTATGCCAATTTGTGAACCAAAATTAACCGCAAAACAAATTTTTACCAGGAGGTGGCGCTGTATTATTTAATCAAAGTAATGAATTTAATTATTTTACGAATTTTTTTCCGCAAATCAAAATGCCAATTAAAAAATTTATTTTTAGAAAACTGTTTAAAAATATTTGTCTGCCATACACTGGTTCTCAATATTAAATTTTCCGTAACAATATAAACAACATAGATAATTATAAATTCTACGATACTCAACTTTTCGACTGTCGCTTGCAATGGACCTTACTTTTACTACATTACGTATATTAATTTATTTACACATCGCTTATTAAAAAACAACCCTCTTTTTTATATTGATAAAACACTTCTTGATTCTATTTATTATTTCAAAATCATGAATACATTTTAAGGCTTACTCTTCTGGAAATTCACAAAGGCCATTTTCTTAAAATTAATTGAGTTTCCTATTGTATATATATAGGCACATAAGGGCCTAGTTTATATAAATAGGCATTTAAGGACCTAGTATTTTCTATTAAACTGTTTACGTGTGTTAATATTATTAATCACTATTTGAATATGTTGCCTAGCTTCTCTTTCATGGGGATTGAAATATGATGGATATCTCAAAAAGCTATAAAATTTGGAATCATTGATAGGATTTCCGGCGGAGTTTCTGTAAACTTCTTGCAACAGTGTTTTTTTTCATAATTTTGATTTTAGCAGTTTCGGGGGTGAAGAATAGATGGAGGATATTTTTGTTTTCAAAGGTATTTTCAAAAATATCTCAAGAACAATTTCGATTAATTCACTTGTCCACTCCAAGTTATTAATACAAACATTTTTGGATGATATATATGCATCAATATACTTGTTTACTGTTTTACTATCCAAAACTTCAAGTTCACACGTCAACCGTTCTCTTTAAATACGGCTATGTCCATATGACGATTTAATTTTTTTCCATACCGTGTACCATTTGGGAATTTATTTTTTTTAATTTTTTCATTCGAATTATGTATTTGCAATTCATCATTTTTATCACTACATACTAAAATGAGAAAAAAAATTGTCAAATATTAAAAATAAAAAATCGAGGCAATGAAAAAAAAATTAAACTTTTTAAAGCACAACTTGTAAAATACTGTTAAAGTAACAAATGTTCATGATGATAAAGATTACTGGTAAATGTTTTAAATTTGACCTTTGATCGTTTTTCCGTATTATTGATGATGCGTATATAAAAATACATCCTAATCTATAATTTGGCATTTTGTGTAGCTAAAGGATATTTAGGAGAACATATAAATATCAGTTTAATATTATTATTGATTTCTATAATAATAATAACCAGAAATGTTTGAGAGTTCATAACAACACTACATTTGAAATCGCCTTAATTGATTTCATTAGCTTCCATTGAGATCGAGATTAAACTATTTGCATATATAAATACTACGGAAAGTTATTCACACACTGTCAAAATTTTAAACATTTAACTGAACTAATGATCAAAAATATTACAGACATCAATATATTGAAGAAGATCCAGAAATATTGAAATATTATTGTATTATTTAAAATAATTTGTTTTTTCGTGATTTATAATAAACTACTTAAAATAATGTAGTCGCAAGTTAGCATTGGAAGAAAATCTTCACATTCACGAAGGAAAATATCCTCACAGCGTCACAGTGCCTTCGTTAACAGCAATAAAACTCCGCTGCGATAACTTTCGCTAGGTGAAAATTACACTTTCGATAGGTACGCAGCACGCCTCTCCAGTTTTTAGTACAGCGGAGGAAGTGGAGGCGAAAATTATAAAAAGGCGCAAAATTTTCACATCCAGGTTATGCTCTACGCAGAAGCGGACCGGTGGTAAGACTTTTTTCTGCTACTGCAATCGTGATATTATTTTCATCTCTTTATATGATGACGCAATACTTAACGATGGTTAAGAGTGTTAATATTTTATTTAATTATTACTATATTATACAGATAAGATGAGAATTTACAGTAGAATACAAAAAAATTATTTCGTGCTCGAACATATAATCTATTACCGTACCAAATTTCATCAAAATTTGGTTACTAAATTTTGCGTGATTGAAGAACAAATTAAGACTCAAACCGACAGAGAGACAAACATTGTAAAAATAGGATTTGTAGCTTCTATGTATTAAAGCAATCATATTTTTTAAAATATTTTCCGTGTTCAAAATACGCTCTATTACAATTTTATTACATGTATGGATTCTTTTATTCATATTTAATATCCGAAAATGATAAATTACCTTTAAGATAAAAGTTTTGAACAAGTGTGAAAAATATGTTTTGGAAACTAGCTTTATCAGATATTACCACACATTGAAATATTTAAAATACTAAGATTTGTGTGTTTTTTTTTGGAGAATACTCACCAATGGATCACTAGTTGTACTAGTACTCGTGTCCGACTTTTAGATTAACGTAAGAATTAAATGAAACTATGTGATGTAGTATTATTTCTACTTTCTTTATTTTAAATAAACATAAAGATAAATCTACATCACGTAGTTTAATTTAATTGTGAATAATGAATTTCTCCAAAATTAACGCCAAATATAAAACTAAAATAATAAGATCCATATTAATATTGGTAATTTTGGAATCCTCTCAAAATTAAAAAAAGGAATTTTAATAGCAGGGAACTGAGAATACTATAGTACGGAGCATAATAATGAATATGACAATAACCTCAGCTATCAAATAAGCTTATTCGATTATTTCTGGAAATGTGAAGTCAAAATTGGGGCTCGGAACATGGTCGGGTTTTGATAAAATGGTTTTTTAAACGTGGAAGAATTTTTTATTGATTTTTCCATGAATAAATTACACACTTTCCAGGACCTTTTTATAAGATTACAATTTTATAAGGAGTAAAAAATTTTTCAATAAAAAAAATACTATTTATTAGAAAATAATATTCTTTAAAATATTTGATGCAAACAACTACATCAGATACGGTGTATACATAATTACTATAAAATAAATTAGGTCATTATTGAGATATCAATCGTATTGATATTTAAATTCCAATTTTATAGGTTTATAAATATATCGACAGAATAATAAGCGCAATCGTATTTAATCGTTGGTAAAACCAAGAGCACACAACCCACATTTTTCTATGGTTTTTAAAATAAAAAAATTGTGGGAAGTTGAAAAATAAAAAAGAGTCAAAAGCACAAAGAAGGAGCAAGAACATCAACACAAAACGTTGCCCTCAAAAAGGTTTTTCGCCGAGGGTGAGAAAAAGGTTTTTTGTAAAACACTGTGTATAAAAATTTTATTTCTTAGCATATCATTTTTAAAATCCATAAGCTTCCATTTTGATAGTTAACCAATTGATAAAATAATTAATCATCAAAATTGGTCAAGAATTACGACGAACGTACATATATATATATATATATATATATATATATATATATATATATAATATTTATATATATAATAATTACTTCTGTAATTACTCGATTATAATTACAATTATCGCAACAAAATCGAGGTTAGCGCCCTAGTCGATAATATAGAGTAACCACGGGTTCTGCGACCTAATTACGGAAAAGATACACAAAATTTGAACAGAAAGACAGATAAAAATTTCATTTTATGACGTTTAAGAGTATTTTTGAGTATTTGACAAAAATATTTGAAATGATAACACAATATTGAATTTTTTAAAATTATTAGTTTTCACGGATATCAACATCATAATTTGTATGAACAATTTAACTGTTTAAAATAGATATTTACGAAAAATTATTATCTTTGTCACGTACAATGTTTCTAAAAATATCATAATCAGTTTTCGCTGAAAATACGATCACCTACTATAAATATTCGATCACCATTTACACTACTTAACTAGAAAACAATGATTTCAATAATTAGAAAAAGGTGACTTTTTACTTTTTCTTAGGGAACTAAATGTGACGCTGCAAAATCTATTTTTTAACGATATTTTTTCTCGCCTCATTAAGTAACAAAGAAAGAAAAAGCAAATAACAAATGCATTTTTACAATTATGTCCAGGTTATACCATGATACATAACACTTGATAGTTTTTAATTAATAAAATGTGTATTTTACTGGGTTATAGCTTCCTTGTCATTAGCAATAAAACTTTCTTGATAAAGAGTTTCTTTAGTTGAATAATATATTTTCATTGAATAGTCATGGATCTCAATAGCCTTTGGAGAAACTAAACAAAATGAACGCGAAAGTGTTTACTTTGCAGCCGTACCTAGAGGTTCTGAAAATCCCTTCTTTGTAGTAATTTTTCTCTTCTATTAACTTTTTCTTGAAAGGGTTTTTCAACACGAAACAAGATACAAATATTTAGAAAAATATGACTTCAATGTTGGATTTTATTTTAGGACACATTTCAAATATAAAACTAAGAAAATTACTGATGTCTTCATTAATGTTTTCTTTCTTTAGTTTAATACTAAGGAACATATTTATTAGGTTGATAAGTGTCAATGTTTTCCAAACATATTATAATTAAAGTTCATATGTAAAAAAAATAAACCAGTTACCCCTAAGCAAACCTACGTCAAAATTGATCCCACTGCCTTCGATGACGGCTAAAGGATACTCAGTTTAATATCTACGAGATACTTCCACTGACATTAACTGATTGATAATTATATTATGGCGGTATTTATTATAATGGACTATATATTTAGGATTATTCAATATACAGCAAACCTGAAATAAAACTATCAAGAGCCACTGTCATGTGCCTCTTTATAACCATACTAGCCGTGCCGCCTATATGAAAGTGCCTTTTTATACCTGGAAAATCATTAAAATTGTTATTGTATGCAAATATATATAATGTTGAACAATTCCAATAAGACCTATATATATATATATATATATATATATATATATATATATATACCAGAGTGAATTCTGAACATCGAAAATATTTTTAAAAAGTTATTAGGATATAGACTGATAATAAAATCCAGAAAAACTTATTCTTTTAGAATGTTTATCTGTCTGTATCTGAATTTCAGCAGGTATCACGCTAAATCTACTGGATGGATTTTAATGAAATTTTGTTTAGTAATAGCACACACCCAAGAGCTTCATATAAGAGAAGAAAAAATATTATTCCTAATTACAAGCGAGTAAGGCCGGAGGCACAGCTAGTTTATTATAAACTATTATTTTAATTGGGTATAGAAATGCATCACCAACTTTAATCAAAATATTAACAAATTGCATTTAGAAAGTATTTCCTCAAACATTTATAAAGCTTACTCCATGTTAAAAAAAAAGGTAAAATGTAAATAATTATTTGTTTAATATGCCATGAATTTAAGGGGTCCTTATTATTTGGCGTAAATATGACAGTATTCAGATCGGTTCATATTGATGTGAATTTATTATGTAAATAATTATTACGTGAATAATTACTTGCAAATTTTTAATATAATTTAATACTCACTTCTATAATTTAAACCATAATATTATACGTATAATAAAGATATTACGAAAATATGCATAATTTCATTTATAATTTTAACGAAAAGTTTTTCTTTGCCGTACTTTTTATAATCAATCAATTGTAACTAACACAATGGTACGTGTGACACAGGTTGTTGTTGTTAAACATTAATAAAACCGGTTTGTAATGTAAATTTCCATGTAATCTGAAACACTAAAAGGAATATATTACTGAAGGAAAGCATGAAACGTCATTAGTAGTAACCTTCGTGCGATGGCATCTCAAATTGGAATTTAATTTTTTGTTTAACACTGTAATAGAAATAATTATATATTAGAAAATAAGCTGATCTAAATTTATGATATGAATTTGATGTTTTAAAATGAACAATGCCACGGTTACTATAAAAATTAATAAGTGAGCCACTTTCTCATTCGGCAGAAAATTTAGAACAAATCTATTTTTAATTTATAAACGAAAATATGATGAAGGGTAAACAATTTGAGAGAAATTTTGTTTTAAGGAATTGTAAGAACTAATTCATACCCCAGAATCTTTAAAAAACTTCGATCATTTTGATAAGCATTTTTGCAACTTTTTAACATAAATTTTCTTGCAGACTGAACTTTTCACTCTCGTAAACTACTTTTCCTTACAAAAATGTTTAATCCCAAAAATTGTATAGTATACCTTCTGCACTGGATATTTCGCTTACATTACGCGTCTATTACGTTAAACGCAATTTAAGAAAGAATACATAAACGTAAATCAAAATACGCAGCAATTTGAAATCAGAAAATTGTTAATACCGCGGTACCTTAATCTTGACGTATCAGTATCACTATCGAATATACCATATATGTAATAATTAACTCATCCCACTACTTTAACTGTAACTGTTTAGTTATTAAATTAAATTATATTTTAAGTGTAATTTAATATTGTATTTTAATTTTTAATCCTCTGGAAAATCATTAAATTTAATTTTAAAAAATATTATTGTCCCTGACCAAAAGAATAAGCATAAGGAATAATTTAAATATGAATAATATTAAGCTAACTGCTTCGTAAAGAGACGCCAACGCAAATCCTGACGAAAAGTTTCATCGGAGGGACTTATGCAAATGAAATTACAGTGAAGTGGTTTTACCTGGAACTAGAAACAATACCGCTTATCCAATTAGAAGGATCGCTAAGCATTCAAATTTCACCAGGGCGTTTATATCTTAGGTATTCAGTTTCAGCCTAGCGTTATACATTTAAGCATTTACTGCACACTCCACTCTTTTTGGAGTGTATATCATTCACTTTTCAGTACCGCTGTACATTGCAGGAACTCTATGTTAAATATGTTTTCTTAAAGACAAAGTTTAATTTTGCAGTATTGAGTAGTTTTTAGATTGATAGAAATTTGCATCCCTTTTGGTAGAAACTTGTTCCTCTCAAAAAAATCTGTGCGGTGTTTCGTATTTATGCGAATGATATATAATTTTTCACTGAGGTAACTATTTCACTTAAATAAAGGAAACTATAATAGTATAAATGCAAGGATAATTCTCGTGCCACTTTTTCAGATATGTATTATTTTTCATATTAAGTAATATTATTTAGGTCTGCCTTATAGTGAATATATGATTTGGTAATAAATCTTATTGTTTTTTTTTTAAAAAATTATTTTGACGAAATAAAATAAAAATCCAAATCAATATAAAGACACTTTTATTTTCTTAAACTATAGATATGGAAGTATTGGCAAACGTGTACATAGAAGTTACATAGAGTATACAAGGACATAGTTGAAGAAAACAAATGAATCTAAATAGCAGAGTGCTTGTGAGGGTGAATAGGACTAAATACGACATAATACAAGAGCAGAACGAGTTTCCGAGGTGGAAACTACCAGTTGTATTGAGCATATTAAAAAAGTCCTAAAAGTATTATAAAAGTTTATCTTGTTGATAAAAATACAAATAATTTGTTTAAACTGATATATTGTAACACGTTTAATTTATATATATATATATATATATATATATATATATATATATATATATATATATTTGTATATATTACCATATCATATGAAGAATGTACATATAAACAAATATTAGTTCGTCGGCGTAAAATACTAAACAAGACACTGATGCCGTTTTTTCATAAATATGTGCGCATTTTTCATATTTGGCTACGCAAAATTCATTGCGCGATTACAAATAACGTTAATGCTATCTACCATTGTATATTACTACGCGTCGAGTGGCTAGTTACTTCTTGGCTGTTGTTGTACGAAGGCAATATAAATACATTTTTTAAATTATTATATTTGTATATCTTTTGATTATATGAACTGGTGGCAATGAAATATCAACTAAATATAAGTAATGTTTAGTTTTCTAAGATCCGCAGTAATCATTTTTGTATATCCGTGCACAAACGTAAAGAATTTTTTCAAAAATATGTAAAATAATCTGCATTTACCCTTCGAGACCAGTATTTTTTTGCAAATAGTTTTATTCAAAGTATACCTGTATTGAAATATTTAATTAATTAAAAATAGACCATATTACCGACTGTCTAAAATAATTTTTAACATGTTATTGGCAATTATTGCAGTAAAATACCAAGAAACAGCCTAAAAACATGTGTCTTACGATGTATAAACCTCTCAAAGATTACAGTCACATAACGCAAGTAAACAATCGTAAATTCCTTCATTCCGTCCGAGATTGCGTGGAGCTAGCATTATTACGGTTTCGGTTATATGGAATACGTGACACTAGCTTGCTTGTATAGCCGATGTTATTAATGCGTTTATTGATTCAATAAAAAATAATTAATGCGATTTAATATGGTAAGATATTCATTAGATGAGACAGATTTATATATATATATATATATATATATATATATATTTCTTTTTTTTTTGTTCCCGCTATAATTTAAAAATTATATTAAATAATATTTTCAGTATTTTTACTAAATCCATTATTTAATTAATATTTTATTTAATTTTCAAACTTCACACATACCATCTTAGAAAAACATATGTGAACTAGAAATAAATTCAGACATTTTATGTGATAAAAATTTTCCCATATTTCCTTAAAAAGCACATAGTCGACGATAACAAAGCGTCGTATTACATATTTGTGGCGATACGCCCTTTCGTCATCGGAGTACGGTAATACAGAGTGAATTGATTTTCTCCAAAATATTACGATAGTGATTAGACTACGTATTATGTTTTTTAAGAAATTTACCATAATTTTACACCTGTGGAAAATGTGCTTGGCAATATATTATTAATATAGTGAAAAGTAAAATAAACACTTAAACATTTTTAATGGAAACATTTTTCCCCTAATTATGCGAACGTTTATACCTCCTCGGTACGTCCGGAATCCTCGTAATACCAGTTCTACGCGTTCTACACAGATTGTACTACCTGATAAAAAAGCTTACTAAATTGTTGTGCTAATAGGGTTATACAGTTGACTACGGTGCTACGATGTTGAGTACTAGCGTGCTACGATATTACATTGCATCTATTTTTGTAGTTCGCAAACGTGGACGGTTGTTTAAAATCTTGGAAATTTAAGAAATTTGTCATACTACAATTATGCTGATACGTAATTTATATAGTTTCATCTTGAAAATAAAAATGGCTATACGATAACAATAAAAGTTTTTCGTTGAGAATAGAAAATGTGATAAATTTTCAAGCAATATTTTTCTTTATACATTACAGAATATATTCCCTTTTATTCTATATATTACACATTAGGTTTCTTACGACGAATAGAAGAGTTGATGCAGTATAACATAAATAGCATAATGACTTGCTCATCGAAACATGTTTTTGGTCCCAATTATACATTTGTGTCAAAAACTGAGATAACGTGATAATTTTCTCAGTTTTAGTCCAGTTCTTGAAATAGGCATAGAAAATAGTATGAAGATTCTCATTAGTATCCAGAAATACAGTAAAGTCTTCTTCTGCACCCAATAAACACCTGAAAATAATTACGGGGATTGTATGTTTCAAAGAAGAGACTTCATTTAGAAATGATATTTGTGTTTCAATAAACATATATAGTTATTCTCAGATAAAACTTTGATATGATTTCTTTTACGTCACACCGATCCTAACCCAAGCTAAACATACAATCCAATTGTTCCGCCTCGACTTGTAAATTTAGCACACAGTCTTCAATATTAAATATCATATGCCGTTACAATTTCGTCTTGTTAGCCTCGGCAGTGATATCGCACCATGTTTCAAATCAAGGATATTCCACCACACAGGTATCGAATCAAAATGCAAGACCGTGACAACATCACGACATACATGCGTTAATCTCACCCCAATAACGCTCAGGTGCATCACTCTATATGTCTACGTTCGTTCACTGGCTGTAGTTGTGAGCATGTGAAAATGTTTATCTTGTTGAAAGTGCGGAGATAGGGGTGATATGAAAATATATTACACGCAAAGGGTTTCTTGTTCGCGCAAGAATTCTCGATGAGAGTTTTAGCGATTTTCTCTACTAATTAAAAAATTCCTAAGATTTATTATAAATTCAAAGTCTATTTAAAATTCAATATCTATTTATAAATTCAAAGTGCATATATACAAGACAAAATGGAATTTTGAAACATACGCATCGATAATTCCAATTTATGCTTGAAAATCTTAAAGAACATAAGAGAAGTTATCGTTACCAGCATATAATATATTTAAATGTACGATATAGTGAGATTCGTGTGGAGTTGTCCTTTCATCGAACGCGTCCGGAGGTGGTGAATATAGCACCCAGATATGGGCGGTACTAAGGAAATCAAATCCTTAGTGCGAAACAAAACCAGTAGGCATAGGCGTACTTTGGATCTAGGAAGAAGCGATCTAAGGGATCTCATCCAACACAAAAGATAAAGCTGTGGATTAATATTTTCCGAGTGCTGACTGGATTGAAGAATTTTCTCACTATAACTCATGCACGTCGAAAGGGGTAACCCCTCCCCTTGTTGTTTTTATCAGGGTCTACTAGGGCTGAAAACCGTACCCTGTTAAAAAAATAGTTAAGAAATATAATGAAGGAGACAAACGGATGCCTTGTAGATAATAGAATGCGGAATGTGGACAATGGGAAACGGAAATCGGATTTGGCGATTGGAATTTGGAATATTTTATCTTTATCAGGGCTAAGGCCTTACAACTGCTGTTGAAGCAATTAAATAGGTATAAAGTAGATATTTTTGCTGTACAAGAAATTAGATGGATCGGTCAAGGCATATTGGATAAACAAAAACTTTTGATTTTTTATAGTTATGGAAATTATAAAAAAACAAATATTATGGATTGTTCAACGATAAAAAATCAAACCCAAAAAATATTTTGAGGGCACTGGCTTTGTAGTTAACAAATGGATTGAACATTTTATTTTAAATTTTTTATCTGTTTCCTCAAGGCTGTGTCAGATCAGACTTAAGGGAAAATTTTTCAAAAAAAATATTATTTTTGCATATACGCTCACGAAAAAGAACGAGGCTGAAAAAAAAAGATTAATTCTATGCAAAGCTTGACAATATATATTATTAATATCTCCGTTTTGATGTATAACTAACTGTTGGGGGCAAGAACTCAAAAGTATATGGAGTTTAAGACGCATAATGGAAACTTTAGTTTAAATGATATTTGTAATAATAATGGTGTCAGACTTGTTGATTTTGCCGCAGAGCATTATATTAGTAGATATTATTGGCAGTATCTGTTTCCGGAGAAAGAATATAGACCTGCCAACTTGACAACACTCAAATCCAGATTGATTAGGTGTTAAAAGATAAAGGTTCTGAATGTAAAAACGTAGAAATGTACTAATGTTGACTCCAACCATTTTATACTCATCCTGGGGTTGCCTGAAGATGAGACGAATTAAAAAAGTTAAACTTGTGTATTGCCTGAAATTGAAGGATGAAAAGGTAAAAGCGGACTATGCTACTGCACTTAATAAGCTCATTCAAGAAAGTACATTGGTTGATGATGTTAATGGAGCGCGGAAAATCATTAAGAACAATATTGTAAAGTCCCCATTGAAAGTTTTGGTTAAAGCTAATAATCCAAGGAAGAAGGACTGGTGTGATGATAAGTGTATGACCGCCACTCATAAAAGGAATATCGCCTATAATAACATGATTCAAAGATATACTAGATAGAGTAAAGTAAGAAGAGAGGTAAAGAAATTGTTCCAAAAGAAAAAGAGTCTTTGAAGAGAATACCTAAAAGATATTTAATACCTTAAAGGAGTTAATGAAAATCATCATAAAATCAATATTTATTGAAAAAGCTTTAAATTACGGTTGTTGATCCTTTGTATAAATAAGGAAGGTGAAATTCTATGTGAATCAGAAGGTATTCTGAATATATAGATTGAATATTTTAATAGCTTGTTAAGTGTAGAGCTTCAGTGTTATGGCAATATATTTAATGTAGGGAAAGGAGACAGTTGTTGTGTTGCCAAAGACTGAAGAAATAAAACTAGCTATTAAAAAGCTGAAAATTCAGAAAGCACCTGAACTTAAAACGATCAAGTCGTTTGTCTTCAGAGATGCTCAAGTGTGAGAGTCGTGTGTCGTATAAAAATATATATGAATTGATCCTTAAAATTTGGAGTTGTGAGCGGATTCGTAAAGATTGGAGTACTAGTCTTATCTGTTCTATCCTCAAAAAAGAGATCCTCTTATTTGCTTTCACCACCGAGGTATCAGTCTCTTCTGTACAACGTACGAGATTGTTTCATATGTTATCTTTGAAAGGCTTTTGTCATTTGCTGACTCCAAATATTTCATTAATACTCTAAAACTATGTGCCGAAAATTAATGTACGGAAAAATTTCAGCAGAAAATTAATATTTTTCTGCCAAAGTGATTTCATTTCCAAAGAAGTAAAATATGCAACAACTCAAGCAGTACAGCGTTTAAATAATGCAAATAAAAGTAGTAAGGCACTATTTGGGAGCAAATATACTTCAATAAACTTAATTCAGAAACTTTCTCTTATGCAAACACAAATGAAAAATATCTGAAATATGTGAAAGTAAAAATATATTTTATAACCCGTCAACACAATTTCAACCCTACGCTCTTTTTCCATGTAAACTTCTGATCTGCATGCTTCCTGTTAAAGTATGCACACTCATATTTAATTTGGTAAGTGGGAAAGTATTTTTTTCGAGCGCCTTGTCGATCATTTCTGATGACTAAACTAATCCTTTAAGCTTAAAAAAATTAACCCTGTTAATTTTTCAAAATAACCATGTTTCTTAGGGTTTTCTTGATTGCGTTGACTAAGAAGCTTCATTTTTTTGAGAAAAAGTGTCTTGACAGATAGATAAACAGACAGATAATAACAAAGTGATTCCTTTTTTCCTTTTGAGGTATGAAACTCTAAAAAATATACACTTTTTAAGTTTAAATATAAAAACACAAATTAATAAAAAAGACAAAAAGTGTTCAGCCAACTTTCATTGAATCATTTTTTTTAAATACCTGCTCTTACTTTTCAGCTACTTGACATTTACTATTTTTATTTAATGATATAATGCTAGTCTTAATATATTAAACAAAAAAATAATAAAAAACACACACATATTTATATATATATATATATATATATATATATATATATATATATATATATATATATATATATATATATATGTATATATATATATATATATATATATATATATATATATATATATATATATATATATATATATATATATATATAAATATATATATATATATATATATAAATATATATATATATACATATATATATATATATATACACACATATATAATACAATTACTTATATAATAATTTATGTTAAATTGCAACTGGAATGTATCTGTCTTTTTATTCAAAAATATAAATTGCATTAAAGAAAAAAGAGAAAACAAAACGAACATTGAAATTTGTTGCATCTACGCACATTCTCATCCCCAAAAGACGCGCAGTGCTCGCATTGTTTAAAAAATGTAGAACAAGTTCGAAAAGAGAACAAAGGGGAGATGCGAAGTTTGTGCTTTTGCTCTCGTGTGAGTAAAGTTTTCCATTCGAAATGGCGTTGTAATTAGCTTCGAAGATATTTTTTGCTTTGAAAGATGTAAATTTGGGGAAACCTGGTCAAATTTTGTTTTCTCAATACGGAAATGGAAGAAATTTTGGTCAATGAACAGTATATGATACATGTGAAAGCGCTGATGTAATAATAATGTAGTATTTGTCAGCATATGCCTTTTTAAATTTTTTGTTGATAGTTAAAATACATAACTTCGACTCCATTGTTTCAATACGTAACCACCAATTTGAAAATATGTTCGAATAATTAAGTAATAACTGCTTAAAACACATAATGAATTTTGTACAATATAAGAAATGTACTTCAGTCAACGACTAGAATGAAATAGGAGAATAATATACATGACAGATCAGAACCCCTGAACAGACTGTTAAATATACCAACTGAACCTTTGAATAAGAAATTAAAAAAGACAATTTAGCATGACAATCACCATGTAAATAACTACTCTATTGCCATGATCATAGTTAGTTTTTGGTATGACAGATCAGATACGTTATTATCATTACATTTGTCATCAAAACGATTTGTTAACATACAATCTAATATATGCTCTTTCATACGTAAACATAATATATAATCATTCATTTATAATACATTTTAAACATCCTAGGAGTTTGCAATGTTATCTAAATTTCTCATAATATTCAAACATTTCAATATTTCCACATTTATTTTATCAAGTCTAATTTTTTTCTCATTTCTAGTTGAATCGTTTTAACTGAAAAATGATTCCATTAAGTGAATGATACCACTCTCTGGACAACATTTTTTGGGCTTTAAGCGACACTTTTTCACAGTCATTCAGATAGCCTCTAAAAAATGTACCTGGATCATCAATAAAATCTATGTAAATTATATTTGTATAACGTTGTGTCTTGGAATAACCTGTGGAAGAACAATTTTTTTTATTTTTTGAAGTCAAGTTAATATATATATATATATATATATATATAATATGCTAATTGTTCGATTTCGCTACTGTCGCGGATTTAAAAATTAACAATTCCATAAAATTTTGAAAAAACCACTGTTATTTCATAGTTTTAAGTGGTCACTTCTGTCGGCAGCCTCCATGACTGCTTATTTTTTCTTTTTTCAAAATTCCTTTTTCCTCTTAAATCAGCTAATTCTGGTACGTCATGTGAGCGACTATTTTTTAAAAGTTATTCATCTGTAAATCCAATAGGCATCGTGAAACAAATTAAATAAATCACTAAATGACGCTTAACGTTCACATCGATCAGTATATATATACGAGTTCAGTACAAAAGTGCGGTCAATCGTAGAGCTGTACCACTATTTCGATCATTTTTATTCCGTTTAGCATGTTTTTGGCTTTATATAGAGCAATTTATATCCTAATTTGAACCGAAAGTAGTTACATCTGAAAAAACGTCGACATTTTAAAATTAGATTTAGGCTTAAAAATACACAATTTGTTGATCCGTTAGTAGAATTTCATTGTTCGGTAATACAAATGCAATAAAAATAATGACTAAATAAATATACGTTACCATTTACAAAAAAAATATTAAAATGATCATCTATCAACACAAAAAATGTATGACAGAAATATATAAGCTTTCGAAACAACTAATAATACCTGAACCATGATAATTTTATACCAATAAACTCACCATAAAACTTTAGCATATGCTAACTCAAAAACAAAATTCCACAGACCGCAGAAATAAAAGCAAACAATATTTTACTCACCGTCAGAATTATCTATAAACAGACGCATCCTCTTACAGACTCACGTGGTTTACATTCGTCCTTTTGGTGTCATCTTTCTAGACTGTGTAAATAGAAAAAGTTTTTCTCATTTCTTGTACATCACGTTGAGCGTCCCGGGCGGTGAGCTTCCTTATATATAATCAATTAAATGCGGGTTAGAAATAATATTAATGAACATATTAATATCTGGCCATCATTTTATTAAATTCATATTAAATGATATTGTTGTTGTTGTTGTGTTCACATGAGATGAAGAATATCTCCTACGAAAAAATGGTTGCCAGAACCTCGAAACGTTGGACTTCTCCAGTCCCGCTTCGATGAGCGGTCGGGAATAGAACCCTCGTGGTGCGCGGTCATGCGCTCGACTACACACCACAGTGATGACAGATATTAGAAGCAATTAAGCAGATAGTGGTTATATTTTAGATAGCATACTTTACGCATGGTACTTTTACATACAGTGTATAAGTTACTACACCGAATGCCCTCTTTTAAAGAAACGTAGTAATATTAAAAGTCAATACGTCACACACAATCCTTGCCCATTCAACGAACAATGCTCACGTTCGCCAAAAAACAAAACACAATTTGCAAACCGAAAAGCGGAGCAAAGAGAAAAGTTGGAACCTTGTTTTTTCTTCATTCCAAGTTTTTGTTCGACGTGGCTTCGTAATCACGTTTCAAAATACTTTTTGCAGAACGGACATGCGTGTAACGGAATTTCGCCAGCCGACGTTTTGTCGCTTGCCATGAAAATGAAAGAATTTTGTTACGTTTCATTTGTCATTTGCTGATACAGGAATTTCCTGTATGTGAAAGCTTTTCTAATAAGTAAATTATAAGTAGAATGTTTTTCATTACTGATTGTTAATATATTTTGTTCTCATATTCGCTTATTAAACCAGATTAGATGGATGAAAATCTTGCCTCTCTAATATTTTATAAACAACCTTAAATAAAATGTGAGTAAGAGTTTGGAAGTCATCAAAATATTGATGGATTTAAATGAATTGGTTTTAATTACACTTAGCATGAATAATATAATAATTCAATTTTAATGACCCTTTGTCTGACTTACAGATTGAACGAAAACATTGAACATGTGCAAGTATCATAAAGATAAATTATTTTTAAAATACAGCACATACAAAGGATTTCATAAAAGGATGAAGAAGACAAGATCACAGTATTTCAAACTAATATCCCACTAACCAATAATCAGTCGAGTATTTTCAAGCTACTCCATAATATCGTACTAACAAGTAATCAGTTGCAAAGTGTCAAGCAACACCATAACAGTGAACTAGCTTATAATACATCGTAAACTTTTTTAGTTCACGATTGATTATAAGCAACTCATTTATGAAGCTGAAAACGAACCAGGAAAAAATGTCAATAGTGAACGTATTTCGGAACACGGTATTTTTCAAAGCAAGCGCACGAAAGATAAGTGCGTCCACTTACCATTTATTCTGCAATAAACGAATAAGCCAGTTGAAATATACTACGACTCCCCCTCAAATTACAGCCCGGAGCATAAAACACTACTGAAACCAAGATTATTAAGTTATGAACTTATAAATTTAATGACGCAATAACTAAAATATTAGTTAATATAAAATGAATAATCCATAAATATTCGTATCAAAGTTATGTCAGTCACTCAGTCAGTATATATAGTCGTATAAGTTATATCAGTCAGTCAGTATATATAGTCATATAAGATGCGATAAAATCCATTAAAAAGTCTAAAGCATATAAATAGGGACAGTAACCACACATGTTTTTTATGTACATTCTGAAAAAGGTAACTTTATGTGGAATCCAGATAACATTCATTTCATGGATACTTCCGAGTAAAGACTTAAAGAAAGTCACGATAAACCCGATGTTAAAAAAATCGTGAGAATGTCGTATGAGTAGGCTTTTCCTCGGGTTTTGATAATGTGATTAAAATATGAAGTTATCATACACCAATAGAAACCGTTTTAAACGTAATTCCATATAACCCATTATTGTGCACAAAGGATATATATAAGCTTAAATGTAACATAATTACATATTTGTTTACATTAAAATATGTCTTATTGCCCAAACTCTATTGGAATACTGAACTGATAATAGGTTAGAATAATTTACTGTCAGTTTAATTGCATACACCTACCTGTCCTAAATGTCTTACCTGATATGATACCTGTCTTAAAAGGTATATTTTATTCTGCGAGAGAGTGTATTTGGCTACGAATTTATGAAAATCTGTAACAAAATTAAAAAATACGACGAAGTAAGATACATTTTTCCGCCAATAATTTTGTTTCCTTTTTCACACATTATGCAAGAATTCAATCTGCATAATATTCAAGTAAAGTAAATAAATATTATAAGGCACAATTTCATTGCATCAAAGTTACATCAAATAACTTGACGCAGAAAAATTTAACCAATATAAAAATGCAAAATATTTAACTTAAACTGTATTAAAGTAAAAATATAACGCTATCAACCTAACGCTCTTTTCCTAAATAATATTCAGAGTTGCTTCTTTCTTATTACAGTATACACGCTCATATTTATTTTCGTAAATGGAAAATTATTTTTTCTGCGCATAGTGCTGATCGGTTCTGATGAATAAATGAATTATCCGCTACAGCGGGCGGCCAGCTTTTCGAATTGTGCTAGTGTAATCGGTGTTTGAATTCCTTGAAAAAATCTGTGGATCGCCGAATTATAATATATAAAATTAAAAACTAATAAGGAGAAAATTACAAAGGTGTAATAACAAATTACAAATTAAAAAACGTAGAAAGATTAATCACTCAAGTACATCTCGTTTATGTTACCTTATAACAGAATCTGGCATATCTCATGACATTTTTCTCCTAACTTTACTTATTAGCATCTCATATTCCAAGACAAAGGTTTTACTATCGTCATACTATATTATCCCGGATACTAAAATATAGATATACGTAATTAAAAGTTCGTCCACATGGCACGCATTCAAATTTAGTCCAAGCCTGAACAAAACCAATAATATAAGCCGCGTCAATTCAGTATTAAATACTGAAGAATTTAAAAATAAAGAAAGTTATCATCTTTACTTCCTAATTAAACACATAAAAAAGGAAAAGAAACAAATGGAATTTTAATAAAAATATTATTTCAAAAAATATAAAATATTTGACTATGAATTATTAGCAATATACTCGAAAATTATCGAAAAATACTTTATTGCCCCAGTTTTTGCGTTTCAAAATTAGAACACAATTTAAGAAACTCACAGAAAATATTGAATTGTAACAAACTTTCGGTGAATCGTCCTTTTTTATCCGATAGTCTCTACAACATTCACGAAATTTTAAGAATCTGCACTCATTTATGAACTGAATGAAAAATATAGCTTTCATTTAATGATATAAAACTAGTCTTATTATAACTGGAATGTACATCTATTGTCACATCAAACCCATTAAAACAAACGAAATAAACACCAAAAATTGTTGCATATATGCACACTTTTATCCTCGAACGAGATATAGTGATGGTCGTGCTAAAAAATGAAACACAACTTCGAAGAAGCGGACAAGGGGGAGAAACGAAGTTGGAGCTTTTCTTTTTGCGCGGAAAAATTTCCCCGCCCGAAGTGGCGTTGTAATTACTTCGGAGAATTTTTTTGCTTTGAGAGACATATATTTGATGAAATCTCGTCAACGGGTGTTTCTTTTCTAGAGACCAAAATGAATGAACTTCTTTGTCAATGAATAGTATTTGATACGTGTGAAAGCTTTTCAATCCGAATTGTATAATAATAATACGGTGTTTGTCTGTATATACCTTTTTTAATTTTATTTTGGCAATTTAAATACATGATTCCGACTACTTTCTTTCAACACTTACGAATTTATTTGTAAATTTCTTTTTATAACTAAGTAATAATTATTTAAAACCTATTATGGATTTTGTACCGTATAAGAAATCTACCCCAGTTAATCACTAAATTGAAATAGGAGAAGATATTTCTACGGTAGACTGTGAAAAACTTCAGCTGAATATTTGAATTAGGGATTATAAAAAAATATGTATCAAAAATACATACCAAATTTAGGATCAAGTTTCATAGTGTTTTTTTTTCAAAGCTTAACATCTTTATAATTTACAAGCCGGCTGTTATTTTTCTGTTTACTTTCCGGAAGTTTAAATAAAATATTTGCTTCGGGATAACATCGTCAGATGTATGAAATACTTATATATTTATGAAATACTTATATAGATAGGCCTTCGTTACAAGGACATTATTTCGTCATCGGCTTTCTCATGCGATTTGAAGATGTAATGTTCACAATGCTGTTTAAGATCTTAAGGGAAGTTTATTGGGCATCAATATCGTGCTATAAATAACTGATTTTCCCGCCATGATTATCGTAATTTTTTGGTATATTAGATTAGATACCTAATCATAGTTACTTTTTAGCGGCCACATGATTTTCTAAAATAAATATAAAATATGCCTTCCATTTATAATACATGTCAATAAATGCTCTATGTGCAGTTTGAATTATACAACATTTATTGACATGTGTTATATATGTGGTCATATCTGGTTATAAAGCATTTATTGTTATGTATTATATATCTATGAGCATCCGCACTCTTTTGCGTAAGCCAGCAGAGTACTGCCATACAACTTACTGGCATACTTTGTAATTAGAAAAGGTTTTTTTTTAATTTTGGTGCATAGCTTTAGATGGTGAGCTTACTGAAATGCAATCAACTGCATGCGTATTGAAAGCGATATATAAAAAATGATATAAACAATTTATGACATTTTATTTAATACGAACTAAACGAAAATACAAGCAATAAGCCGGATAGTCGATATATACATACACCTTTCTTCAAGATTTAGTAGTTCAAAATATAGTTTAAGACACATTATTTAAATTTTTATAAATTGCGTATAAGTTTTTACACTGAATACCATTTGTTAAACAAAATAAACTAAACCGTTAAAAGTCACTGCACCGACCATTCATACGCAAACATTGGGAGATGGGTCGTATGCGGAATATCGGCCACACAAAATCTGTGCCCACATTTCAAACAATGCACGCGTTCGCTTAAAAGAAAAACATAAGTTGCAAACTGAAAAGCGAAACAGAGGGAAAAGTTGGAGCCTTTATTTTTCTTCACTCGAAGTTTTCCTTCAACGTTCCGTCGTAATTACGTTTCAAAATATTTTTGCACGAGAGACATGTGCCTAATGGAATTTCGCTAGCCGACACTATGTTGATCGCATCCGAAATGGGTGAATTTTTGTATGTTTCATTTGTTATTGACTAATGTAATGAAATCATTTTCAATGAGTACCTGATATGTGAAATATTTTTTTATTGCTGTTTGTTCACATGTTTACTTATGAAACATAATTGGACCAATTTAAATTTGTCGTTCAAGTATTTCATACATAACCAACCTTAAATTAAATGAGAGTAAGAGTGAAGAAGTCATTGAAAGATTAATTAATTTTAAAAAAGTGGTCTTAATCAACAATTTATTTCTTTTAACGACCACTTGCCTAACTCACAGGTTGAACGAAAGTAATGAACATGTGCAAGAATCATAAGATAAATTGTTTTAAAATGAAATACACCCACTGTTTTTCATGAAGACAGATTCTAAAAATCTAATTATTACTAGATCTAAATACTGGTAACGACTTAAATTAATAAGTCGTACCGAATCGTGAATAAACGTTTTAAATAACTTTAAGTAACATTTGATATTTATTGATACTCGAAGTTGTCACCTTGAGTGTTGGTGACAGTATACATTTTCAAATGATTTTAGCTACAGGTAAACTTCGCTTTATTAGATTCTAAATTTCTATTGGTTACAATTTTGCTATGCCCATCATAGTAGGGTGACCATCTAGCTAACACGTGAAACTTGTTACTGCAGAGTGCTGTTAATTGCTTAATTGCACCTAAGAAACAGGCGCGAATCCTTTAATTTTGGTTTTGTCCCCTTTTATTCACTATAATGTTTAAACGTTGTATTTATGAAAGTTAATTTTACAAACAACACAATATTAAGTATTTAACTATGTGTTCTAAATAATATTCTACAGATGTTTAGACTCTTAGGACATTACATGTCAAAAAATAATAATTTTAATTTGTTTTAAATTTATAAAAAATTAGTATAACAAACGAAACTGCGAAATACAAATTATGCCAATATAGGGGAAAGCTGAACATTAAGTTAGTAATATTTATATGTATGTGCTTATTTCGTGACACCCACAATGGACAAAAAAGTCATGACCACAATATCTTGGACTAATGTTTCAATACTAAAAACCAATAGTGAACTATCAAGCACCAGCTAAAGATCAATCCTACAATTGATAAATCAAACGTGAACTGTCAAGCAACTCCATGATATCACAATATCTGGGAATCATTCGTAAGCTGTGAAGCAACATTATAACATCGAACTAGCTAATGGTCAATAGCGAACTGTCAAATAACTTAGTAACATTGCACTAGCTAATAGTCAATCGCGAATACTCAAGTGACTACGGAACATCGTACTGGCTAATAATTAATCGCGGACTATAAAGCATCTTCTTAACATCACACTAGCAGTAGTGAACTCTCAAGAAACTCCATTATATCCCACTAGCTAATAATCAATCGCGTATTTTCAAACAATTTCATAATATCACTAGATTATAATCGATTGCGAATAGTCATTCATTACAAGCCACTAGCTAATTTTAGGTGTTATATCTTCAAAGATACACTAACAATACATACAAAGAATACGTTTCTTCGCTTACTTCCAAAACTACTTATCTTAAAATTAAGGGAAATTTATATTTTTCGGATTCTACGCAAAGGTTGCAGCAAAGCCAAAACGTTGATTCTAAATTCCACAATTTTTTAAATCTGCATTATATCTTTACGCCTATGAAAGTTATCGTAGGCAATACAGTTACGTTTCTCTATACGAAAGCCTATTTTCTCAAAAACTATAGTATAAAGAAAATTGAAATTTAACTAAGTAATACTCCTTACGAAACCACTTATTTTACATGAGCTTACTTTTTAGAAATATTTATGTAAGAATTAAAGAGGGGTAAATAAAGGTATTATATTTTTTTTAAATTTTATATTTCGTTTGGATACTCCATAGAAAATCATCCATTATTTGGAAGGGTTTGTTATGGGGAATACAAAAATAATTAATAATAATAATAATAATTTTAAATTTTATTTATAAAAACATATTTGAAAAGTAAATTAAATCATTCAACATTCTGCCCTCTTATTTACTACTGAGCAAAAAATCATCGATAAAACATGGTTGATAATATTTGACTAGAACATTACATGAAAATTTTACCGATTATTTTAGACTTGAATTTTTTTAAATATTTACCTTGATTTTACGCCTGTAAAAGCTATAAGTA
This sequence comes from Druceiella hillmani, assembly GCA_039881145.1. Lineage (NCBI taxonomy): Eukaryota > Metazoa > Arthropoda > Insecta > Lepidoptera > Hepialidae > Druceiella > Druceiella hillmani. The sequence continues at coordinate 476,192 of JAYKKI010000131.1, forward strand.
GACAATATACGTATGTTGCAAAAATTAATGTTTGTAAGTATTTTAACAGGAAAATACCTTTAAATATTCATGAGTGCCTTAAAATGTACAGAACCCTCGTAATGCGTAATGTTTTATTCGTACTTGGGAGGTATTTTTCTTATTTCAATACCCAAATGATTTATTATACATATAACCACTAATGTTATCCCAGGATATAATTTCATAAAAACAATTTCTACAGCACGACATTTAGTTTAATATTTACGTCGTTGTCATAGATGGCGCTATATAAATAATTATTTATATCGAACTAACGAATTGTTAACATCGACGAGTATACAAAATATAGGACTCAAAATTGTCGTTAACCGTACTCGCTTCAGTAGCATACATATTGAATCCAAAACGATAGACAGAGGACTTTAACATCAATTACATATCATTTTGGATATTCTTTTTTAAAATTTATAAAGAACTTTTTTAAAATTTATTAAAATATTATAAAGAATATCCTAAAACGTTTCATGTTTTTTGCACAATGATCATAGTATATCGAGCTATACGAGGTTTACCACTGCATTTATTTCCTTAAATATTTGATAAAGCTCATCTCAATACATTTCAACACAACTTAGTAGATAGAATTGAAAAAAAAAAGATATTATATTCAAGTTTTAGAATTGCCTATTTCAAGGTATTTGAACATCTTGATAATGACTGCAAATAATATACCATAACATTTGTTTGCACCAGTAAACCTACATCATTCTCCCTTATTTTGTTTAATTATACATATTTTAAATACTGTGCGCGGCGAGCGTTCAACCATTTTGATTCAGTTATATTTTATAAACGTATGATTTTCTGCGCCGGCTTGTTACTAAATTAATAAACAAAAGCGTTTAAGAACAATTATATCCAAGATGACGAGAAATATATGGTTTTGTCATTATAATCATTTTTATGTTGCGCTTATGACTTCCTCGGTTCGACGTTAAGCTTTTGACGGCGAGTTTTGTATGGAAATTAGACTGTATAATCAGTATATTCTGTCACAAATATGATCAGTATATTCTGTTGTGTAAATACTCTCATGGAAATTAAAATTTTCCGTAATTTCTGAACATAAACATAAAAATGAAATTTTATATAATTTATTCCTGAAATTCTTCTCCGCGAAAGACCAAAGTTTATTTTCTGTGATGAACAAAATTAATTACTTTAATTTCTTTACTGGATATAACAATCTCTGATATATATTTCTGTGCAGAAGAATAACGTTATTGCATTTATGAATAATGCTAAGAGTCTACTTGTTTTTTTTCTACGTACTCAAACAGGACTTATTTCGAGAAAAGTCTCCGGTGATCCCAAATTTTCACAAAAACTACATGTAAACTTGGTACTCCTTCATTCTTGTTTACTATTGCGAAATGTTACGAAAAAATAATTGGATAATAGGTTCAAAAAAGTATTTCAATTAAAAAAGGAAAACAAAGATAATAATTTTTAAGTACGAACAGTATTCCTAAACATAAAATTGGTTACGTAAAATTGGTCACAGATAATAAATAATAGCCCAAACTAAAGCTTTTTCAATAAATTCACAATACACGTTTTTTCAGAATAAAATATACATTAATTTTTGAGTTTTTTGCGTTAAGTAGACTATATAGGGATAACAATAATGAAAAAATGTAAATTCTTAAATTGAACAAGACAAACTTATCTGTACGTAATTATTTATATCCTTTTAATATTCAAATCTTAATTAACCACTTATGAAGAATAAATTTTTTTACATAACGTACTAAATGCATGGAAACTGCAACAATAAAATTTGTAAATTTCTATTATTAAATTAGTGCTATGTAAAAAAATCATAATGACCTAAAATTAATTGTGTTACAACCATTTAACTAAAACAAACATCAATTAAAACGCGGCCAAATGGAACTGGTAAACACGAATGACAATAATTTACAGCACTAGCCGAATCGAAATAATTTTGTGTTTGAACCTCAACATTTGTACTATAAAAATATAGAATAAATAAAGGAATATTTACGCTCGATCGTAGTAATCTGTGAGCAAGCGTGCCCTTTTACACACTCAAAAGTCACGCGAGTCTCCATACCATCAGCCGTTCGTATTTACTTACATAACTAAGAAATTTCTTCTCATTTCCGATGCATCGGAATGGGCGGCCCTGGAATTCCTGGAATTTAAAAGGCTACGGGTGTGGCAAACAGAAATATTATTTTATATACCAATTTCACGTAAAAAGTGTCTTGTTATTATGCCTGAATATATATTAAATTATAAAATAAGGAAAAAACCTATGTGATCTAGCCGCCTACCCGAATTTTGCAAAACGGAACCTTAACCAATTTTCATTTTATTGGTTTCCTTAAATAATAATTATTTACCGTTAAAGATTTTCAAAAATGCTAAAATATGTGCTCCTTCATTTTTTCTGAAAATCTAAATATTAACGTTCCCGCTTCTAGTTTTAACTATTTATATGGGTTTATAGTTCAAACAGGTTAAGCATGACACGATTCTTACATACTGCGTTTGTCCGAAATATTAAAAGTAGCTTTCAATTAAACTGAAAAGCCTTCTAGATGTATACGAGACGTAAATGCTTAAATAGGCGACTTCTTACAATTTCAACGCACAACTGTATCACCCTTAGGTGAAGTCATCGCATATGCTTTGGCTAAGTATTTTAAATCTTTTTTTTTTGAGTAAAAGACCGATCTTTGAATTTCTCAAAGGTCACGTTACATATCTCTCACATATCAATAAAGTAGAAACTGTTGAAACTGGACTTACGCTGAAGCAGTTTAAGGTTAAATAGATCCCCGGATCTGATAGCACACATTAAACGTATAGGCAAGCTCCTAAATTTTCCTCTAATTACTTATGTTTATAAGTATGTTGTTATATTCTTAAATGTATACGCTTTAAACAGTTTCCGAACGATTTCTCAAGTGTCTTTCCAAGTCTGGTTAAAAATATTATAATCCTACAAAAGCGTAATGTACAATTACTACAGTATTCGAAACCGACTTTTATTGCTGTGTCTACGTGCAAATCCAATTCAATGCAGATAACTACGAGGACGATTTCCGTTTTTAACGTACCATCGACGTTAATCTCGTTAATTTTATCGCTTATGTAATTAGGAAGTTGGATCAAGATAGCAGGTAGATTTGATCGATTTCGATTTTGAAAAGATATTAGACGAAATTAAATATGATACGCCCTTAATGAAATTATTCCGCGCAAGTATATCTTTCACCCGAGTTAATTTTTTCAACAATTTTTTTTTAGATTCGTAAATAAAACGTTTAGCTTGGTCACAGTCTTCACTTGATTTCATATCTGGAGTTAGCTTATGTAGTCATATAGGTCCATTTTCATTTGTCATTATGATACAAGACCTACTCACAGTAATCAGTACTGCCCGTTGCTATCGGTTTCCCTGTGATTTGATATTTTTATTAATCTGACAGTAAATATTTCTAACATGTTATAAATTCATCATCCCAATGTATATATTAGCTACATTTTAATATAAATAAATGTACAATGATGATATGCTTAAGTAGTATTTCTTGTAGCACGAGAGGAAGTTATATTTACTTTTAACTCGCTTATTTGTTTATTCCTGGCATCCATTTATCTTTCGAGATTTTTTCTCTGTTTATTTGATAGCTTCATAAATTAAATTATGGAATCGCTTGGCAATTCACGATTGATTATTAGCTAGTGCAGTTGGAGTAATGGAGTCGCTTGACGGTTCATGATTAATTATTAGGTAGAAGGATGTTATGGCGTTGTTTGACAGTTTGTGATTGATTATTAGCTAGTGTAATATAATGGTAATGCAAAAAGTATTTACAGACGTAAATATGACGCTGCGTTCAACAAAAACTTGGAATGCAGGGGTTCCAACTTTATCTCCGCTCACTCTTTAGTTTGCAACTTATGTTTTGTTTTTTAATGAACGCGAGCGCTGTTCCAAAAGATTGTGTGACGTATTGACTTAGGAATACTGTGTGATTCTTTAAAAGATGATGTTCGGCGTAGTAATTTATATCATGTACGTAAAAAGTTAGTTACATGGTTACATCGTAGTCAACGTAATCCTGAAAAAGGCATATGTAATATAACATCTATCCGCTTTGTTATTTATATTTATACTCATTAATATTAGTTGTGACTCCCATGTAGCTGATTATATTTCAGGAAGCTTACCGCCCGGCACATTTAACGTGATATACCGGAAATGAGAAAAACTTTTCTACGTACAAAGTATAGAGGGATGACTTTAGAATGGAGCGTCTGCTTATAGAGAATTTTTATGGTGGTTAAATTATTGTTTGCTTTTATCTCTGCGCCCTGTGATATTTTGTTTTTGTGTTGGCATGTAATGAAGTTTTCTGATGAGTTTATTGATAATGAGCTATTGTCGTTAGTAGTAATATAAGTTCTTAGGACAGCTCTTATGTATTCCAATTATGCCTTTTTTATACATTGACCTTAATTCCATAAATGATTAAAAAACGCAACGTTATACAAATATAATTCTTGCAGATTTTATAGATGATTTTAAAGGATATGTCTTAGAGGCTATCTGGTTAAATGACTCTCAAAGTCGAAAAACAAATGTTATCAAGAGAATTATATCGTTCATTTTGTCAAGCGTTATTTTCAAGTCAAAACAAACGATTATTATTTGTTTCATTAAATCTGACTTACTAAATAGGTAATATATAAAATAAGTGTAATTTTTGTGACGATGAAATCTTAAAGCCGACATTGTGTAGCAATCGATCAGATGCAACCTGACTTGAAAAAATAACTCGACTTGATAAACGAATGCGGAAATATTGGAATATGTGAATATTTTGAGAAATTTAGATAACATTACTAGTTATTTTTTTTTATTAATAAGTAAATGAAACGACGTGATGTAGTATCATATCTATGAAATATATTTAAATTATTAACCGCGTCCGAGATTTTGTTCTATGACAACATATTCAGTTGGGTAATTTGAAGAGATTGCTCACATGAAGATGTTGTCATGTAACGAAACCTAGGTCGTGATTAAATATTTATATAAAGTAGGTATAATACTACATCACGTAGTTTCATTTCCTTGTTAATAAAAAAAATTAAGCGATAATGAAATTCTACAAACATAACGCCAAATATATTCAATAATATTCTGTATATCATACCTTTAATATTTAAAATGTAATGAAATGAAAGGTCATATGATATGTTATATTGTATATTAACAAAACAATGTGACAACTTAAAATGATAATGATTAAGTAATTAATCTATTCTTCAGAAAATTATTTATAATCATGTCCTACAAGTTAGGTAGTTATTTACAGGGCGATAATGATGCAGAGATTTCTTTTTTTGATACAGAATTCAAAGATTTTGTTGATATCTTTCACAGTCTCCTATATAGGTATCTTCTCCCATTTCATTCTAGTCGTTGACAGAAGTAGATTTTTTACATGGTATAATATTCATTGTGCGTTTTTAAGTAATTATTACTTATATAAACAAAATTTAAAATTCATGGATATATATTGGAAGAATTAATTGAAATTATGTACAGTTATGTAGTCGGAATAATGTTAACAATCAAAATAAAATTAAAAAAGTGTATGTAAAGAAATACTACATTATTATTATATTAAAGCGAAAAGAAAACCCTACTTATGTATAATATATTATTTATTAAAAAAAAGTTCTTCTATTTCAGTCTTGTAAAAAACAATCTTTAAGAAAATTTCCTCAAATATATGTCTCTCTAAGCAAAAAATATATCCAAAGATAATTATAACGGCACTTCGGGTGGAAAACTTTTTCTGGCAAAAACAAAAACTCCAAATTCCCCACCAAAAACTCCACATCTCCCCCTTGTACTTTTCTTCGAACTTGTGTTTTATTTTTTAAGGTAGACGAGCATAGCGCATCCTTTGATGATCAGAATGTGCGTAAATGTAACAAATTAAAGTGTTTCTTTTGTTTCTTTTTTTAATAAACTTAAGTTGATAATAGAGATACATTCCAATTATATTATGACTATATTTATATCATTTAATAAAAGTTATGTGTGTCAATTACCTGAAAAGTGTTTCTGTTGAAAAACTTTTCTGTCGCTAGCGAAATTTTAATTTTTTGTTATACTATAGAATTAAACAATTAGAAGAAATTATTCAACAGAAGTTGGTTACAATTGGATATTTCGTGTCTTTTTTTAATTATGATGTTATTTTCAAGCCCAAGAAAGAATGAAAATGAAAAACGCTTAATTTTTTATGTATTTCAGAGTTTATTGCAGTTACTTTATAGCCTAAAGTTTTACAGTTTGTAACAAAATTATTTATTATTGATTTTTTTTTGTACGAGTATACCTAACAGAAAATAACGAATACATTATGTTTTGTCTTTCAATGAACAAATATTTAACGAAGAGTTGAGGCAGCCTTAATAATTGATTTCGTTTAAATTTTGAGGAATTGAGATGCGTGCCATCGCGATCAAGTTTCTTTTATTTATATCTCTCTGTTTTAGTACCTAAAGTAAGGTAGCTTTAGTGATAGCAAAATGTTTGTTCACCAAGTTGAGATGAGAATAAGTAGAGGTTTAAAAAATGCCACAAAGTACTAGATTATGTTATAAGAAAACGTAAACTAGATATAATCGAATAATTATTCTTCTAGTATTTTTTTAATTCGTGGCTTTGTGAATTTTCATTATTATGAATTCAGACAATTTTCACCATTTCCTCATAGTAATTTTTTTTATATACGTACGTTGAAATTCGGCGACACGTTTATTAAATTTAATAAGGAAATCGAACACTAGTTATATTAAGAGATTTTCATAGGCAAACCATCCACCCTAGGAGACTTTTAATTTAATCATCAGAACGACTCGACATGAAGTACAGAGAAAATACTTCTTCCCCTAGAAAAATTAATATGAACGTTCATACCCTAAAAGAAAGCAAGCAACTCTGTAGTTTACATGTAAAAACAGCGTTAGGTTGATAACGTCGATACATATTTTTATAAAAATACATATTTTTATAAAATATTTATCTGCATTCTCTGACCGTAATCATTGCGACGTATATACATTGTAAGATAATTTTTGTAGGCGGTTTGTTTGTCTTTTTGTTTGTTGTCTTTTTAGCGGCATATTAAAGAAGTTGTTTTACACAGTCGGTAATACCGTTTATTTTAAAATTACTTAAATATTGCATTATAGTATAATATTGCATGCTAAAAGATATACTCTTTGAGTTTGAAGGGAAAATTCTCCAATTGAATCAAATTATTTATAAGTATCTTAATAAGGCATATATTCATTGTAAATTAAATTGAGTTGCACGTATAAAAAATTGTAAATTTTGAATAAAAATATTTGCAAAAAAAAATTATTGCGGATTGAAAGGTAAACGAAAGATTATTTTACATATTTTTTTAGAAATTCTTTTACCTTTGTTTATTGGACATGATATTTTACATGACTAAGTGATCTTTAGTTGCTATTTCATTGCAATATGTTCATATAATTGAAAGATATAAAACTCAATAATTTAAAAAATTGCCTTAGCACAACAACGACCAAGAAGTGACTAGCTATTCGACGCTTTGTAATATACAATGGTAGATGCCACTAAGTGTACTTGAAATCACGCAATTTATTTGGTGTAGACGGATTTGAAATTTGGAAACATGTTTATAAAGAAAAGAAGAAAAGATTTTGCAGAGGTAAAAAACAAAATTGTTGGCGTATCAGTTATTGCTGAATTATTATTATTTTATAAAATCCATGAATTTAAATCAGCTCTTGGAAACGCAGATTTAAAATGTAATTAAATAAAAAAATCAACTTTTCTGTCAATAACACAATAGGTGGCGTAAAAATTGTAGTATTTACTTAAATTTGAATGTACGAAATCTGGTTACAGTGAGAAACATTCCATTAGAAACATGACTTTGAGAAAGGTTCACTTTCTTTTAAAAAATTAGCCGTAAATAGTATATAAATAAATTTAGTTGCGTTCTTGCAGATATATTCTAGGGAAGTGTAGATGACTGAGTTCGAGCTTTGGATCTATATTTATGGAATATTTTACTACTATAACATTGAACTTGGCCACTATGGGCAGTTTTCATATATTTAATGGTTTGACAACTAAATACAAATTAACAACCAGAGATTTCTCTAAAGATAATTCTTGGATCTTATCGTATGGCAAAGCGATGGAAAGATATGAGTTCAGCATGGTCAAGTATATAGTTTTTACAGACAATATTCAGAAATCTAGGTGCATATCTTTAACTCGCTCATCACCATTTCTCTAAAAAAGTTCTCCTAAAACTCGGCTAGTTTTTAGGCTAATTTATTAAAGAGGAACTTATTCGTTTTCACAGTTATTTTAGTAATGGATTTTCATTACTTTTTGTAGAATATCCTTAAGACTTTATGACTCAGATCCATTTTATAGTGGTAAAGTTTTAAATAATTTTTTTTCTCCTTTGTTTATTTTTTCCTTTCTCTCGCAATTTCCACCATATTTCATTATAGATACAGTTGGTCCTATTGTTCGTTCATGTTTTAAACTCTTTCTATAATTTTGACCACGTTAGTCACAATAGTAAAAATTGAAACCCTTCCTAAATACCTTCTGCATGATGCACAATATTTGATATTATTATAGAAGTGAAGTCAGTATTTCTGTTCACAGTATAAGAAATAGCTTAATAAATGAAGATTCTATTGTTTGGCCAATGAATAACCTTATAGGAACACAGTTGATCATTACCAAGGTTTAAAAAATAAGAGTTTTCTCTCGATAAAATGCTCCATGGTATGCCCATAGGTTTTATTAATCATATACAGCTTACTTAAAAAATCGAAGAGTTAATTGCAATTTAATGGCATGGATATAAATCAGTTGCTTCCTTAAAATCAAAATATAATTCAATAAGGTCAAGTAGTTTTTTATACGTTTCAAACTAAACCATATAATGTCAGCAATCTTGTTAATTTATTTACTTTAATGTATACAGTTGATAGATATGGCGGACTTATTGCTACGAGAGTAATTTTGTACAGCCAACCAGAATACCAGTCTTGTCCAGGCCGGGAATCAAAACCTGATACCCGCGGTGCGCCGCGCCATCAAATCTTGTGATCAATCCAACACATCACGGAGACGGCTACTGTGGAAAAGTCAGTTTTCTAAAGCCAGAAATATTAGGTTTTAAAAGCAAACCGCTGTGTTGTTGCAGTTATAAAACATTGTAAGTAACAAATAGTGAAATGGCTTAAATTTTTGTAATATAAAACAGGGCCATAGTCAGTTAAACTAAGATGTCAACGCCATACATGTTGAATGGAAGTACTACGCCAAATTATGATCCTAAATATAATTGGTTTATTTTTTATCTAATGTTTACAATCGCAACTTTCGCTGCGCTACAGGCATATAGCTTACTAAAAATGTGAGAAACTTTGCAGGCATATCAATTTCAAATTGATACTTATTTCTAGCCAATAATCTTGATATTTTATGTGTTTTTTATTGGTATCCTCAACATGAAGTTTGCGTACAAATATTGTAAGATTTTGGCTTTTCTGGAAGTAATTTATATGTTTTTATACTCTGTAAGAGAGTGAATGAGTGAGTAACCTATAAATTTGATCGATACAAAATTTAAATTTAGAATGCGCCATGAACGGAAATTTGTCTCCTCATAGCATTTTGGCATATGAAGGGAAAAATATCAATTGATTTAAATCTGCACGTATCTGTTAGTTTGTGCAGATTGTAGTACAAACATGACACTTTACAAGCTTTCCTGTAATTGAACCTCCAGCACTTGGCAGTAATTTCTTAAGAAGATATCCAAATAGCTGTGAAGCACTTTGTGGAAAGCATGCAATATCCAATACTGCGGCTCTATGTTGTTCTAATCTATAGCCAGTACTTTAATTTTGCTAAAAATTGTAGTCACTGGGTAAAACGAACGGACCAATTAGTCACAAAAATTAATTACAATTAATTGCACGATTTTCATCCCGACAGCAAGAGTGCTCGGATTGATGCTCCCTTAACACCTCTTACCGCAACGAGGGATGACTTAGAAGTATTGAAAGATGGAAAAATATACAAGTAAAATAAAACGATAGTCGTCAAAGAAATTTATATCCTATTAAAGGTTATAACTTAAGCACGAAATACGACTCAGTCACAGTCAAATCGATATGTAAATTATACCTGGAATTTCAATACATTTTTCACATACTCTTCATACTTTCTCTTTCTTTACATCTTCGTATCATTTGTAGAATTAGCCACTTTATCCAATCCTCTAATGTTCATTTGGCGCTGACTCCGCTGATCTTTCAAAACTTCTAGTTAATTGTACATGAACATTTAGAAGTTTCTCTTGAAACGCATTTTATCGAATTAGCGCCGCAGGTTCGAAAAACTTGTAATCAGTTTTTATTATTTGATTATATTTTATTATGAAGAAGAGGAATCCGGTTGAATTTACCAAGTTGACAAGAAATTTGGTCGCTTTTCAAACAAGAGATCTGAAAAGTTTGAAGTGGAAGACATTTAAAATGTCTATAATATATCTTCTCGTATAGCAATATCAAACAATTTTTCATACTGTAATATACATTTTTTGCTCCTTAATATTTTGACTCACAACTAGAATAGATGGTTTTTTTCCATAGTTTTTCGATGTCATAAGATACAATTTCAAGTATTTTTTTTCACAAAAGAGTCTGCCGTTGTTGACATCTCCTACATTACTTCACCATTAAATAATATCTTATAATATCACAATATATCGGCGACATAGTTTCTTTTATTTCTTGTGGATCACCAAACAACGTGTAGAGCAAATCTTTTCTTGTTTTTTATGTTTTAACAAATTTGCATTTTGTTTTAATAATGCGTCACTTACTATCAACAAAGGGTAATGAATTCAAAAAAGATATAACGTATACTTATCAAATCTTAATAAATGTTGGTTAATTAATTTTGGCAGGTAGTTGATAGGGTTGAATTATTTACGACATTTTACATAACCTTCTTTATTTTAGTTAAAAAATTATGGTTAGCTGAAAAGGGTATATTAAAAAAAGCTAGATTTGTACCCAAGTAAAGTGAGAAACAACCGTCTTTACGTACAAGCAAGTTCTGTGCGCTACCTGTTAAATATGTCTTAGGCAACTTATATTTTGTGTAGCAGTTACTTATTACCAGTGTCAAGAATTAATTATACAGGAACAACGAAATTAATTTTTTGGTTTTATAGCTCCACCCAATATCCAATAAGTATTTCTTTGTGAGCTCTTCTAATTTTTTGCATCAAATAACAAATTATGAGATGCCCAGACAATTTAAAAACTACTTTTAAGAATAATACTTTCTCAAGGAGACTTATACATTTTCAAGGTCTATCTAATGATGCATCGGCTGTGCAAAAATACCGACCATTTTATGGTTGTGAGAAGGTAGATTTAATAATTATTTAATTATTATTTTATTAACTCAGCTGCATATTGGTTGCGACGTTAAGCTGCAGCCTTTACAATTTTATGCATATGGGTTTAAGACTGTAAGTTTGTAACAAGCAAACGGACAAATAAGCGTAATAAAAGTATGAAGTTCTTTAGTTTGGTCACGGAACCCTAAAAAACCCGGCGAAAAGGTTTACCTGGTACCCGCAAGTCGGGTGCGGCAACTAGCTGAATATAAATGAAGGTCAAGGTCCAAATGTGTGTGTTTTACCTATTTCCCCCAGAAAATAATCAAATAACGACCTAGTCTCATTTAATAAAGATTGTCTGTTAGTCCTTATAACTTCATTCGTTGAGTTGCTTATCGGATATTAAACGAATTTTTTTTTCTCTCCGTGTTATAGAAAACTATAGTGAAATATTTTTTCATTAGCAACTTGTAATTCTGAATTTTCTACTCAATAAAAGAAAAGAAATATAAATTCAGAAAAAACACGCCGATTGCAAATTTAAATGACATTGGTTTATTAAAGTATTTAATGATTAAATTTCTTAAATAACTCAATTTCTTACTATTTTCCTTTAAAATTTTAATAGTCTCTAATTTAATTCTTCTCTGGATTTAAAAAAAAATGCATTTGCATATTTTATGTATATCATTCACATTTCAAGTGGGAGCGAGAACAAAATTTTCGTACATGTTATCAGTTTCGATATCTTGGGATGGGTGTTTCAATATTGAATTGAAGTTTTGTTAGCTTTGCACTAAATTTACAACTATTGATTTAAAATTTATGAAAAAATCTTGAAATTACAAAAAAATTATTTATGTATTTAAGTTGGAGAAAAGTGTAAAGAGTGAAATACTTTCCTCCAATTTTCCAACTTTGGCAACATTTCGTTAGAACTTTAGAAAGAAAACATTATGATAAACTTGCAACAACAATTTAAAAGGACTTAGATAACTATGCAAAACTACGGAATATCTACGATGTGCGTCGTTTTGAAATTTACGTTGTATCATTTCGTACTTGACCAGTTTTAAAGACCATATTTCTGGAATAGCTCTAAAACGGTAATAAGTTGTCCTAACAGCTTATTTAAGGAAAAGTTTTCATAACTACGTTCATTCTTCACTAACTTTTGCTTGCAGTTAAATAAAAAACTCGTTATATAAAACAAAAGAAAAACCTTTTCTTTTCAAAGAAACCTTCTTGGAAATGTATTTACTTACCAACAATATAATTTAAAAATAGAGGGAACATCTATAAAACGGGTCTCCTACGGACACGAACTGCAGGTATATTTCATATCAAGTGTTTTTTCCTATTAGCCAAGGTTTTGTATGTGGTTTTTTGTTGTCTTTTTCTGTTTTTTTTTTATTTTAAATAATAATGATTTCTTTAATAGAACAATGAAATATATTGCATTGAAACTTAAAGAGTTGTCAAAATGTCGGTCGGCATTTCTTTCGCCAATAATAAGGCATATAATGTGTGATAATAAAGATTAGAAAGATAGGGTCAAATTAGTTACAGTAAGTGATCTTTGGAAGAAAGTGGTAAACTTTGGAAGGAGCAAAAAATGATGTGCCTAATTTTAATGACACTCTAATTTACGTAATTATCCTAACACATGTAATACCTACTCTAACTCTATACCCTCTGTTGTTTTTTTTTCAGAAATAGCTTGACGTAGATACTTAAAATTTAGCGCAGTTTTAAAATTTAATAACTCGCACAAATACCAAGCTAACGCTCAAAATATGGCATGGAAAAGTTAACTATTTCTTTATGGCGAGTAAGTTAAGTATTTTTGGTTTAATTCCATATATAATGTGAAGTATCCGTTTCAAGGGGCTTGTTTCAAAATAGAAGGATATAGGAAGATCCAAAATACTTATTTTCAACGAGGGTGGGCAGGCTCGTGCGTGCGTAGGTGTGAGTATGCGTATGTGCATGCGTGCCTGCGTAACTATGTGTATGTGTGTGCGCGTTTATGTGTGTGCATATATAGAAATACACGTAAGAAAATGAAGAAAATTGTTTCCTAATTTTTTGACATTGATTTCGAGTGGTTTTGGAGAAACACCTCCAAAATTGTATTACGACCGACTTTCAATTGGAATATTTACGATGCTGTAACGTTCGTACGAACAAACAAACGGACAGACATTAAAAGGATTCTCTTTTTTGGTATTTTGCTACGGATACTTAAGATAACTCTAGGGCAAATGGCAAATAAACTTTGAATATCGTCGACGAATGTTCCATTAAAAGATTGAAAAAATAATTTCAGAATACAGTTTAAACGTTGTTCATGTAATAATTACTTATTTAAAGCTACAGTGCATTCTGCACTGTAGCTTTAAATAAGTAATTAGAATTGGCCGGTAAGGAATTTTGTTTTAACCTCTTAAAGATAAGAATTGAAAGAAAAAGTAGAGTGACTGATATCATAGGATTGAACCAGTAAAATGAAACAAGAAAACAGAAAGGAATATAAGTTAAGAATGATAGGCTTTTTTCGGAATATTTGCTGAAATGTTCTTTTAAATGTTCTTTTGCTTATAAATTCCAGTTGATTTAATAATTTATTTCAAAGATTATAATGAATAAATTATTAATAAGAAGAATGAACCGAAAAAACTTTTATTTCATATATTTTTCTATTGGTGACGTATGTTGTAACTTTATAAAATTATTACTTATATTGTTTCAAACTGTAATTATTTTTCTCCGTACCGATAAAACTTTTCGTCGAGGTTTTGGTTGGCGTCTCTTTCCGGAGTAGTTAGCTTAATATTATTTATATTTAAATTATTCCTTACGTTTATTCTCTTAGCGATAACATTTTTTTAAATGAAATTTTCTCATTTTACTATCACGCTTAAAGTAATGGGATAAATCGTTACAGTAATCGTTACTCAGATGGAACAATAAGTTATATTTGATATTAATGCTAATTACAACAGGGAAAGATTAAGGGAATTATGGTGTTAACAATTTTATATTTCTTAACTCCTGCGGGTTTTAGTTTCTTACATCACTTCACGCCCATTAATACTGTTTTACTTAACAGAAAGCAAAGTAAAAGCAAAACATCAATTATAGTGTGCAAATTATATCGTCTTGGAATTAAAATTGTTATTGGAGCAGTATACAAACAGGAAACGTCAACGAATTATACTTGAAGACATGAAAATTCTACATGAAAAATCGCAAAAAAGGGTAGAAAATGCTTATCAAATTTATCGATAGTTTCGTAAAGGTTTGGAGCGTTATAAATTAAAAATAAATTTGCTCAAAATTTTCCACCAAGTTTGAAAACCATTCACTTAATAACTTGAATAGTAAATATGGCATAATTAATTTCAAAACATCATATTGGAAATAGGAATTTAGATCAGCCACTATCTAGTACGCAAATATTTTTGGTTTTGGTCGTAAAAAGAAGTTAATTTTTATTTTAGATATTATGGTACAATGTTTACTAATGTCGTTCAGTACTTTCCTTCAATGGTGATTTTCGTTTGATATTTAACAATATACGGAAGTTTGCTTTGGTTTAAATAATGATAATATGTGTCACATCCCATTGCATTAGTCGTATTTGTTTGATTGTTAGATTATAAAAATGACGGAAGGGAAATTTTGCGTGGAATTAATACAGGAAATTATGCATATCGTCTCTAATATAACAAAAGCAGGAGAAACAAAAAATTAATATGTCTTATGAAATTCTTCAGGAATGTATAATGAATCCATTAATTGGTATCTATTAGCTTTAGTTATGAAAGTATTAGTTATTATAAGTATACTTAATACTTTAAAAAACATATGGCTAACTTATGCGGTGTCGGCTTAATAAAATAAAAGTTCTGCGGTCTTTGCACTTTCTATTTATCAAAATTAAGTAAGAGAGAAAAATTATATTTTTAATAATTCAGATTAGAATACTTTTCAGTTATTTCAGTCTAATTTAATACTAGTGTGAATAATATTACAAAATGTGTCAACACTTTTAGCTTATCTATTATACAGTTTCAACAAAATATAATTACTAACAATTCATTTCAAAGAAATTAAATAATGTATTCGAAATGACCATGAAATACATGATATCACATTATTAAATCAACATATTTGGTTATGACTTAACTTCCATAGTCTGAAGTTGTCTTAATGAAAAATAAACAGAGAAAACTAATATAAATAAAAAGTAAAACTGTTTCAACAAAAACATTAAACTTTAAAACTATCGACACAAACTTTTCTATCAAAAGTAAGTCATTAATAACTTGTAACATGATAATTACCTTAAGAAATTAGTATTTAGATTTTTCTGTGTCTCTTAATCAGACCACAGTATGAAATAAAACTGTGAATGGAATGTCATCGTAAAATGAAAAAATAGAAGATAGCACCGCTTTTAAATCTTGTAGATCCTTGTATTTTTGCTGAGAAATTGATTATTTTCCAGCGTACAGCTTAGGCAATGCATATAATATTATGACATTACTCAATTTTAATGGATTTTGAGGCAAGGGTTGCAGAGAATCATAATAAAAATTTAATTTATAAGAAATCATACCATTTGGTTTGTAAACTTAAACCTTTAAATCGGTAAGAGTGTGATAATTAGTTTTCTTTCCCAACTTAATCATCTTATAATCTAATTTTTTACCGAAATCAGTAAAAAAGTTATAATCTAGGTAAGACAGCCCTATGGCATTGGATTAGTTCTAGCTGTCTTGATATAATTGCATATTTAGAAGGTAGGAATATTTCTTTTCCTTTTAACATCCATTCGATGGCATTATGCACAGAAATGCATTTCGTGTAAGTATGCCCTTTTTCACGATACTTTTGCGTTGTTATAGCTATTTTTTTAATTGATAAGCACAAAAGAGTATTACTCAAGATAGAATTCCAATACAGTGCACAACAACCATCGGAAAATGATATCATTTTTAATCAATTCACTAAACAAAATATTTTTTAATTGATCTACAATACGAGATGCAAACACAGAAGTTAAAGTACAGAATCTAATTCATCAAACCAGTAACAGATAGCCTCGTAAGTGGACAAGGTACACATAGTAAAATGATGAACACACAGTTTGATCTTGTAGTTGGTATATAGTACTTGCTTGAAGATAAGGAATTAATTAAACGGCTTTAACGTCTTGCGTATATACATGGTATTTTCCTTCTTTGGCTAAATGTTTATCTGTCTCTTTTGCCTTTCAAGCTTGTTCCTTTCTTTTTCCATGCAATGATATTTATGCATCACAGATATTACCTATTTCATGACCACAACATACATTAAAAATATGTAATCAAAACTTAGAAGATATTTTATAAATTTATATACACATTTATTAACATATTCCATGTATAACTGCGCATGTTCTGAAATAACGGCTCTAAGTAATGCCTTAACATATTTGTTCGGCAGTATTGTGACGGAATTTTAGGAGGACTATTTAGAAATTTGACTACAGATTCATGTCAGCAGACTTTTTTTTTGAACTGCTTACATTTCGTGAATGCTCTTAATGTGATGGGATTGCGCTGTTTGTATTCTCTAGCCAACAGACCAGTCCTTAATCCCTAATATATTTGGAAACATCTTCTTGCATACTTGGTTTCCTTGGTTTCTAAAAGTTAAGTAATATGCTAGAGTTTAAGTCTTGTCGACTCGGGATTTTTAGTAACTTTTTTGTCAAGTGCTGTCAACAACTTGACAACATACAAAACTTTTTCTCTATTCCCATGATATAGTTTTCCAAAATATTTCGAATAACTGTTTTCTTTTATCCTCATTTATGTTATCACAATTTCTCAGTTTTGATTTGACCAAACGATGAATTTAATGCAGGTTTGATACTTCTTATTCAGTACTTTTGAATACCCCAGGTTAGACCTTAGACGTTTCACCAACAATCTATTCGTCAGGTTAGATGTTAGATCTCTCACCAACAGTCAATTCGTCAGATTGGATATCAGATATCTCATCATCGGTCAATTCGTCAGGTTGGATGTTATATGTCTCACCAATAGGCAATTCGCAGGTTGGGTGTTAGTCGTCTCATCAACAGTCAATTCTTTAGGTTGAGTGACTATAAATTGTGAGTTGTAAATTTTAATTATGTTTGCGTCATTTTCTTTCCCCATTATGTCGTTAATTTCCATGTTATCTTAAAACATACCCTTGCCATTGAACGTAATTGTGTCAGCTTGTGCAATTATTTCGGCGTCTAAACTGGTATATTCTTAAGTGATATAAACAGTGCATGGTGTTAATTTTCCTTTGTAGTTTCACTAGTTGAATCAAACGCAGAAACCATAGATTTGGGGTAAAATTTACGATGTGTTTTCTGAGCTCTGCCAATATTTCGGTACGTTGCCTTTTGAAGATAATCATTTTTTATGCCAACAACGCTTTGCGCCTTTTTTTAAATCAAGTAAAGTCGTGACTTTAGTCTCTATCTCCACTCTGTCCTCTTCTCTCACGCTGCAATCAGTTTCATCAAGCTCCTCGGCCGTTGTAATAAGCTGTAAAATCTATATATCAATCACTTTTCAAATATAAATGAATACTCATATATTAGTTTGATAAATAACAAAACTCTATAAAATATTCTTACCTCGAAACCTTTTTATTTATGAATGTAGTAACTGTATACTGTTGATTAAGTCTAATAAAATGTTTACGGAACACTGCGCAAGTCTAAACATTATAATTTAATATTACCGCCGATGTATTAACGTGTGTATTATGTCTAGAATACAAGTTTCATTCTTACTTTACTACAACAAATAATAAACAGTTGTGTTCATTTACCTTTTCGGTGGCTAAAAACTGCCAGTTTGTTGATAAAGCCGGGAACATAAAAATAATTCTATGAATTTGCAGCTGGTGTTAAATCAACATGAGATAATATGGCGCTCTGACGACTGGTGCGGTTGTAATACAACCAATGATTTACGTGCTGGCACTATTATCAGATTACATTCTGCGATTGGCTAATTATGAAATTTTATGTAACATCGTTAGTAGCGCGCCGAAAATCAAATGAAGTATAAAACGTCATATCAATTTTTACCGTGTTGTATTACAAGCGACGAAATTTTCATAATATCATTATCATAAACATAACATTATGGATTAAATAAGAGTATTAGGTCCTGTTCAACAATTTGCAGAAAAATGAATAAAAATACTATAATTAATTAATAATATAAATACTAACCTGAGTATCCTTTAGCCATCGTCAAAGGCAGTAGGATTAATTTTTCACGTAGGCTACTTTAGCCGTATGTGGTTTAATTCTTTTACTTAAACTCGATTTAGGTATATTTTGTTTCCAAAATATTAACACATATCGACGTAATAAGAATATTCCTTAGACCTAATAATTCTATTTATTTAAACTAAATACGGACGAAATTATTAAAGACACCAGTAATTTTCTTCGCCCTACATTTTAAGACTTTTTTTTAAGTAAAATCCAACATTGAAGTTATATTTTTTATATTATAAGTAAAAAGACTTTGTGGGAAAAAGTTGATGGAAAAGAAAAATTACTACAAGAAACCTCGAGGCAAGGCAACAAAGCAAACAAACTTATTAAGGACCGTCGGCCAGTCTTGCTTCTTGAGGGGTAATTTCGTGTATTTTTGTTCGTTTTCTTGAAATTTATGTCAACGTCCTATCTTCATCTTACTTAGTTTTTCCAAAGGCTAGAGAGACATATTATTATTCAAAGCAAAATGTGTTACTCAGCAAAGGAAACTCTATATCAAGGTTTTATTGCTGACAACAAGGAAGCTATAATAGAGAAGTGCGTATGGTCTATTAACTAAAAACTTTCATTTGTATCATGGTATCATTCGAACCTAATTGTAAAATGTATTAGTTATTTGTTTTTTTAATACTTTGTTACATTATGAGGGAATATTACAAAATGATGAAAAAAAACGGTAGGAATAATAGATACTTTTATTGAAATTTTATATCAATAATATATTGTGCAATTATCTTGACGTCATATTTAGATTATGCGGAAATGGAAAAAGATCACCTGAATTTTTTTATAACATAACTATTGTTCTCTAGTTAAGCAGTACAAGTGGAAATTTTGAAAACATTTTACTAAAATTTTTTTTTTCGTAGAGATGTGTTTTAAAAATTACATTTCTTACACAAATCACGGTGTGAGATTTTTGACTGTTAATAAGTGAAAATAAACTTTTCGGTAATTTTGTATTAGCGTTTCAGATATTTGTCAACTCAGAAATATTTTCAAACGTCACAGAATAAAATTTTTTTCTGCCTTTCTGTTTATCGTTTGCGTATTTTTTTCTAACATGGCGCTCAACAGTAGGTAGTCGATTTTTTTACAATAATAGTAATTCGAAATTAAGTAATTATAAAAATAGACAATAATTAATATTTATTTATTAATTAACTTGATATCCATGAAATTATTTTTAATTTTTTTTTGTTTTGATTAAATTTCGCGTTTAAAAAATTGCTTGCGTCCTCGTCCGTTGGTCTGTATGTATGTACGTATGTAAATATATAAGTTGCAGTTCTCGACCGATTTTAATGACTTATTGTTTCTTTCACTATGGTATACTGTGTCTTTTACTATGATATATTAAGAAATTGAATTTTTATAAACAATTTTCTCGTACTCGGCGACCGCTTGCTCCTTTGCTACAGAATAAGCTAAAAGCAATTAGCTTATTTTTTATTTTCATCTTCACTTTACATTCTTTTTTTTAATAAATAATAAAAAAAAGGCTGTGCACTCTTGGTTTCACCGACGATTCAATAATATCGCGTTCATTATTCTGTCGTTAAAGTTATAATAAGTATTATAACTGTATTTAAATATGAACATTATTGACATCTGAGTACTGACCTTTTTTATTTTATCGTAATAATGCACATAGCGTACCTTATAAACTTTTTATGTCTGTTTTTTTGTATCAAACGTTTTGAAGATGTTGATCATTTTGCGATAATCGGAAAATTATTTTTTGTCGAAAAGATATTTTAATTCCTAGTAAAATTATATTTTTATTAAACAGTCTTGGAAAGTGAAGAGTTTGTTTAGATAAAACTAAAAACTTTCTCAAAAACTTATCAAACGCATCAAAATCAGACCACTTACATGAGATCTGATAATTTCCAGAAATAATCCTTTTTTGAAAGCTGAGTGTATTATCATATGCATCATTCCGTATGGTTATAATTGCTATTACCCTACTTTTAAACCCAATTTCTCTAACTTTAAGTTGGTTCCAAAGTAATTATTAATAATGTAAACTTACTTATTTTAGTTCTCTCATGTTATACTTTAAAATAGTTTTCAATGTTTGGTGAGTACGAGCACGAATACGAATACTTAAAAATTGGCGAATACGAATACTTGAAAACTCTTCAAAAATAATACAATTTTTTTATATTTGAAACATCGATAAGATGTAATCATGTCGACATATATAGGCTAAACCTTTACGTAGTTTTCAAAACTTATTATTCAAGATTGTATAAAACGTATATCTTAAAGTTTATTTACCGTTATCCGAGAATAAATTATAATAAGATAATATTATAAATTCACAGACAACCACAGCTATAACTACTTCTTTATACCCTCCTTACAAATAAGAATAGCTATCCAGGAAGCGACAAGATTAATCACATATTCTGAAAAGACTCAGTGGATATAAAAGCATAGTTTAAACTTTTCTTTCTTTGTCTCTTTTCGTGATCTTACAAAATATTTATCTTAAAATCTCTTTATCTTTTCGCAAATGAAATAATATTAATAAGATATTATATAGCCACGACTAACCAAGATTATTTTGACTTTCTCATACATTCATTGGATAAAGAGATATTATCTCTCAAGGATGTCGGGATAATAGCCCCTTGTCCGAAGTAAAATGAAAAATAAACAAAGATAACAGTAATTGCTTTTTTTCTAGTCCTTCCACCCATCTCCTCTTATCTGTATAATCATCATCATATATATTAATACGCTAAGGTTAAGTTGTTACACTCCCTTTTTAGAAAAAACCTCACAACTAATCCACATAAATTATATATCATTTTATAGATAATTGCTTGCTCTACCGGCATCCACAACTAAAAAAATTATCATTGCTATTGTTTTTGCAAATTAATTAATTATTAAAATTATATACACAAAACAGCGATGCTGCCATCTAACGGCTCGACGTCAATATGATTGACGGTCGGTAAAATTTTTGTTTAATTTCAAATCCACTCACGTATAAATAAAGTGGCGCTTTAGCTCAATGCTTTTGATACTTGCGCCTCTATATGTCAATTTTAGTAAAATATTTGTTTGATCTGTCATCTGAGCTTCATAATGGAATAAATAATGCGAAGACTTCGCACGGGTCACGCTAGTATGATAATAATAAAATAAAATATGAACCCGCTGAACCGTTGTTAAGTTTTGCGTCATCATAATAAAAGTTGATAATAAAATTACTATTGCAACTGTAGAATAACATTTTCTGCCTTTAAAATTTTCACCTTCAGTTCCTCAAATATCAAAGTATTAAAGACTGAAGAGACGTATTACAACCCACCGAAAGAGTAACTTTCAGTTGGCGATAAGTTATCGCAGAGGCGTTTAACTGCTGATAACGAAAGCGCTGTGACGCTGTGAGGATATTTTCGTTCATTAATGTGAAGAATTTTTTTACGATGAAAACTATGCGACTATAGTATTTTAATAAATCTCAAATCTAAAATATTTTAATTCATTTATTAATTTGCCAAAAATTAACTTTAACTAATACAATAATATTTCAATGATTTTAGAACATTTTTTTACAAAATAAAGCAAAATGTCATATTTTCGGTCCTTGGTTCAATGAAATTTTGTGAATTCTAACTGTTGAAATATTTTCTTTAGTGTCTAAATACGTAAATAATTGAATTGCGATCTAAGTGGAACTCAATGAAATCAGTTCGGGAGAATTTATAATTAGTGTTTTTATTCATCTGCCCGTATTTCTAGTTATTCCTTTTCTTAATTTCAATACTTAGAAACATTATACTCATTTTTGCATATTAAACTAACTTTCCTAAATAACCTTTGGTATATAAAACGCAAAAGAATAGAAGTTACGTCCTCTATACTGATTAAGACTGGAACGATTTTTTTACATGCGCATCATTAATATATTGACAAAAGATGTAATATCAAATTTCAAAAATTTTCGAGTAATTTATCCATTACCAAAATTAGTCAATTTATTTCTTATTATCTAATAATTTTTGCTATATATTTATTAAAAAGTTGTTCTTTAATAAAATTCATTTTTTACGTTGCCTCCATTTTTTATTTGCAATATTTGACAATGTGTTTTCTCATTTGTGGTGATTAAAATGATGAGTCTTAAATCCATAATTTGAATGAAAAAAGTAAATCCTCATATGGTCACTAAATAGTCTATTTATTTGTCCGTCGGCACAGCCATTTTCAAAAGGAACGATTGACACATGAACTTGAAATTGGCGGTAATAAAATAGTAAGTTGAGCTACATGTACTTCATTATTAATCGATTAAAAATATTTGTATAAAAAAATTGAAGGAGACAAACAAAGTAACCGAAATTGTTATGGAGATATTTTTGGAAATGCCCACAAAAATATCTTACTTTTCTTTTTTAATCCCGAAAATCATAATTATGAGAAAAACATTGTTATTAGAACTTATAGAAACTTTGTGGGAAATTACATCCATGATTCTTTATTTTATAGTTTTTGAGATACCCATGATACATTTATTCCTATGAAAGAGAGGCTAGATAACATATTTAGACGATGATGAATAACATTAATATTTGTAAACAGTCTAGCAGAAAATACTATGTACCCTTATATGCCTATATGTGCCTATGTGTTAACGGAATCCTCATAATGCACGCTTTTCCTGTAATTAATAAACTTTATAGAAATTAAATCAGGAGCGGTCGTCATATGTATTCAATATAATGTTTAGCGTAATATTTCTTTCAATTAATTAAAGGAAAATATTAAAAGATTACGTTAATTATAGTGTACTTATTCTCCAGTGGTCAAATTCATGCATTTAGAGTGTTTTGCATGAATTTTACCACCAGGATAATAAGTAATGCTAAAATTACGTTTCACTTGAAAAATTAACATAGCGTATAGAGTTTAATGACATCAAAATTTATAACTGAGCAACATAAACTGAACAAGCAAAAAATAGCTTGCTTCTGAATTTTTATATGTTATGTAATCACACCTTCAGATTAAAACAGACCTAATTAAAAAAAATTGTAAATGAGTTTAGGAAATTAAGATGCCCTAAAAATAATTTTCCTATATTATGAAAAAGATGAAAATATGATCTCCCACTTTAACTGAAGTATTTATTTAAATATAAATTGAATGTGTTACTTTTAAATGCAATTGCCAAAAGTTATTATTTTTGAGTCAAATTAGTTCCACTTTCAAGGTAAAATATATGCTTAATATTAAATTTCATTTCTCGGTCGCTTTATTCGTATCATTAAGGGCAAATATTCTAATTAAATTTATTTTATTTACATTAATTGTAAATAACTTGCGCCAACAAGTTAATCCAATTGAAAATAGCTTGCCTATTCAATAATTATTCAATATTTTTCTTTGACGCCCCTGTTTATAATTATAACACAATTTGCAGAATTTCAGAATTTCTTGTCCCGAATGCATTAGAAGTTCTTGCACCAGAAACGTGAATCCCAATTAAAAGTTTCCCTCTTACGGTAGCACTTTGCGTATGCAAATTTTATTTAAATAGAAATTTAATGCAGGGATTTATGCAGAAAAAAGCAATGTGGTGTATTTATTCCTACAATAGTTAATAAGGTTTAGTTAGAACTTTTAATTTAACATTTACCACTCATATAATTTCGGTTTTTAAGGGTTAGTTTTGTCAATCCGAATGTCAAATATAATTCCTATTCGATAATATTCTTATAAAATAAAGAAGGAATTTAAATGTATTTTATAAGGGTTTGTAGTTTTGAATTTACAGCAAAATAAACCATAAAGTGTCTTTGCAATTTTTGAAAGAGTAAACAGAAGAAATAAGCGTTTTGTCAACTTTAAGAAAGAGAGTTGTTTGTTAATAAGTGATGAATAAATATATATATTTACACAATGGGATATAAACATTGTAAAAATAATGTCCTTGGCATCTGACAGTCGGAAAGGTGAATTTCGTAGAGTCTTTATTTATTTATGTCGTTTATATTGTTAAGCAAAATATAATGATGAGTAACAGTGTACGAGAGACAAACATTTTAAACAAGTTATCTGAAAATCTACGTTTTAATTGGCATTTGATTAGCAAAAAAAATTGGAAAAATTATTAAATTCACTATATCTATGAAATAATAGAGCACCATCTTCTGGTGGAAACTGGATTTGCGATTAATTTTGTGGCAGACGTTATCGATCTGGTTTGGCATAGCTACTTATGCTATATGAGAAAAAATAAATATTAATTGATTCAATAGTTAGATTTCTATTAATGAATACTAAAACGTAAAATCAATGGTACATTTGAAGAAAATATTTTTGAAAATGAAATGAATTTTTGAAATGACATGCCTATCGCGGCAGGATTGGTATTTGTTCCATCCATTTCTCAAAAACTGTCTTAAAAAAAATTAGTTTTGGAACTCTTTCATTTTGTATTTAATTTACATCCCACATAATCAATGGAATTGAAAAAAATTGTTTGTTTTATTCGCTTTCTTCATAATCTGCACATAGATATTCTCGAGCGTTAACTAAAGAGTTATTTACGGGCTTTGTCACTGTGACTAATATCAGGTAACGTCAAAGAATATCTGAGAAAAATGTTGTTAAATGATAAACTCGATGTGAAATTTTACATTCGGACTGATGCAGCAGACCGCACAGATGAAAATATTCGTTTTAAGCGGAAAAATTTCAGCTTGATTTCGAAACTTTACGTAAGTTCCTATCAATCTAAAAACCACTTATATTGTGAAATGAAATTTTCTCTTTGAGGAAACATATTTGCTACAAACATCATATACAATAAAAGTGCACGGAATAGTAAAATAAAACATATGAATGTACACTTCGTAAAGAGGGAGGTGGGAAAAAATTATTTAATCTTGTGAAACTAGGCCGCAAATTAATAAGCAACATATAAAAACCTGGTGAAATTGAAATGTTCAGAGATCGTTTTAATTGAATAAGCAGTATTTGTTTCTACTCCCAGGTAAAACAAGTTGATGGTACTTTCATTTGCATAAGCCCTCCGATGAAACTTTTCGTCAGGTTTTGGCTTAACGTCTCCTTCCGGAGCTGTTAGCTTAATATTATTCGTATTTAAATTATTCCTTACGCTTATTCTCTTGGCCACAGACGGGTATATTTATTAAAATGAAATATAATCTTTTATTAATAAATTGCTAGAGTATTTAAATTTTATTAAGTTAAATTATCGCTTTATTTTATCATTAAACAATCACGATTAAAGTAATGGAATGAGTTTATTTTTATTCTGATGTGTAAGAGATTATATTATTTGATTACGATAGGGGAAGATTAATGCTAATGCTGTGTTAATAATTTTTAATTTGAAATTGCTGCAGGTTTTGGTTTTGTAAACTATACTACTTTATAATTAAAAATTGTTATGAGGAAAAATGGGGAACAAACCGGAAACGTTCAAATTTCACATTAACATTTGCGTTAAAAAGTTGCGAAAGCAGATGAAAAATGCCAATAAAAGTTATCAATAGATTTTGTAATGGTCTTGGTGCACGAATAAGTATAAATACTTCTCAATAAATTTTGAATTTAGAAAATAATTTAGAGCAAGTATATGATCTCAGTTTTCTTAACATTATCAAAGCTTTCACTTATAACTTGGAGAATAAACATGGCAATGTTAATTGAAATTAGAAATTGAGATCAGCTTATTGTCTAGTACGTAGTCTAGTACATATTCCGGTTTTCACCATACAATGTTACTAACGTTGTTTAATACTTTCCTGCAATGATGATTTCCTTTCGGTGTTTCATATTTTGTGGAAGTTTACATTAAAGCAATAGTTTAAACAATAATAAAATTTCCTACGTCCCGTTGCATTAGTTAGAGTTGTTTGATTATTAGATTATATTAGAAAAATTTGCTTTGAATTTATAAACGAAGTTATGCATATTTTAATAATACTATTATAATGTACTTAATATTATAATTTATATTATGGAAATGAATACTGTATATCCGAAAATTTGTATAATTACAACAATTACGTATTTATATATATTTAGGTAGCAAATATTTATGTCAACATGAGTCAATCTAAACACTGTCGAGTGAAATTAATATTAGCAGTAGTAGCAACGCAGAAGTAAATACGTCAGGAAACCGTGATCAAATTTTAAGAATTCCTAACACACAGCTATGTATCCAATTAAGTTTCGTTTAATTTTTTTTTGTAGTTAAAGGAGTTTTTTTCAATTCTAATTAATTAACTTTTAACAATTAACAAAGCAAGTAAAGCTATCTCATTCAATAAAAGAAAATCTTCACTTCTTTGTCATATTCAATTTAAATTGTTAAAGTAATGTAAATTAATCTCTGCAGAGGAATAAAACGTTTCTATTTATATCAAGATAAAATAAATATTGAATTATCTTCTCTGAAGTGAAATAAAATTGAAAGAATTAAATAAAGAAAAAGCTTTTATTTCGGGTCTTTTGCATAATGAGCTAAAAATATGTCGGGAAATATAAGGCCTTAATTCAGGTTAATTTAACAGTTTTAGTTATTTTTTTTGTAAACTAAAGAAATCGACTCGTTAAAGAAAGTAATCATTTGGTCGTTGTATATGAACAAATAATACATACTTCTTAAATTTTGTTTGAAAGCACGGCATGACTTTTCGTTGATAATGAATTATTCGTTTGTACGAAAACTATTTTTACTTCAACTTATACCGTAATCTATTAAAAATTACGACTATTATAAAAAGGTTAAAAATCTATAAATATTTAGAATGTTTCGATCTTAGAATATTTCTTTAGGCATATTTACATACACTGAAAACTTTAAAGATTATCGTATAATAAAAAGGTATGAACCCGATTATGACCGTGCATGGTAATGGTTTTCTGTTAGTTTTGATGAAAAGTAAGTTGTTCAAAACATTTAATAGTACATTCCACTAAATACTGCCATAACATGATCATAATATCAGTTAGTTAATGTCAGTGGAAGTATCTTCTAAATAATAAATGGACTATCCTTTAGCCATCATCAAAGGAAGTGGGATTCATTATTGACCTAAGCTTGCTGAGCCATAACTGATTTATTTTTTACATATAAATTTCATATAATATTTGGAAAACACCATTTATCATCCTATTAAATATATTCCTCAGTATTAAACTAAAGAAGACAAAATCTACGTTGACGTCTGTACTACAGTTAGTTCTATATGTGAAAACTTTTCTTAAAATAAAATTCAATGCTGAAACTATATTTTTATTTATACTTTATGTGAAGTTTCACATTGAAAAAACTTTGCAAGAAAAATGTAATCGAAGACTAAAGTTGTTAAGAAATTAACTGCAAAAGCCTCGAGACAATGCTACAAACCTATCGAGGATTTTCGTCTCGTCACTTGAGTGGATATTTCGTGAAATTTTGCTTGTTCTCTGTTAACTTTCTGCCTTTACCTTATTTAGCTTTTCAGTTCACATAGTTTTTCCAAATGCCAGAGAAACGTATTAAACACGTTTAGCTTATGAAGAAAAAAATCACCTTAGACCTTTTTATTACCGTAAGCAATGTGTTTTAGTTAATTAGTATAAATGGCATTCGAGTATAGGTAGTAAGTTATTGTATTTACAACGACATGATAGAACACGAAGTGACATTTTGAATGTTTTCTATATAATAAACAATATTTTTTGTTAAAAAATATTTAAAGAATTAATTCTGTTACAAGAATCATCACAAAAAATCCTGTATAAGTTAATAATTTAAAAGAACTTTATATTAAAATTTAGTATTAACTTTTGACTCATAACGTAAATGACAAAGTAACAAAGTAAATAGACAGATATTTGTTATTACATACTAAGGAATGAATAACTAATATTGTGGTAGGTAGGTAAATAAGTAAGTAAATGTAAATATAAACAATTGTTCGACATAACTATATTATAGTAAATAGGTAAGTGCGTATATACAGATATATACAAATCCACGAAGTAACTAAAACATTAGCAGGCATGTCGGCGGATAGGTGGTATATGTATATGTGTGTTTATATATATAAAGACAGGTATGTTTGTGGATGTATATATATATATATATATATATATCTATATATGAACATATTTTTGTTCATTAAACGCCGCAAATCTTCATACCTATTTCAATAGATCTATATTGTTGATATCGAATTCATTATAAGTTCGCTACATTCTGAGTGATATAGGATATCCAAGATACCTACTAAATGTAAAAACTACTAAATCAATTTTTTACATGAAAATTGGACTGACTTCAAATAAACACCAAATATTTTTATTATTTCAGTGCGGAGCGTGCTGATAAGTGTAAAATAATGGAAATACGAATATTTATATGAAACTTTGCCAGCCCAATTTCATTTTCAAATGTAAATAAATTTGCAAGATACTGCTACTAGAAGAGATTTTTGCAGTTGGTACTAAGTGCAATGTAACAATCACCTCTGTGTGTGTGTGTGCACATAATTGAGAGAGAAAGAAAATCATCAACGATTCAAAGATCTCTATATGTGGCAGTATTATGCAAATTTATTTATGTTCAAAAACGATAACTAAAGTACGTTTAAGTACGAGGGGTATTTTCATACTTTTCAATACGTTTTTTATTCCGTCGAAATCAGTTCAGTTTTTTTGGAAAAAAACTTAATTTCCATAAACAACTTTTTGTGTTGGACGACTGTTCTCGGGTTCCGTTTTTTGTGAATCTTCCCGCCCCTTTTCTTTATTTCCCATTGTTTTCACTTTTTTATTTTCTAACTTTTTTTACAATGGCTTATTAGCCAGCTGCGAACCACAGAGTGGGGGTAACGAAATAGGCAGCAGAGCTCGCTGTAGCAGAAATGGTAATGTCTAAAGGCGCCTGTCAAATATTGTCATAGGCATGTTTACTTCTAGAGCCAGTGGAGTTTAGTAAAAATGCCATTTCACTGATGTCTTAATGAAAGAATATATATATAAAAAAAGATGTAATTTAAAAAAACATGATGTCGGTAGTCATTATTTTATTATGAAAAATTTATTGTTTAAAGAAATTACAATAATATTGCAATTTTTTTTCACTTTAGTCACTTTAAATTTTTAATAGGATGTTACATATTTAAGAAACTTATGAATATGAGTGGTGATAACAAAAGAAAAAATTTAAATAAAAGATTAATAATAATTGACAAAACTTTAAAAAATGACATCTATCTCACTTAATATTAACAAAAACATTTAATTAAATATATAGTGCATGATTTTTTTAATTATAAATTAATAATGAGGAACAAATGTGTTTTAGTAACAATGAGAATTTCATTATCAGTCAATATAATTTAAACAATTTTGTATGTCATTATTGAAAGGTTTTAATTATTTACCTTTTTAATACTTTGTAAATTGTTATTATTAATATTAATGTTTAGATGTTTGCTGAGTGTATAGTTTATAATTATAAATTTAAAGTTAAAATAATGAAAAATACTTTAGCAATAACAAAATAAAAATATTAATTGTAAACAACTATAATAAATTTTTGCAATACTGAATGTATTTTTTAAATACATCATTTTTATGTATATCCTTTAACATAAAAAAACCACTAAAATTTTTTTGCTATACCGAATTTATACGTATTTTTTAATAACTAGAGTAAGTTTTTTTAATATGACACGACAGTTATTTTGTATAAAATTGTAAAAATACTTCAAGAAATACCAAATTTAATTTTCCAGATTTGCAATATTGAATTGGAAATTAGATAACAGAAAATAAATAGACAGCTGGTATAAAATGCATTCCGCCTGACATTGTTTTTATTTGACAACAAAAATATTGTTATTATCCTTTAATAAAAGCATTTATTCAGATATTTTTCGTTATTTTTATATTACTTACGTAGACCTTTGCCAGGTTCGTTAATTTGAAGCCTGCCAATAAAATTGTGGCGCCTTTAAAGCTGCTGACGCTATGCGGCGCTGGTGTCAAAAAGGCACGGATTTGCTCTTTTAGTGGTATTAAAGGTTAAATAAAGTTGCGCATTATTATTCTATTATTATGTTAATTGGAGAGAAATTAATATTATATAACTGTTATTTTAACAATGGCCTATTTTACTTTATCCCAATTTCGTACATCACGTAGCTGAGGAAATTTTATGTTTAGTTTTTTGTATTAAGCGTTCTGAAGGTGTAGTTTTGTTTACAGTAATTAGTAAATTATATTATATTAAAAACCTTTTTTTACGTCCAACACATATTAGAATATTATAACTCAATATTCTTCTTGCTAGTTCATACATCCGGTTCAGGACAAACGTGAAGAAAAGATTTCATGTGATACATATATGACGAACAAACGGATAGTCAGGACTGGTTTTTGATTCTTATTTTTATTTTATAATTATTATTTATGTAGCAATTATATATTGCAATTTCGGAGTTAATGATAAAATAATTGATTATATACGATGATACCAAAATCGTTTTCTTTTATATCACTTTTATTAAAATACACTATTCCTTTTTTGTTATTTTGTTCGTAATAGAAATATCGGTGCATAATTTTGCGTACATCTAACTTTCATAAGATACTTCTAGTAGCTTGTATTTGTTTTATTTATAAGGAAATAAATAAATAAAATGTGGTGGATATGTGTTCGAATACGAATCCTTAAAACTTTACCGGTTTGAAATTTAAGAACATTTAGAATAATAATATCTAGAGTAGTCCTAATGTGCCATATCATCAGCATAAATTTGTTACGGTTATTTACTTTTTTTAACGCCAATTTTTTATTCTGATTCGAAATTTGCTTCTATTATCGGATATTAAATATGAATAAAATTATACCTAGAAAGTTCGGTTGGAGAAATTAGTTTCTTTTTTGGAACAAAATAAAAACTTTAAAGAAGATATCTGTAATTCCTATTTTCCAAATTTTTTTCCGACACAATTTTTTCTGTTCTGTTATCTATAAAATTATTTTTGTGCTCTTATCTAAGTTCTGCGTTTATGTAGAAAATATAATTGCAATAAAGTAAAAACACGCACAACCTCTGTCAAGTTTTATGACATTATTAAAAAAAAAGTTGATAATAAAATCGTAACAGAGGCTGTAGAATATAATTTTGCCGAGGAAGGCAGATAACCTCTTCGCCGAATATAATTTGGATATGAAATTTCTCTGCCTTTTTATTATATTTACCTCCATTTTCTCAACTTAAGTAATGACCGGAGAGACGTACTGCTACCAACTGAAAGAGTAATTTTCAGCTAGCGACGAGTTATCGCAACGGAGTTTTATCGCTGATAACGAAGGTGCTGTGACGCAGTGGGGATATTTTCCTTCGTTAATGTTAGGGATGTTTTATGAGACGGAAACGTTGGGATTAAAAGATTTTACAAACATTCAATGCTGAAATCTTTTATTTTTCTTTTGATTTGTAATTATTCACGTAAAAACCAATTTGAATCATAAAAAACCTTTTAATATTTCCACGATATTTTTCTAAAATGAAAGTAAATTAGCTTTTTTGGTTCCAGGTATAGTTATTTTTCAGTATTTATCTGAATAAGTAACTTAGTCTTCATCTCAGTGAGACTTAAATGAAACACCTTTACAATTCTAGTAATTGTTTCTATTTTAATTTTAATATTTTAAAGAACTTGAGTTCATATTTTTAGCTCTAGCTGTTCATCGTTTTACATTACATTTCGAAAACTTTTCTAACTTTGTGCTCTCCTTATTTTGAAATATTAAAGTATCTTTTCTTAATATCATTTTTCTCCACAAAACGCTGAGTTAGTCCTCCTAGAAGATGCACTCTATATGACCAGAAAGATTCTATGATATGTGCATAATCAATTTACCTACAAAGGACCAAATGTCAGATCTCAGAAGGTTTCACGTATATTTTCCTTAATTTCCTCATTCCGGTTGTCCTAATTGTTTATGTTTAATATTTAAGTGCTTGTTTTTTATTTGCTACACAAAACTCTAGATTACATATGTATTTTATCCCTTATTTCTCTTTGTTACGTTTTCTTCGTTTCCCTATGTCTACTATATAAAAGTTTATTTTTTGTTGCTGTACTACAATGCTAAATTATAAAGATGCGGTCTATACGATTGGAACGCATTGTTGATATGTGTATAATCAATACCCTTACAAATTATTAAAATATCAAATTTCGAACGTTCATACTTACATCTTTACCTCATTTCATCCTAACACGCTATCTTAATTTCTCTACGTTTTATATTTAAAAGTTTGATTCTTATTGCTAAGTGTTCTATACGATCGGAACGCTTTGTCTATATACGCGTAATCAATATATTCAAATGTACATCAATATATTAAAATTTTTTCACATAAATGTTTCCCTTATTTCACTCTTTTGCATTGTCTTGATTTATTTGTTTAATACTTGATAGATTGTTTTCCGATTTCTATATGTATAGTTTAGTAATAAAAACAATTAGCTGCAAAAAGCTACTTTGAATGTAAAAAAAAATTGTTACGTTCTTTTTTAGGGTTCTGGGCCTCAAAAATAAAAATCACTAAACGTTTATAAAATCATTCAAATATCGGTCCATGTGTATGTATATCACGGCTTTTCTTTTCATGAAATTATTAAAGTTCAAACTTGATATTTCGTTTAGTAACAAAATATATTTAGTAGCATATTTCAGTAATTAACAATAACTAATATTTAAACAAAAATTTTAAAACGGATAAATCAAATAATCGACAAATCAGGTAATTGGAGAAATATTTTTTTCCAAATTTTATGTCAGACAGTTTTAGAAATATTTTTAAAAATTGGATATATTTGGCGTTAATTTTGTAGAAATTCATTATTCGCAATTAAATGAAACTACGTGATGTAGTATTATTTCTACTTTCTATAATTTCTTTACCACGATCTAGGTTTCGTTGTATTATAACATCTTCAGGTGGGATATTAGCAAAGATTAACTCTTGGGAACATCCAACAGTATTTATATGTTTCAAACATAATAGCGGAAGCCAGGTTTGTACGGGTTTTCCACTGCTAATGTTTATAAGTTTATTGCAGGGTCGCTGTGTAGGTTTTATTATATTTCCGAGAGTTATATGATATACCAGTATTTTAATAAGGGTAATAAATTCAATTGTTGTTATTGTGTGAGGCTGTACAATGCAAATGTTCCGATATATGTAATAAAATTAAATGGAACTTATTATCGGTAATATAATTATACAAAAGCAAGGGTATCTGCAAGTAAGGACAAGGTAATACCACTGGTTCTACATATCTCCAGTTTTATTTATTCATATATTTATTAATTTATTTCTTCGAATTTTTTTTATATATTATATTTGGGCTGAAACAATTTAAAGAGTACTGTAGTATCAATGTTGCCTAATTATATTATGTCTAGAAGATATTAAGTATGGGTGATGATATTATATTTAGTTGTTCATTTAATATATTAACCTTGGTATATTTTTTATGTCTGTTTATTTCTAATGTTTCTAGGATATTAAGTTTATTAACTTTTGTATTTATTTGTAATATATAGGGAGCATTATCAGTATGGGGGTGATGGTTATTTTCAATAAGATGTTTAGCAAAGTAAGATGTATCTGGTTTATTATTTCACCAGCTGGCAATGTGTTCTTTATATCTTGTATTAAAATCTCTATATATAAAATTAATTTCAAATTGCTACATACTACTTATAAATCTCACTTTCTTGATACAGACTCAATACTCTTACTTTCATCGATATAGAAACAAAATATCCAAGAAGCTGAACCTGAAGGTGCAAAATATGTTTATTTCATTTCAGGTTACTGTTTGTTGGCACTTGC
The DNA here is from genome assembly GCA_039881145.1 of Druceiella hillmani. Classification (NCBI taxonomy): domain Eukaryota; kingdom Metazoa; phylum Arthropoda; class Insecta; order Lepidoptera; family Hepialidae; genus Druceiella; species Druceiella hillmani. The sequence goes on from JAYKKI010000131.1 coordinate 510,991, forward strand.
TGGTGATTATATTGAAAGTATTCAATTTGTAGATGGCGATTGTCCTGACTATAATTATTTCACAACTTAGTTCACTTGTAAATAACTTTCTTCAATGAAATAAGTCTTGTATTACTTTAACGTCAATGTCCGTAATTATAATACGATTTGCATCAGAAGTTAGTTAAAACGTCTTGTCCCGAATAACAATTAAAAAATTACCCAGTTTCGGCAGTACAGTACGGATGCAAATTTTATTAAAACAGAGCTTTCGCAAACGGATATATGCATACGAAGGTAATGCACTTGGAGTTAGTTCTATCTAGAGACTACAATGGCTTGTACTATTTAGATAGAACTCCTAAGTAAACATTTGCTAGTTATTTGGTTTCTATAAAATGGTCAATTTTTTTCAAACTGGAAGCAAAATATAATTAATATTTGTATTTCGGCAAGTTAAAGTATGAAGTTGAATTTTTTTAATCAATGTCTTGGAGTCTTAATTTTTAGCGGAATTACCTGTATATTACGTTAGTAATTTTTTTTTATTGTTACGAGTTTAGTTGAAGTTGAAAAAGAGGGCTCGTTACAAAGTAATGATAAAATGGATGGGGAATTCATGTAGTAAAAATAAAGCATATGGCGAGGGCCAATTAAAGAGGTATATTTCGATTACCTTTATTTTTTATGATGATAAAAAGGTGGCAGTGTAACGGATAAATATTTCAAATAAGTTATACACTTCCGAATTTGCATGTTGATTACGGAAAATAATACAGCGCCCTCTAGGTGACGTGTTATTACTTATGTACTTTAAAGTGTACACTATTCCCACGTTTCCACCCAGCTTAATTCAGGGGGGCCCTGAGATAACCCGGGTCGAAAGGTGGTTATAATGAACACATTAAAGCACATAAATAATTACACGTCAACTGAGACCTGTAATATCCCACTTCAAACAAAATAGGGGACCTTTCAAGGTCCCCTGACAGCATCCCGTATCTATGAGCTAAGCGCTTCCACCAAACAGGGTTAGAGTCTGTCCCCACCCAATGAATTATTTGTGATCTCCGTTTTTTCAAGAACACATTTAGCGAACGCTATAAATGACTCAAAGATTGGTGCATTCTCAACCAACATACGGTGGACTCATTGCAGCGAGAGCATTTTCATACCGCCAACCAGAACACTAGACCTGCTCCAGATAGCGTGCCCGTACCTACCTACGTCACACGAGAAAAAAACATTGATAAGGTAATTAAATCACCTCGAATTTCAAAATTCCAGATATTCGCTTGAATTTAAAAACTTAAATATTTCACCGAACGTGAACGGAGTATGTTAATCGTAGTGTAAAACACGCCGGTTTTGAAGAAGGTATCATAGAATAGGAGTACGATTATTTCTGACAATGCGTCACTAATATTGGCGAAAGAGACGAAGAAAAGGCGAGTGCGGTGAAAATGAAACCTTCTTTTCTAATTTCGAAATGAGATAGGAGAACATTTTGTTCTTCGTGGAATAAACGGCAGAAGTAAAAGTGCTGCCATAGTTTTATTTTATTTTTATTGATGTTTCATGAAAGTGTTACATCGAAAAATTTCTGGTGACGCTGTTTTCTTTACAATTTTGACTTTAGCAATATTAAAGTTAGAGAGGGGTGTACATACTTTTTGTAAATTTTCAACCATATCCCAAGAACTCCCATTTTACATGAAGTTACAGAAAAAATGGTTTTGGATCCTCACTGAATTTTCGGAAAGTAATGTAATAAAATCGAATTCTTAATTCTATAAGCCTAATATTAATAACATTATGATTTGGTAAGAATTTAAATTAAAATTGTTGCACTTTTATTTAAAATGGTTTTCCGATACAAGGATTTAGTATGATATTTCGTAATGCATGTATATACCATATGGTTAAGAGAGTTATTATTGACTAAAGTATATAAACATCACCTCGCCCCCCCCCCCTTCTTTCGCTATGTAGATAACTGAAGAAAATAGGGCGGGTACGATTTTTTCAAATCCACATATTTACTAAACTGCTTAAGATAGGAGTATAAAATTTTCTAGAGTTGACATGAATATATTATTTAACGACAAGTTTTAATAACACGCAAATAAAGATGCATATGATTAATTTCTGCTATATATGTTTAAAATGGCACTAAGGAAAAAAATATTTGTTTTTATATTTTCTAACATGGTGCCAAGTGCCTTTAATAATAGTAATGAAATATATCGAAAGAAATTACTAGTATGAATAATTATTTTAATGAATTGTATGAATATATAAAAACAAGCACTCAGAATAGGATGTTATTAATATATACTAATATTTAACAAATATTAAATATGGTTATAATGATGCTGACATCTAAGAACATCATTTTTATATAGCAGTATTTCGATTATTATTTCTCATTCCTTTCTTTGAATGGTACACATGGGTTCATTATAAGTATACGATGGGTGATAAGCGTGCTTTCACCTTAGCTTATAAGCTGTTTAGAATATTCATTACTGAGTAAAATGTTTTTATTAATAAAAACTTAACATATTTTTTATTAATAAAACTTACTTTCTTGTTTACTAATAAAAACTTAATATCTTGTTTCGCTATCGTAAAAAAAGTTAAAGATATTTTATTTATTTACAAAAAGAACCCCAAGCGTAAGCAGTATCCCTCTAACATTGTCTTTTTTTTGTTTGTTACCTAATAACACCGCAGCTAAATAACAAATCGCTACTAAATTTGACATGTCCATATTTTCTGTAGTTATATAACCATCAGTTACTGTATAAGTTTTTTATAAATTGAATACTAATTTACGGAAAGTATATATTTTTCATTCCAGCACGCTCAAAAGGTTCGATAGACTTTAATGAAATTTTGTGTAGATACAGTATGTGAATCAAATTTACTTACAGTAAGGCCAAAAATTAAATTTAGAAGCCTTGATAAAATTGAATTAAAACTAAGTTTGAATGAAAATTATATAAAAATGAATAAAAAAAGTCTCCATAACTAAAAAAATAGCCAAACACAGCAGTGTATTTTGCGGAAGTCATGATGTCAGGCCTCTAGATTTAGCCTTTCGAACTTGCTGTTTGAGCCACCCGTAAAGACTACATAATCCAAGAGATAGACTGTGGGAAAAAACTTGGTATTTTTTATCAGTAATAAAACTCCGGAGTGTTATTTGAAAGCACGTAATCGATTACTCGATTAAGAATATTATTAGAAATAAAACTGACTTCCTAACATTTTGTGGAACTAGTAATTATATGAAAGATTTATTACAATTTGCTTCTAATAAACTATATTCGTTACTATACTAATATCATAACTAGCTAAACGTATCCCGAAGACAACTGGACATTGTCGGTCCTGTGGTCTCATTGATCGTACCTATTCATGTAAAACCAATCTATTATATATGAGTAAGGACAGGAAAAATGTATCTGCGTATTTTCATAAGATTTTAGTGAGTGTTGATACTATTACCGAGATATTTACGGTTTTAATTTTTGCAATTTTATCCTTGACTAAAAACTGGAAAAGTGCTCTATATTCATTTATAAAGCAAGATAAAATTTTTATATTTTTAAGTATTTCGAATTTGACATCAAGAAACATTAAAAATAAAACCGTAATATACAAGAGAAGAAAATTGTCGTAAAAATTGGCATTTAAGGTGAAATTTGCGTCAATGTTGTATGAAAATAAGTAGAAGCTCGCGAAGGATTTCAAGCCCGCAAGCGGAATAGAACGTGAATCGCGAAGGATCTCAAGCCAGTTTTCTGCGCGGAATAGAACCTAAATGGAAAATTTTTCTGCTCTTTTTGCAATATTCGCCTCTGTTTCGACGACAGTATAAAAGTCCGGAGGATAGGTATATCTCCTAGAAAATTACTTTTTAAAATAAGTCATACTATTTGGAAGTGAATTTTCTAATAACAAGTTATCTAAGCGAATTTTTATTTCTTAGAGTGAAGATATTATGGCGTCATGACTATATTTTCTTCATTACTTTGGAGAACTATTTAGTATCGTAGAAGCTATGTGGCTACAATATTTAATACAACTATTCTTACTTACGTTTAAAATTGTTGAAATTTTTGATTTCAGTTATTTGCAAACGTGTGACTTGAATAAAGAAAAAGGTTAATCTTTAATTAGATCTACTAAACGTCTATTGAGCGTTATGATATAATTCTAATCGCATCGAAGATTAGAAGGGAAATTGAGTGCAATATTTGATGAGGAATAGGTAATTGAATAAATGCTCGCAGTTACTCTTCTCTTGTCCCTTCACATATTGTGTGAGAAGGAGAATTATAGCTCATAGGGCTACATTCCAACAATTTTGCTGCGAAATCATTATCCGGTGGGCACCTTCTGTTCCACTCTAAACCTTTACCAATTTTCAGGACTATGGTCTTTGCTTCAGAGGGAAATGATAATATACGAATATAAGTTGATTTTAAAGTGAAAATATTTGAAATTATATAAGTAATATCTAAAAATAAAGATGTGCAATCTGGGATACAGATAATATTAGATATACTGTAAAAATCGTCAACATCGGTGAAGTTTTCGAGAAAAAGAAATGTAGCGTTTTTTGTATTTTGTTACTTTATAATGATTTTGGTTAAATAAATTAGATATTAATTCCAAAAAATTATGCGTATAACTTGTATTTAAACTTGAGGTAAGTAATCACAATAGTCCATAGACTACCTTTTTTTAGTGGGTAAAGCAAATATATAAAATACAAAGGCAAATAAAAAAGTAATTAGAAAATTATTAAAAAAAATTAATACAATTTTCTTAATCATTTTAATATATTTACTGTAAAATAATTAATTTTCAATTAGTTTGAAAAATCCAATTTAATTTTAATAATTATTAAGTTTACTTTGACATTATGGAGGATCCGTAAATGAATATTTGTGATTTTCTTTTATGGCTGAGTAAAAAATTATCTTCCTTGATTTTTTTAATTGTCATTAAAGTAGCAAAATAACTTTTTTTTAAAAATATATTATAGGGAGAATCGTGAAAAAACAATAGGGATATTTTATTTTTATAATTTCAGACAATCTCTCAATAGCATCTGTTAAGAATTTTTAATGAGGAAATATGTATTGCCTTCCTTTAATATTAAAAATGTAAAATTTATCGATGAATATTTTTATGAATCGGAAAATTTTCAGTTTAGTAATTTTGTGTTTTTTACTATAGTTTTGAAAAGTACCTATTTTCATGCCGTTTTCACTGGAGGAACATTCTAAAGAACATTATATCATTTTCTCTAGAACACAATCAAAATTGTATGAAGTGTTACTCTTTCAAATTAAGTAATTTTCCTTCTATTCACCTTCAGTCTGTATCAATATGATTACACACGACTAAAGATTCCATGTATTATAAGTCTATGGAACTGCGATTTGAATATAGACAGTTAAATCATAGAGGTCATTGGATTCTGACTGAAACTTGCCATTAGGACGATTAAATAGATTCAAAATTCAATTATTTGGTTACTTTTACACAGACATGTTTATTCAGGATATCTCTGTGTACATACACACACACACACACACATATATATATATATATATATATATATATATATATATATGTGTGTGTCCATGACACTTAACGTCTTACTACAAAAACGGTTAACTTTTCTTTTTTCTTTCTTTTTTTCTTTTCTACTAGACTTCTCCTAACGATACATATCGTGTAAATAACATAACTTATTATAGTTTTTGAGAAGAAGAAAATGTTACTCTTTATAAACACATACTGGGCAAAATTATTACATGAAAATGTATAAGTAGATAAATAAAAATGCTATATAACTTAAATAGTTAAACTTATATAACTAAATATTTTCGAAACCACCGTGGTACTTGACAGGATTTTTGCTATCATTTATCGTAAATTAAAGAAAGTATTGCATTATTTTATATTAGTGGCAAATTTCAATTCATACCATCAAGTCGCCTGCTACACATTTCATTAGTGCAAAGCGGATTATAATCTGGCTCCATTATTTGGAGTCCACATAAAGTCAAGTGCAGCTTTACTGAACGTGTGTCAAAGACGTTCCTCCAATATCTGTATGCGAGAAAGTGTGATACTTCCCCTTAAAATTTCATACCAATTTCCTCGTAGGTGTACTGGGTTTCTAATCCTTGCAAATCAGAAGTGACGTTGTGCTTATGAAATTTATCTTCCAGTTGTTAAGGGGAAACATACTATGCTCTCTATTATCATTTCCTTATTTGTACCTAACTATTTTCTGCGCTCACGCAATTACTTTTTTGCCATATCACTCTCGAGAGCCGAATTATATAGATATATCTCCATTTTCCTGTGGTATTCAACTGTTCAATGACATGATCGCGGTCCCACAATGGTGTATTTTTTTTTATGATTAGAGAAGGAACATTTATCGAAATGTGTCATCGTCGTGTTTTGTAGTTCTTGTGTACTTATATATTCGTGTTTAAAAGTTTGAACTTTGTTAAACATTAACTTGGACCGTGACCGTTGGGTTAAGTGTAATGCTTTAATAAATGTGTATGTTAAAATAAAGAAAATAAATAAATATTTCATAAATCAGCTACTATTCCCTTATAGTATCCAACAGTTCACATTCTAGTATTTTCTAATTAAACATCGTGAGATAATGACGTATTTCTGAAATGTGTTGTTATTTGATTACCAACTTTAGATTTGCAACGACCGACTGTTTAAATTGCACACAACTAATTTTCTACCTTTAGTGTGCTTACGTGCTTATATATAACGTTGTGTCGAACTTAATCATGTAATTAGCTTTAGATTTTCATCGACAGATCATTTAGATTCAATACGACTTATTCGCAACTTATGGTTATTACATGCGTTTACATGTTGTATAACATTTTTTTTAGTCTTTGTGTTTACAGAAGGGGTGACCTTTTGTTTCTGTTAAGTTATTACAAAATTATTGACGTTTGATTAATTGAAGTTTTCAGTTCGGCATGTCTTTATTTTAAGAATTTTAGCGAATACTATCACTATATTTGAACTCGTTTGTCAACGAATTCGTCTTCAATAAATTGTTTGTATTATTTAATAACATAGCTTTTTTTCAAATTAATGGAATTCAAAACAACTTAGTTCGACTAAATAACTTCTTCTGTTTAACTTTATTATCTCCCATTCTATAATACAATTAGCACCAGGAGTTGGTTAAAAGGTCTCCTTTAGAATCTCAATTACAAAGTTAACCGGTTGCGTTCGCACAGTGGAGATGCAAATTTTTTTAACGGAGAAGAGTCTCAACTGATGGATTTATGTAGACGAAACCACTACAGCTACCCGTATTATTCTCTGCAGCAAATAAAGCGAAATAAGGCGTTTATGAAAATTAAACATAGTTAACTTGAACTGAAGGCCTCATATATTTTCATCTTTGTTATCACCGCAGTCATCAGGCCTAAATTCATTGATTTTTTTTTGTAATTAATTAAAAGAGATGCTGTACAAAATATATTTTTCTTCAAATATACAAATACATACGGTTATATAAATAAGGACTAGAGAAATTGAATACACGCGTCGTCGCAAAAAATTATTCAACAACTGAATTGAATCGCATTTATTTTATTATATGTAGTTGAGACACAATTAAACACAATTAAAGAAAGCAGAAATAATACTACATCACGTAGTTTCATTTAATTGTGAATAATGAATTTCGACAAAATTAACGCCAAATATATTCAATAGTGGTTGAGACACTAAAAATGGCTGCTGAGAAAATTACAACTAGCATATATATATATATATATATATATATATATATATATATATATGCAATAATTGAAAGATTTCACAAAAGATAGTTTGTAGCACGAATTCAACTCAAGGGTCGTTGGAAAGGAAAAATCTTAAAGTAAAAAGTTCAAAAAATACATATGATTAAAGCAACTAGGAAAATTTCTCAGAATTGTTTTTATATGACATGTTACCTTTTGCTTAAACTCTTACACTTAGTTATACAGTGTTGGTGCAGCATAACCGCCAAAAGTTCTTGTAACTTAGCAGTTAAAAAATACTATGTCCCATAAATTTTTGAATATAATTATGGATAATGTATACTTCAAAAGATAAACTCCATTCCGAAATATTACTTGTTACTAAATAAAGATGTAAAATAAAATTTTGGTCCAGATTCATTTACATAATAATGATCCTAATGCAAAATGTGTATACGATCTTATTTTTTCGTCTCGACTTGTAACTTTAGAACATATTATTTAATATTTGACACCATATACCGTTGCACTCTCCACTTATTAGCCTCCACAATGACAGAAAGCCACGTTTCAAGTCAAAGATCTTTCGCCACACAGGTACCGAACCACAATGCAACACCGTGACAACATCGCGACATTCATGTGTTAGTCACGCCCGATCACGCTCGGACACATCATGTCAAACGTCATTTGCATACGAGAAAATATTTATATTGTTAAAAGTGCGAAGAAAAATATGGGATAGAAATATATTAAATATAAAAGGATTACCTGTATCAGGTATTTTCCATGGCAATTTTAGTGACGTCCTCCTCTGCTTTTACCATATGCGCATTGCTGTACTACTTTTAAAATATTTATAAGATAGATTTATAAATACAATATATGTACATCCTGTGTAAGGAGATTTAGTGACGTACACGGTGATAATTCTGATTTATGTTTGAAAATCTTAAAGAACTCAAGAGAACTTTTCTTTACAAGCACGCAATATTTGGAAATAAATGATACAGTCGATGGAAAGAAATATCCGAGAATATATTGACGGTGTATATGTGAGTTGATTTGCTGAACAGCTCATACAAATAACACAATTCCTATATAGCAGACCCGTGGTACGATATGATCAATATAGCTTTTAGAAAGATTTTACCGAATCTCCATCGATTTAAATATTGAAACCTACATTGAATGTACAAAATTCACAAAATTCGACGTTGATATTAATTGGAAAAATTTGCTGCTCCATAAAATTAATTAATTCAATTGAATTTATTAATTTTACAATCGCTTAAGGCGTATAATAAATTTTAATCTGCAGGAAATTATGTTCGGTTCCAAATTTATGAAAAACTGCAAAAAAATCATCAATATTTTGAAAATATGTACTAATGATTAAGATGTGAAAAAAATTAAACAGAAAAACTTATATTTTCCTTCCTATGTAATTTCGTCTCCAAAGCGGCGAACTCGAGCGTTAACAGCGTTCAAGTAATGCAAATAAAAGTTTTAAGGCATAATTCCGAAGTATCAAATTTACATCAATATTCTTGACTCGGAGACTGTTATCCTATGCAAACACTAATGCAATTTATCTCACTTGAACTGGATGAAAGTAAAAATATATTTCATATGCGGTCGACGCTATCGACTCAACCCTCTTTTCCTAAGTAAACTTCAGAGTTGCTTGTTTCCTATTAAATATGAACGCTCATGAGTTGCTAAGTGAAAAAATATTTTTCCACGCATTGTATTGATCAGTTAAGATGACTTAATTAGTAGTCTACTAGGGCGGGGAATCTGCTTTTCTCAATTTATTAATTTAACCAATTTTTGGTTTCCTTGGAAAAGTCAGTGTGTGTATGACGCAAATTTTCACATATACAAATAAAAAATAATATCGAAAAATTTTTAAAAAACAAATGTCTTGCTATCGTCATATTTATGTTTTTAAAAATAAAGAAACTATAGTCTTTACACTTTCTACTATACTCATTAAAATGAAAAAAGGTCAACTGTGACTTAAATAAAAATAATTCTGTGAAAATTCTTAAAGCTTTTGACTATAAAACTATTTGAATAAAATAAAAAAAGAACTTAATAATAAAATATTTTCTTTCATTTTCTGTTTAAAGATAAAAGAATAATTTAAAAGAAACAAAGTTTTAAATACTTAAACTTTCGTTGAACCCTTATTTTTTATCCGACAAAAACAACGAATCGACAAAAGTTATATCAAATACAAAAATTCAAATTAGCAAATGAAAAGTCTGCAGTTATGAACTAATCGACATATATAACTTTTATTTAATAATATAAAGCTACTATTAATATAACGGGGTGTATGTTTCTGTACATATCACACACATTAAAAAAAACAACAAAAAAAACAAAGCAAATACCGAAAATGATACTGATTCTTAATTTTACATTAACGAATCTGTATTATTGTAATTAGTAAAATAAGTTAGAGATTTAAATGACACTTTTTAATTAATTACTTACAAATATTTACAAATATTTTAAATAGTATATGAAGCAAATAAAAATTGTTACTAAAGTCATTAGGAAGGTAAACAAACATAAAATATTATTCTTTATAGGGTGTAAAGATAATAGGAATAAAAGGAAAAGATGAACATTAGATGACCTAACTTTAATCTTACTTCGTACCTTCGAATACTTATAAATTGCATTCTGTAAATTTAATTTGTATTCAAAAGCAAAATCTTATTTTTGTATTTATTAGTTTTATCAGAATAATATTTACATAATTTTGCTTATATAAGGGGAGATGAATGAAAAAAATAATTGGAGGTAATACTTACTATGTATTAACTGCCTGGTATTTCATTAGCCTAAAAAATTGTGCTTGTATATGATGGTTACAAACGTAAAAAAATGAATCTTCTTTTGGTTTCAATATTAATATTTTTCAGTACATCTCTAAAAAATATACTACTTTTTGTTACATTTACAATTAAAATATGTTAAATTTACGCACGTTCTCATCTCCTAACGACGCACAATGCTCGTCTTGCTAAAAAATTTAAAAAAAGTTCGAAGAAGACTAAAGTTTATTCTTTTATTCTCGCACGGAAAAGTTTCCACCGGCAGTGTCATTGAGAAATATACATGCGAAGAAATCTCGTGAAACGATGTTTTTTTTTTCTTAAGACGGAAATAGAAGACTTTTGTTTTTAATTAATGGTATATGATACATATGAAAAGTTTTCCTTTTGCGTTGATGTAATAATAATGTGGTGTTTGTGCGTATGTGTGTATATATATATATATATATATATATATATATATATATATATCTTTTTAATTATATTTTAATAATTAAATACAAAATTGTAACTAAATTCTTGAATACGTATTTATTCCATTTGAACATTTGCTCGTATTAATAAATAATAATTGCTCATTCAAATTCATGTATTTTTAATACATGACAAATTTTGCACCATGTCAAGAATCTACTCCATTTAACATCTAGAAAAAGGTGAAGATACGTGTATAGCAGACTATGGAACGTCTCCACTGTATCTTTAAATTGAGAATTATCAAAGTAGACACAATTCAAAATATTATTTTTAACTTCGTATTGCTTCTTTTCTAACCCAACATTTTCGTACTCTGAAACATGGATGTCATATTTCGTTTTACTCTCATGGAGTTCACAATAAAATATTTGATTCACCATAATCTCAAAAAAAATACGTATCCACACCGCTGTCCACGTCTTCAAATAGGTTTTTATCAAGGACATTAACTCATCGCAGATTATTGGTTTTTCTCACATAATTTCAGCAAATAATGTTTCAATGTTTTAGAGCGATCTAAGGTGAGATACGATCAACTGGCGTATGTATTGATGTTTTAAGGAATTTGAAGATCTTTGGCTTCACCATCGCCATATATAAATAATTAGTTTTGTTTCCCATGATTATCGTTTATTTTCGGTATATTAGATCGAATACCTAATTATTATTGTTTGATGTACCCATAATGATTTGCTAATATAAACATATTATATGTCCTTTCTTTGGTGACAAATATCAAACACCCTAGATATATTGCAATGGCAACTAAAATATTCAAATAGTACTATATTGCCGCATTTACTTCCTCAAATCGAGTTATTTATTCAAGTTCAGTTGAGCTTGGCTGATTCCCGGCACAATGTCTATCTTAAGAGTTCGACCGTCACCTTACTTTATATGTCACGTATTTAGTGAGTTAGATTTAATGGCAAAGATACAGGTAGCTTCTTTTGACTTGAAAATGACGCTTTACCAAATTCGACAATACCATGCACTTAATAACATGTTTGGCACCTTTTTGGGGCTGAAAATTCCCCTTTTTTTATAATCTTTCGTCAATTTCTTTTTGGATTCAAAAACTGATATCAAGTTAAAAATTTACCTATTAAATTCATTGACCAAATTGGCAATGCAACTGTCCATTTGTACATGATCATTTGTTATATATCTGAAAAGATTCTCATGCCCACCTCATTATTTTTTCTCTGTAATATCTCATCAAAAACAGCATTAAGACAATAATTTATTTAAACATATTTGTTCCCCAAAACAGGTATAAAAATCAACATTTTAGCGTCAACATGTCCAGTGTCATTAGATAGTTTCTAAAATATATCCTTTAAAATTACCAATAAAATCTGTAAAAATTGCATTGCATTACTTTGTTCCTTATAATAACAGGAAAGAAACGAGAGTTTTTAACCAAAAATTCTAATTTCTTTTCTTTCAGGTGAGTCAAATCTTGTATGACATGTGAGTAAAACCCATTTCAAAAGCCAAAAATGTGTAGTTTACATTTGAACTACAAACTCAATAAACATAATCAAATATACATAATTAGTAAAATCTCACTAGCGAAATATTCATGTAGACCAGAATATATATATATATATATATATATATATATATATTTACATATATATACACATATATATATATATATATATATATATATATATATATATATATATATATATATATATATATAGTATAGCAGTGCAGTCGATCGTAACGCGCTAACATTATTTCAACTGTTTTACTTCCATTTCACATTTTCGTGACATTACTTATACAAATTTACATCGTCATTTAAATGTAAAGTAGTTTCGTCTGAAAAACATCGATGTGTTTAAATCAGTTGTATATTTCAAAATATATAACGTGATGGTCAGGAAGAGAAAAAAATATTCAAACCAACATCCATCAAAATACAAAAAGACCTAACCAAAATTCATAATATTTCTTAACAAAGGACAGTACTTAAACCAAAATAAGCTTATTTAATCAACTTTTATTTATAACATTTAAGTTACTATCTCAAATACCACCGATAATAAGGTCGAGCGTTAAGTTTTAGAAAGGTATTTTATCGACATATTTATATCGACCAGTATGTATACCTTACGCAAGTGCAGTCGATCCTGGCACGTAGTCACCATTTCAACCATTTTATTCTATTTGGCATTTTCGTGACATCACCTAAACCAATTTACGTCCTACTTGGAAGGTAAAGTAGTTTGGTCTGAAAGAAATGTAGATGTATTATAATCATATGTTGATTTCAAAATACATAATTTGTTGATCGTGAAAGAGACTCTTATTTTTTGGTATTGCAAATTCAATCAAATTAACAATTAAATAAATATATGTAACATGTATTCAGAAGAAAATATTCACACGAATTCATCAGCAAAAATAAGACCTAATTAAAATAAGTAACATTTCGTAATAAGTGACAATATATAAATCGCAATAATTTTATATCACTAAGTTCACTGTAAAACTCCAAACCTGCAAAAATTAAAACTAAATAACACAAGCCATTGAGATAAAAGCAAACAATGTTTTATACACCGGCAGAGTTCTTTATGGCCAAAAGCGCCGTTTTCCAGATTCGTGGGTTACATTCTTTTATTGTCAAATCTCTATAATTTAATTGTCATCCCTCTATGCTATGTGATACTTTTAGTGTCATCCCTGTATGCTCTGTAAGTAGGACAGTTTTTCCGGTGGATCGCAATGAGCGTTCTGAGCAGTGAACTTTCTTAAATATAATCAACTATATGTGGGTTAGAAGTTATATTAATGGACATATAAATATCAAACAGTCAATTTATTAAATTCTTATTAAATTATATTAGAAGCAGTGAACCGGTTAGTCAATATAACTAAATACATTTTTTTCAGGATTACGTTGGTTACCACCATGTTACCAACCTATTTCTTGCTAAAACATTATGCATGCAGTATATAAGTTACTACCCCGAATACTACCTTTTGAAGAAATTTGCAGTAACGTTAGAAGTCATACACGAGCGTTCACATACAATTCCTGTCCACAGGACGAAAAAGCTGGTATTCCCAAAGAAACATAACACATGTCGCAAACTGAAACTCGTAACGGAAAGAAAAGTTGAAATCTTTGTTTTTCTTTATTCCAAGTTTTTATTTGACGTAGCATCGTAATTACGTTTGAAAATACTTTTTATAAAACGGACTTGCGCCTAACGAAATTTCACCGCGCGACATTTTGTTGCCCGCCTCGGATGTGGAAGAAATTTTACGGTTGATTTGTCATTTGTTGGTGCAGGGATTCTGTGTCCGTGAAGACTTTTGTAATCATTCCGTTATATGTAGAATGAAAAAGATATGAAGAATTGTTTTTTAATAACTATACTTAATATATTTACAATTAAATGAAACTACGTGAAGTTATTATATTTCTGCATTATTTTAAAGGTTTGTAAAGAAATTTCTACTTTATTTTAAACTCTCTAAAGAAAGTAGAAATCATACTACATCACGTAGTTTCATTTAATTGTAAATAATGAATTTCTACAAAATTAACGCCAAATATATTCAATATTTATAAAAGTTATTATCGCCTGTTTTACATCGTATCTGAACAGAGACGTGAGAAAATAAGTAGCGAGGAAAATCTTTCCAACTTTTAAATTACTCAAGAAATTAAAATTTTATTTACCCTAAATGTAAATAATAAAACGAAGATATTGGAGTGTGTCTTGATTATATAAGGATAACTAGATGTTTAATATGTGCAGTCAGGACAGGGGCATGTTTAAGCTATCCAACTGATCCTACTATCCTTCTCATATGAAATAGAAATGCGGCGTCTTTTCTAGTGATCCGTGCCGTCGTTACAAGGTCAAAAGTTAGTTCGCTACAAAGGCATTTAGCAAAGCGTCAGGAAAGAGTTAAACCGAGTACGAGATACCACTATACATTAAAGTTGTTAGAAGCTTCCCGTATGAACAATGAAATCTCATATAGCTCCAAAACCCTTTTGGGCCAAAAATTTAATGCTATGTTTAACTAATTGTCATGACTTATCTGCCAACAAAAAGAAATACTTATTTTAAAATTTTTTAAAAATCAGTAAATGTTTATCACTTAAGAAAAATAATAAAACAAAACACGGTCATATTAATTTTTGTACGGGCAAAGCCAGGATGGGTAGCCAATAATATAAATTTGTGTCGTTGCTTGTTTTATAAACTAATACACATTTAGACACAATGGCAAAATATTATTATTTGGATCGCTCGTAGCCGTTTAACTTTCAGGATGCTATCAGGTTGCTAACCTACAATCCGCGCCACCCAATCTGGTGCACCGGAAATGAGAAAAGCTTTCCTAGTTATTTAAGTAAACACGGATGGCTGGCAGTATGGCGATCCGTGTGACCTTCGAGTTTACAATAGGGTGTGTTTACTTGTATATACAAAGTGGCAGCGATTCAGGTAACGTCACTTATAAAATATTATTATTCGTGTTGTCACATGTGATCTTTATTTTTATCGATGTTTGCTTGAGTATATTCTTTATATGAAAATTAATTTTTTTATTAATTTTTATTTCCCTTGAAATTTAAAAAATTTTGAAAATGTTGGTTGAAATTTTTAATTTAATTTTTATTTCCGTTGCAATGCACTAATTTATTAACAGAAATTTATAAATTTTAATTATTGCAATCTCCCGTTTTATATTTGGTATATACATTGAAAAATTCATTTCATAAACAATAGATTAATATTTAAGTATAAAGCAGATAGAAGCAATTAAATATAAAAAAGTTTGTTTTCTACAATTCAATGAGTGACATTCTTTTTCTTTGTTGCTATCTCCATACAATCTACGGTAAGCAAAAAAATTGCAATGAAATTAAAATATGTGTTAAAGGTTTTTCCATGTACGTGAATTAAATAAAAAAGTCTTAATTTAGACTATTACTATTGGCAATAAATCATTTGATTAAATATCACTTAACTTGAAGTCCATTTAAATCATATTCTACCATCTAATCAAATCAGTAGTTCCTTTTACACAACATGATTTTCAATAAGTTATCCTGAAAAATGTGTTCTAAACAGCCGCACGCAGTAAACATCTTTAAACAGAAATCTACTTCATGTACATAATGTGTCAATATGTAAAATGTCAAAATAAATAAAATGTTGATAAGTTAACTAAGTTTTATTACAAAAGGAAAATCTTACGCCAAATGTAATGTAGTAAAAATAAATTACGTTTCACTCAAGTTATTGAAATTAAACTCAACAAGGCAACCGATAATTATTTTATACAATAATACTTTGTAATAATTTATATCAAATATATAATAACATACTGTCATTAAAACAACGAATACAAAAAACACCAGTCGTCATCATCTACCAAAGGTCACCTGACCTTTTCAAACACAAATTTACTGCGACAAGTGCTTTTTTGGTTGCCATCTGTCTGGATCTACTTTGATAATTAGAAAACCATTTTTCCATTTCCACCGCGTACACATCGCGACAGAGATAATAGGGTTTTAATCTGCTAGCTTCCTGAAATTTTAAATTTCATGCATTTTTATGGTTCTGTATCTCGAAAGGATAAACGGAACATTATAAGTTCACTCAAATATCTGTCTAATTGTCATATTATTCTATATATTTTTCAGTTAGGCCTATGAAATATTTATGTGAAAATTTTGGTAAGGATAAATTAAGTGTTTGTTTCTTTCAAGTTTTATTATTCAAGTGACCCATTATTTGAAAAAGCTAGTTATATAGAACTCAAAAATAATTTTTCAAATTTAACCCTCAGATATTTGTCAGAATATGTACAAAAATTGCATTTTTTTCTTTTATTTTTACACACAAAATAAACTAAAAGTCATTAAAAACAGATTGTTGATATAAAACGATATGATTTTCAAGAAATTTACAATATTTTTACCCTTGCGAAAGACGTGGTAGGCAAAAGGTGGACACTATTAATAATGACATTAACCCTCATCGTGACAATTCTATTCATATTTAATAGGGTTTTTCCTTATTTTTATCTTTCAGTCAATAAGAACGGACAGCAGTAATTATTGAAAACTCGTATAATATATTATAATAACGTTTAAAACAACTGTTCGATATATCGAAGGGAACTTATTTATAAACAAAATAATGTCGAGCAGACATATAATGTAAGTTAAAATGCAATTAACAGTTGCCAACAGTTTACCATATAAATTTACTTTCAACCTCTCAATCAATCCAGATAGGGTATGACGTTAACCATTACTTATCCGATTAATTAAAAAAATCGACGAAGTACGAATCTAAATCTCACATCACGTCACACCTCGTTTGCAGTAAAAACATTTTATTTTATTCATAAATAACGTAAAACTCCTAATGCATTCATATTTAATAAAACATAGACGAATTAGATAGGGAGACCTAAATACATATTATCATGAATATCTTAAAAATTATGATACCCATTATTATCGTTATCATTTTTCCATAACCTTTGTATAGGCTTCTGAATTCTTATAATTTTAATGCACTAATTGAGAAAATAAGTAGGAAACATATTATAGTCAAAATATGACTATATCTCAAGTCTGCAGTTCAAGTTTCTACGTCAAGTGGATTCTGAGAAAATGGGTATTACAAACTGAAAAAAACGGATACGTGAATAATCTTATAAGGGTTCGGTTTTTTTTTATGTACAGAACCCAAAAAATTATATTTAATTTATTCTCATTATAGTACTAACGTTGTGAGTTTCAGTCAATTGTACTTGTCGGTAGTTAGGTCGCGATCAGGTTTGTAAATTTAGCGCAGAAACAGCTTATTCAATTCACAACCAATTTTCTCCATTTCCTCAAACATAGTATAGCATAGAATAGCAATATGGACGTAGTGTAATAACATATTTTTAGTACGTATGCGTAATGAACAATAATGATTTAATTAAAGGGAGTCGAAATATATTCGGTTCATTTTGTATTAAACTTTCAAACCATTATTTCTAGTTCAAAATAATTTATGAAATATGTGTTATAGAAATATTTTTGAGTCGAATAAACAAAATCATTTTAAACACATTTTAATGTGTATAATGATTTCAAAATAATATTTGAAATAATTATACATTGAATATTGAATATATTTGGCGTTAATTGTGTAGAAATTCATTATTTACAATTAAATGAAACTACGTGATGTAGTATTATTTCTACTTTCTTTAATTTCTTTACCTCGACCTAGGTTTCGTGAATCTTTGCTAATATCCCACCTGAAGATGTTGTAATACAACGAAACCTAGGTCGTGGTAAAGAAAGTAGAAATAATACTACATCATGTAGTTTCATTTAATTGTAAATAATTATACATGTTAATAATATTATTAAAAATGTCCATATTTGCATTGCTATTAATTTTAGATTGTTATAAAGTGTATGCTATAAAATGAATCCTTAATTCTCATATACTCAATCTCCCATGTGGTGGTTGATCCAATCATAGTTTTTTATACGTTTCAATCTTTGCTGCAATTATCTAGATTTTTCATGATAAAAGTAATCGTAGCGCGGATAATTTCAAAAATATTTAATTGTAATACAGAAAGAGATCTTTCTCAAAAAAATAATAATATTTTTGGTATTCGATATGAACTAAATTTCATTCAAAAAATTACTTGCATCACCACCAGTTAGTCTGTCTTATCTAAGTAGATATATATTTATGAGGACACGCAATTATTGACTAACTTTGATGATTCTTCTTTCTTTCGATTGGTTGACTACTGTAATAGAATTTTATTGTTTTTCACAATTACTTGCCTAAGAGTTCATTTTTTTTAAACCATTTTCTGCGAAAAATCACCTTTTTAATATTTTGAGAAAGCTTTAGAACGTCATTTTTCACATATCTTATTATCTCTTGTGTATTGTATGTTTTGCTTAGAAATTCAAACAATTTGACTTATACTGAATCCTGTACAGCTTTAAACTAATATAGAAACCTAATAACCTCGTCATAAGTCGTCGCTACAATTCACACACAATCCCCGTTCTCAGAACGCGGAATAATTGTATCCTTAAAAAACGAAACACAGTTGCAAACTAAAAATCGAGACTGGGCAAAAATTGAAGCCTTTGTTTTGTTTCTTTCAAAGTTTTTGTTCAACTTGACATCGTTATCACGTTTGAAATACTTTTTGCCAAGCGGACATGCTCCTGGCGGAATTTCGCCCGTCGACGTTTTGTTGCTCACGTTGGAAATGAAAGATTTTTTACGTACAGTTTATCACTGGCTGATGCAGAGTTTCTGTATGCAAGTAAATTAATAATTTTTCAGATAAAATGGTTTGATTTTTAACACCCTGCCATCAATTTTACTAGTATTTAATTAGTCACCTAAATAAATAAATCTAATAAGTAAATTTTTAACTATTTCTGATTGTCGTATCAATTTGAAAACTTGTACAATTCTAACACTATACAATAAAAAGGTATCATAGATTGGATATGATGATAAACTATGGAAATGATTACGTAGTCTTTTCGATGCTGTATAATAAACCCCTTGAGTTGATTCAATTCACTTGTCTCAATGAATTTTTTAATCATATATTGCAACCAGGACAGTCTGATGATAGAATAAGTGGCCAACAGTGTATTAACAGTGAAGCTAACAAGTTCGACTCATTTGATTTTTCTCAATGTCTATTTTGTTTTCTTTTTTTAGCTATAAATTTGTGCATTACTTTTATTAAGAGAGCGAACGTATACGGAAGCTCATATGATGGTATATGGAAACTTGTAAAGTAAAAAAATTATCGCTTTTTATCTAATATTTAAGTAACTTACATACTGGATAAATTTATTTTATTTCCTTTAATTCTAAATTAAATAAATTTTTTTAAAAACAATATTAATTGAGAAAAAAGAAGGACAAACTATTTTCATATTTTTTTTTATTAAGCAAAATAATTTTACCCCACTTTCTTTAAAGTATTTGCAGAGAACTAAAAGCAAAACATTTTTTATCACATATTTTAATCCGATAAATAACTTAAAATATATTTTGAAAATTAATGTGTCCACTGTTGCGGGTTGTTTTATATTTAAGTGGTGTAAATATCAACTCTTCATACACATAATTCAACCAGATCGACCAACATATTGAGCTCCTACAATAGTTTTCTATAATCACATAATACATATATGAATTAAAGTTAATTTTTAGAAGACTTCAATAAGGCCTATAATGGCAAATGGAGTGCGTAAAAAAAAGAATACGTAAAATAAACTTCTTTTTAAAAAGATACGGAAAGTGTGACTGATGCAAGTTAACAAAATACAAAATTAATACACATATTTTTTTTTAAGTAGCACTTTTCGAAGATTAACTAACAAGAAACCATTTGACGTGATACAGCTATGTGACAAGGAAAATAAAAAAGCATATAGTATGAGATCACTTCCGCTACGAGAGACAAAGGAATGAATTCCACAGTCGACATGGTGGTCCATCGGAATGCATCAATAACCCAGGGCAGATTGTTGTGATGCACGAGATTTAATCTAGGAGTTAATCTAAAATAAATAAGAATACAACAAAAATCAAGACGAATATGGAAGAATAACTATTTTCTTCACCTTCTGTACATATACCAACAGTTTCTTTTAAGTACACTTTGTTAATCATTATTTATAGTATTCTAAAAATAGATGAAAATAGTACTTTTAGAAATAATTTTATACAGATAATATTTATTATTTTTTTAAGAATTGCACTATGCTCGTAAAAATCTTTCTGTGTGAAAATTCGTAAAAAGAAAAAGCAGTTAACAGTTTTTCCTTTTATCAATTAATTTTATTACTGGAGTTCGTAACAACTCGCTACCACTGTATTAAAATAAATAAAACGCGCCAACCAGCCAAATTCAAACAGCTTAGCCACACTACAATTTAACAAGGATAACGGAATTTTCCAATAGAATATTTAGAATCGGAAAATTCAATTCAGACTAACGCTGCCAGACAATAAAACGAAATAAATAGCATTCGGCAATTTAAGCTAGGTAGATAGAGAAATAGCCTGGCCGGGTCGACCAAGTCCTGGATGCCTGTTTCAATCGCAAAGTGAAACTAGTAAACCGCTTATCGAAAACCTTGTCGCCTCTCCCAATATATTTTTATTCAACGAAGCTTTCCCTTTAAAAGCATGGTGTAAAGATGTGCGTTATATGTGTTTGTGTGTGTATTAAGCTTTAGCCATTTATAGGAGACGCTTTAATTGAAAGACTTTTTTAATTTTAGTTATTTTAACAAAACATTTGACTTAGGTTTGTACTTTTCCTATATGTGAAATTCATTTAATAGAACGCAGAGCATGTCGGGAACATTTTATATTTATTATTGAAAAATTGTAATATCCTGCAAGTTCATATTTGTTTCCTTTTCCCCATTTATTTATACATAGATTTGTTTATTGACATTTGTTTATTTCCATATCTTTTAAGAGTTCCATACCTCAAAAAGAAAAATGGAATTCTTATAGGATCACTTCGTTGTCCGTCAGCCTATCTATCTATTTGTCAAGAAACTTTTTCTCATGATTGCGTAGAGGTCAATCTAATTAAACTTAATATAAAGTATTAGGCTCTATGGTCCCTTGGAGCTTTAAAAAATGAAGCTTTCAAGTAAATAAATAAACCTAAAAATACGGCCACTTCTGCCGAATTTTTGGCACTCGCAAATAAATTTAAAACTATAGGGTACTTCCCGTTGACTTAGAGTAATGAAATTTTGCAATAAATACGGTCTCACAGCACAAGTAAATGAAAACAAACCAAAAATCATTAAGTTTTAATTATATTACATCAAAAATATTTTGTTTTAAATAAGGTGTTATTAATATTTTCGTTCCGGACATTTAGACGGAATTTTTTGGCACTCGTGAATAAATTGAAACCTATTGGGTATTTCCAGTTATCTTCGAATAATGAAATTTGGTTAAAAATAGGATGTCACCGGACAAGTAACAAAAAAATCCGAAAATCGTGAATTTGCAGTTGTATCACATTAAAAGAATTTTTTTTAAAAAATTTAGTAGTCAATTCAGAAGTCAATTCAATTCATCCTAAAAAATTAAAAAGTTATAAATAGTTTAATAGGACTATTATGTGCGATTAAATCTTTGTAAATACCTTAATATGTACGGAATCCTCGTAGTGCGAGTTCCACTCTTACTTGACAGGTTTTTTTGTACCGAATATCCAATAATCTAACAGAATGCTAAAAGCCTGAATAAATATACTTTACTTACACGAATCCTTTTTTGTTAAATTCTTTAGTAATATTTTACTCAGTATTTATTTCACAATAAGAGCCTGTATTTAAATCTAATTTTTAAAATCACAACCATAAATAAATTCAGGAGACGAACGATCTGAAATGATTAAACACAAATAATTGTACTTCACATTAAAATGATACATTTTCTACCCTCCTATTTAAATCTCGTTGTCACTAATTAATTGTTAATTAGAAAACTTCATTTGTAAGTATAAGTGTTTCGTATTTGCAATTGTGTATTTTGGTTGCTTTTTGATATGTATTGTATAAATTTTATCCTCAAGTTTAGTGTCTTGGAATCAATTTATAAAGACGCTGGTGACAGTATTTACCTTTACATAGTTTTGTCTTACTAAATTATTTGAAATCAAAATCAAGAAGTACCTATTTCGTTTTATCTAAGTCTTAGTGTTCTCGTTATTTTTGTTCTCGTATTTATTCTCAATCATTGTTTCTTTTTTGGAAATTATAGATTTTTGTCCTAAATATTTCCTTGTTTTAAGCTAGTAGCTTACTTAACATTTCAATACCAAGTGTTCAATTGGGTTTTTTATCCTAAATTTTACCTTGTTTCATACTTACTTAACGTTTCGACACTAAATTAATTTAAATTGGATTTTTATCCTTATTTTTTCCTTCTTTTGTATTAACTTATTCAACGTTTCGACATCGAGTGTTCAATAGGTTATTTTCGTTTTAATTATTTCTTCTTTCATATTAACTTATTCAATGTTTCGACACCAAGTGTCCATAAATTCAATATAACAATGTTTTTTAACAAAATCCTTGTTAAAGAAATACTGTTCTATTTAATTTATAACAAAATCCATCTTGGTGATAATATGGCCTCGCCAGGTTGTTCAAATAATTTCTTATAAGTTTAAAATTTATTTTGTAAGAAAAATTATTTTCTTTATTATATTAATTATCGCATTTTCCACGTATTCCAACTTTGTTATAATATCGATATTTACACATCAGAGGTAGAGAAATGAACTGATAATAGATTAAGTAAACATTAGTTTTTTCTCTTAATAAGAATTTACGTAAACTTGTATAGAAAGAAGAAGAGAAGAACCAAGAAAAGCATTCGCAATAATTCACAACGACATACCACAGAGACGGATTTCGTTTCGTTCGACACGTAATATTCAGTACCGGCATCAAAATAAAAATAAGACCCCAGCACCTCGTAAACTCGTAGACAGCCTACGCAGATAGCGATATAGAGAAGGAAAATCCGGTTTTACTGTCGCGGAAATAAAATTGTCTCGCAGCTCGAAGCGCAAGCTTCCCCGCCGCTTCCCCCAACTCCACGCTCGCAGCCTCAAGAAACGTCGAGATAACCAACTTAACACGCTTTTATTTACTAAGACTCTTCACTTGGCAAATATCGTGGTCGGTATGGGGTAAAATATGAGACAGTTTCGGTTATCCGTCATATATTTTTATTTGCCAGTCATTTAATAAAACAGGTGTATGCATTAGAATTTTTGATGATTCTTTTATAAGATAAGAAAAAGTTAAATTGTTTACGATCACATTTATATAATTTTGTAAGATATATAATAATTTTTGTACCCTTTTTAATAATTTTTTTATCCATCGCTTACCATCACATGATTTTTTTTATTCAGTCGTTGGTAGATAGGTATTCAGTATTTCATCACATCGTGATTATTATCAAGTCGATCCTTTTTCATATCTTGTACCTTTTCTTCAAAAATAAAAAAATGGGAACTTCGTTTTAATTTTTTTAGTAGATTTTAAATAATTATACAAACAAGTGTATTAACATCCGGATCGACAAACAACAGTTGCA
Source organism: Druceiella hillmani (assembly GCA_039881145.1). Taxonomy (NCBI): domain Eukaryota; kingdom Metazoa; phylum Arthropoda; class Insecta; order Lepidoptera; family Hepialidae; genus Druceiella; species Druceiella hillmani. The sequence continues at coordinate 535,324 of JAYKKI010000131.1, forward strand.
AAGATTCTCAGTATCATGTACTTGCACATCACTAGTAAATTAATTTAATAAATTTAATGACAAATTACAGTTTAAGAAGCATAAAAAAACATATAAAAATAAAATTGTATAGAATAATAAGAATTTAATACAACAAGACTTAAATAGCTTCATCATTGTGTACAACTTACCACTTAGTTGATTCTTTAAAATTACTTATTACCTACCTGTCTCGCTACAAATTACTTGAATAATCCCTTCATAAAATTACTTCAATAATTTCTTCGTTTACTACAAATTACTGTTACTGCTGGTTGTAAATTCCTTCAATTCCGATAATAATTTCTTTTGATCATACATTTTTTTTTTAAATTATTAAATAATTGTATTGATACCTCCTGACCACTGTATGAAAGAACGAAGTCATAATTTACATCCAGTATTTCGAGGACGCCCAAAGTGGATATTATTTTCTTCTCTGTTGACTGCTTTAAGAATTCGATGGAGTTGCCTGATGATTGATCGTTGTTTAGTTTTATATTTATTTTGATTTTATGTGTTTTTTTCTGTCCTACTATTAATGGTTTACATTGTATTTTAAACTACAATCTGCCCAATGCTTTGGGCAACGCGTAAGTTGGAACTTTGCCTTTTTAAAACAAAATTAATTTATTTCAGTCAGATAAGCTCGTCGGAGACAGTTCACAATCTCAACACTAAGGAACAATGCTTGGATATTGGTCTCTTTATTCTGTTTTAAATTCTATCAAGCTGTGTATTAAATTTATATAGTAGTTTTTACCTGATGGGTTATCTTAAAAAATAGCAAATATTAATTTGAAAATCTATCTCGTTCATTCCTCCATCTTCTTTGTTTTTTTTGTGTATTGATTTTTTTTCTATGTAAAACTGTTATATTTCTAATTTAACTTTCCTTATTTTCGAAGTCGGAAAAATATTTAAGGTTGACCCCTTTCTGACTATTTGGTTTTTAAGTCCATGGTAGAATTAACGAATTAGGTAGATAATTAGCTTACATTCTAGAAAATGAAATAAGTAATGTTCTGTTTGTTTAAGAATACTTGAATCATATTTTTGTTTTTTTTTCGTTTCAAATGGTTATTTTTATTTAAAAAGCTTTTTTTTAAATCCACCCGCGAACATGTATTATCTCTATCAATAAAAGAAACAAAAAGTTTGTTTTCTTTTATCTATTTGTTCGCGCTAATTTCTGGAATCACAGATTCGACTTCAAAAATGTTTTTCACATTAAAATATTTTTTGTAGTCCGTTCTGTGAGCGGTAAGTTCATACTTTAAAAACTGTAATTGAAATTGAGGAACATATTTAAACAATAAAAGCCAGTGTACTGACTGATTATCCTATGTTGTCCCGCCGATATAACCCCGACTGCAACGATTTTGTACAAAATTTCCGAAAATCTGGTTTAAAAGTAATTAGATCAACAAATAAATATAATTTTACGTTTGTACACAAAACGTTTAGGGTGAAACTGTAGCAAATGTGTCATTTTTTGACAATAAACTCAAGAACTTTGACTGATATATAAATATTTAGATTCAAACATTTATATAAAATAATACGTCCTCCTTTTTAATGAAATGGTATTATTGCCTTGCCATTTTTAAGTACAAAAAGATTCATGACCGCCTACATGCAAATTAGTTACCTACTAGGCAGTAAATTAAAAAAACCTCCTCGACATGTATTTCATTTACTTACATTCTTTTGATCTTTCGATCGAATGAAACAGTTTTTTATATAAATCATAGGCGTACCCGTTAGAATAGAGATAATTGCCAAATAATTAAGTGCGTGAGCGTAAGGCGCTTGAAAACCAACGAAGATTAGTATAGCAATCAAGACTTCATGCTCTTACAATGTTTAATAATCTATAGTGGGATATAACAATTAATAGAGCAGTTTATCGTTACACGAAGGATTTAGAGTAAAATGTATTTTTTACAGCAAAATGTATTTTTTTACCTACAGTTAAAAATATATTTTGGAACTAACAGACAAAGAAAAAAAATATATTGCAAAAACCTTGCACTTTTTGCGGTACTTTTCGATTACTATTATTAATTCGTTAAGCAAAAGTAACGTTTCATTTCTTGGCCTATTTGGCGTCGCTATTCGACTTCGATATAATGTGAGACGATATGAATGTACAGACAGATCAAACTCTTTACGGAAAATTAATTTTACAATCAATATTAATTTTGGATTTTATATTTTAAATTTATAAATCGTTGGATAATCTTGCAATTTTAAGTTTTGAACAAAAAAATATAACAACCAGGTATATTTTTTTCACCTTTTCTCATTCTCGTACATAAGAGAAATTGTTCTATGCTTGCGTACGTAAACATCTGAATATAATTCGTTTTGATGTATGATTTTATTAGTCTAATTTTCCTGACAGCAATGTATACAGATTAGTAAATTTCTAAATTTTACTAAATTTCACAAATCTTCAGGCTAGAAGATTATGACCTGTGAGCGACAAATATTTTAAAGTTACATATCTTAAATAAATACGTAAAATAAGAAAAGATATTCCTCAAATATTTGTACCCAGTAGATTCAATATTTAAAAATTCCAAGGAAAATACTACAGTCAAGGTACAGAGCTATTTGCTAAAGTTTCATAGGCAATACTCGTCGAAATACCGACGCCTTAAGCTTATAAGCTGTGCTAATTTGTTTTGTAGGAAGCTCCAATTTATTTAGACTGTTGAGCTTTCAAGTAAGTACGTTGCGCAATGCTGATAAATGTTGCTTGGATTAAATAGTGCTAAGCCAACTAATCGCTGGTCGCAATTTAAATTAATGCAAGAAAAATACCCTAAAATTTGCGATTTGTTTTTGTTTTTCGCGTGTTGGCTTCCTTGCCTTGTTTCACCTTATTTATTACATAGACATAAAAAGTTAAGTAATAAATCGAATAAAAAATTAATTATAGACTTTTCGTGAAAAGTAATTTTCTTATATGACTTAATGTTTCCTGTAATCTTCGTTAATACATGTTACTATACAAATATGCTACTTCAATTGAGAGAGAACAAATGCGCAGATTTTGCATAATAAAAATATTTTAATTGAGAAAAGCTATTAAGACCTTGCCTAAACTTAACTCATGTGTCACATACATCTTCACCTCAAAATACCGCCTAAATCGATTTCGTATCCAAATCTAGACCGTATTCTTAGAAGATTAATGTGAACTATGATATTTAATTTATTCAGGTGTTGGTAAAATATTACCGTAGCAATTGTCCAATTTTTAATATTTACATTAAATTTCTTAACGCATCTGACAAAACTAAGCATTTCTGACAATATCGCATTAGTCTTGCATGCACGTTTTCATTATTTTTCTATGGAAACTTGTAATCATCAAGTGTGCTCTTTTTAGCACACAAAAACGCCCTGGCTTACTGCAAAAAGCACACCCACCATTCACACACACCCGTTTCTAACTTTCGAACTGTCACATATAGAAGTGTCATTAAAATAAATCGAATAAATTAAACTATGGTTTTAGTTAACGACCTTTTTTAAATTAAATAATTTCAATAAAAAGGAAGTCCAATTAAAATGTGAGTTCCTAATACCATGATAAGAAACTGACGTTTGAACCCACAACGCATCTTGCTTTATATACATCTTGCTTTATATAATGGATAACCCCATTCATATAAAAAAGGCTTCGAGTGGTCCATAAATTTTAGAACATTCCACAACATTTGAGCGTGTTCTGGATGACCTGGGGTTTTCCTGGATGTTCCCGAATGTTACATACTATCTCAAATACTCTCGAATATACTGGACTGTTCTAGAAATTCTGGGGGGCAAAACTTCGAGCCCTTAAGCATGCCCTTCAGGTTAAAACGGGAACCTTCTTCATGGATGGGGGATAGAGTGCTACTACATCATGTAAATCCCTTGGTCGTAAAGGGAGTCGTTTCTGAGTTTTAGCGGCACGCACAATGTTAACTTACTTTTATAATATACATTGATTTCTCTTGAGTGATTTATGGGACGTAAAAAATAAAGCATTGCGTTTAGTATAAAAGTTGGCTGTGAGTGCATATTTCTGCGGAGCTTTATGGGAATTATACCCCCGGGAAGTGTTTCGAGCACCCACATATGCATCGTTTTATACAGTGTGTTTCTTTTTAGTTACATAAAATAAATATGATGCCTGATAATTATATCAGGGACTACGAAGAGCTAAATTAGTTGAGTGCTAAATTTCTATTCATTTCCGTTGGCTTTTGATTTTCGATAAATATCGAAAAATATCTTAATTATTAGAAACATACGTTTTGCGTTACGAAAATTTTACAGAAATGAATCCTTACTATATAGTTTCAGGGATCTTTTATATAAAAAAACACTAAAAACTATTTTTCACTTTGAAGTGACGAAACTGATATAAAAGTTTTTCCTCGGAAAACTTTTCGCAGTTTTCAAAGAAAGAAATATAAAAACATTTAATCAAACGTAAATTTGATTTAGTAAGTGCGTAAAACTAATATGAAACCAGAAAAATCAGTCAAACCCTGTTCTTTTTGAGTTTTTTTTGTTGAGTTAATAAACCTGAATGAATAATGAAAGATTACAATATATTTTTTCCACAACAATACTTTTTTTTGCAAACAAATATTTAATAGTCATTACCATTGGAAAATGGAGAAACCAAGGTAAAACACATTTCTATAGCACTAAAACTCTTAAAAAAATTCACCCAAGATGTTAAATCCACATATTATGGGCAAGTCATAATAAATGACGTGATTTTAAATATTTAGAGTAACTTTAAGATCATTGTACGTAATTGTCATAAAATATAATTTTCAGAAACACGAAATGGCACACGATACTTTTTTCTGCTATTATAGTCTGATAAAAATTACCATGTATAATTTGTGGTAGGTTAAAATAAATATTTTTGACATTCATTTCATGAATATATAATTTGAAAATAACCATTCCCTCTTGTCGATATTAGCCTTTATAATCAGCATGGCCAATGTTTTAAAAGAACCAATTCATTAAGATTGAAAATTTACAAATATCATTTATTTTATTGCAAATATTATTAAACTTGGTGACCCAACGGTGACGCTTTCAATAATTTAACAAATTTAATAATTTGTAAATGAGACGAATAAGTTAACAAAAACTAAATTAACTCAATACATTTCTTAACGATGAAATGATACAAAATCAATGGAAACTTTTAAATACAAATGACAACGCAGCCAACTAAATCCTCAGTACTAGTAACATGATGACAAAGACATTCACAGTAGGGGTTTACACCATTATCGATGGCAATTAACGTTGACAACGCAAATCGAATTGAAACCAAACAACTTTGGTAAAAAGAACGACGTAAAAGAGCAACGGAAGGACAGAAAAGGAAATTCAGAGACAGAAAATAATTAATAAATTGAATTGTGACAAATGAACAATTTTAAGGCCGTTCAGCTGCATTTTACGACTGAAGTCTAATTTCCTTTAACAAATGATACTTGAATCCGGATAATTTGATTTTTTTTAATTTTTCAATTATTTTCATATTTGTATTATTTATACACATTAACATTTTATGGACTATTGCTACATGTGCACTCTCTTGCACTCAAATTAATTAATGATTGAATTTAGAAACCTAATTTTACGTAAAACTAAAATATTTTGTTGAAATATTCTATTAGTTTTATTGTCTTTTTTTGTTAACATTCAAAATTAAAAAAAAAAACAATAAAAAAACAACCTGTGAACTGTGAACAGAAGTAAAAACTGAAAGCTATGAAATAACAGTATTTTTTTTATTTTCAAATTAATTATAATATAAACATTTGAATTTTCGTGACATGTAAATTAAAATTATACACAGCACATCGGTGACTATTACAGCATATCGGTGACGCGAACTCACAAGATTTTACCCATCTTAAAATGCGTCCAATGCCCACATCATAGTGTCGAGTATATAAAATGTATTGGTGTGTATACCCGCCGCGTAGCAGTAGATGTTATAGATATACAATATATGTATGTATATATATATATATATATATATGTATATATATATATATATATATATAATTGAAATTTATTTTGTTTGTATTCATTTTAATTGATTTACGACTATAAAGTTTCAAATGCGCGGATATATATAAAGTGTTGTTTAAAATATTCCATTCATCAATACTGGAATCATTGAAACTAATAATATTCGTGATAAGACATCAAGGAAATTATATAAATATTAAGATTTTACTGTATTCTTTAATTTTCAAAGGAACTGAATTCATACAATGTATATTTCATTGTTTTTTTTTTGTTAAAGCGTGGTTACACGAATACACTCGTAAAAGTTAAAGTTTTCAAGTACTTGTTTATCAAATATAACATTTATGTACCTATGAAAATGTCGATGTCAATAATATTAGTCAATAGTAGTAACACCAATGCGAAATAATAATATTTCAGATAAGGAGAAAAAGAGCTAAAATCAAACGAGCATGTTTTGTCTCTAATATTACAAGTGCGATTAATAAAATATCTATCATAATTATGGAATAATTTCTAAAATTATTTCTGTCATTACAAAAAAAAATAACTTCCTTTTTATGAGAAAATACATGTATTTTATAGTAGAAATACTGGGGGATTAAATTCAACCGTGTTCTCAAATAGCACACCACTGCAAATGTAAAATATAAAGGAGTTTTAGCTGGGCAATATTTCAACTGAAGAACGCAAAAGATCTAATTTAATTAAGGTCACAGGGTTCTAATATGGCAACATACAAAATATCCCTCCCACGACCAGCATATGAAGAAATTCTTCTCACTTTAGACGGTGCAAATTTTGATGAGTCAATAAAAGTAAAGGCAAATTGACATTTAAACGTAAATTTAAAAAATTTAAATGTTAAAAAGGAACCAAGAAAGTTGATTCAGGAATATTTTTCACATGAATATTATGACAGACAAAACCTCGTTCCATCATTTTGATTTCGAAATTGAACAACAATCAGCGCCTTCATAATACAAAATAAACCTTCACTAGTTACCAAACAGTTCTTATTTTTAACCATATATACGATGATACTTTTTGATAAAACATGTTGATTTAACCGACATGATGTCTATTGTTAACATATATTCAATATATTAATTTCTTCAGCTCTCCAAATACATTGATAAAATGTCTTGTTTTTCTACAACAATTTTATTACCAAATTGTATCCACGAGAACGCAATACAGTTGCCAATTAAAAATAAATGTTTTACTGTAGAATATATATTTTTTTGCTATATATTCCGCATTGAAACAACCTATAGGCAAAACCATTGCTTTCATATTTTTTTCATCTAAAACCTACTTATAACTACTATTAAATATTTTAATCCCATAAACGATTGGGAACTCCTGTAAACAACTCCTGAAATATTTATGCCAACTAATGTAGATTTTTTTAAATGTAGAAATCAACTTTAATCAATATAAACATTACAAATGTATACTCCGATATAAAATGTTTTATTCACAATTAAATGAAACTACGTGATGTAGTATTATTTCTACTATCTTTAATTTCTTTACCACGACCTAGGTTTCGTTGTATTACAACATCTTCAGGTGGGATATTAGCAAAGATATTAGCAAAGATCTTTGCTAATATTCCACCTGAAGATGTTGTAATACAACGAAACCTAGGTCGTGGTAAAGAAATTAAAGATAGTAAAAATAATACTACATCACGCAGTTTCATTTAATTGTGAATAATGAATTTCTACAAAATTAACGCCAAATATATTGAAAATGTTTTATGATGTACTTATTTTAATAATAATGTGTAATAACCTACCGCAACACGGTAGGTAGGAATAGAGTGGGGATATCTCCCTGTTTCATCCGCTCTTATAAAATACAATAAGAGTTACTAAAAATGACACTACAAATCGATATTGTCATTGTTATCCAAACATTAAACTTAAACGGCTAAAACCGATATATTGTTAGTATTATAAATTTTTTTACTGCTCGCCCGTTTGTTTCTTGAAATTATGATTCTTCTGACAAAAAAATAATTAAATATCTTAAGATAGCAGAAATAAAATTCCCACTTGATAATTCTGAAACAATAAAAAGAAAATAAACTCTATAGCAATTGATAGATAAACGAATATGTGTAGCAAATGCAAGAAAAATTTTAATTAGAATGTCGTTTTAACAAAAAAACTTATAAAACTTTCTGGGTTATACCATTTTGCATTATAAAAGATTGTAATATATGGAAATTATATAAAAACTAACATATAATTGACATTAAATTTTATTATCGAAATTGAATTCGTATGTAATAAGTTGGTTGTTCATACGACGATAAAACTAAAAATATACTTTACATTATCAATCAAACATTTCAGAATTTATTGGTATAAAATTATTTATTCGAAAACAGTAATTATGCTGTTTTACAAACCAAAAAATAGAACAACACGTTATGATACAAATCAAAAATAAATAGTACAAATCGTAAATAAAACATAAGACAAGCCGCGTGCAAATGCTTGTATCAACTCAACGAATTTGAACACAAACACTTCGCGATCAACAATTACAGTTACTGACACGCATGGAGTGATAGTCGTGCAATAAAACAGACCCATCTTTACGTCCCAACTTTGCGTGAACATGGCGACGGGGCCGTTTCCGTTTATTGCCGAAGTCATTACACTTGATTATCACACCTTTAAAAGCCTGCGGCGAATAATTGTTTCCGTGCGTCGTAAACTCGTTTTATTCGTCTAATTTTTACAAGCCATTAGTACAATTGCTATGCTGTTTAAACTAGAAAACAAACGCGTTTTTGTTTTTATCATCAAATAGAATAATAAAAAGCGACCAAATTCGAGTTGTACTTATGTCATTAGTGTAAGATTCAGTATATATACAGATCTCGCAATGTATAATAAGTTAAGTTCATGCCAGCCACGTTTGATGCGTGTGTAACCTTTGAATCTAGAGCGTTAGTATAAGATGAGTCGTGTTACCTATTATAATAACTTGCTAAATAATAAAAATATGGAAAAACATATGTAACAATTATTTCTTTCCTTTTATGTTAATACGTTGATTAATATTCAGGTATAAATAAAGCGGTCAATTGTGAATCTAGCTCAACGGGTGTTCAATGCCTTGTTTTTAAAGAATTTTATTTATTTATCATAACACATTATTCGTGTTAACTTTCCAGCTCAATGAATGTTCAAGAATACGTAATATATTTTTAAACCCTTATAAAAACCCTTTCAAACTTTACTCCGCACTATATAAGTATTTGAAAAATAATTCAAGCATTTAATTTGCTCCTCCCTTTAAAATCTCCATAAAAACCTTTTTGAGTGTATCGAGATTAGTATGCTTTATAACGAGGCCAAAGAGTTTCTATGTCCAGCTGTTTCTTAGAAAAAGGATTGTAACAGACAGACAGACAAACATATGAGTGATCTTAAAGGGTTCGATTTTCATCCCTTGACATATTGTACCAAAATTCTACATTAGTTAATGCGATTCTCATTCAATCAATATAAACCTCTTTACAAATACTTCGTATAATTCATAAATTTTTCCCCAGGATTATCGCCGCTGAACTGGTTATAGATATAAACGATAACGATTACGCTATTAAACAATGACCTTTAATCCGGAATTAATTTTCCAATATTCCGTAGAGTGGAAATTTCTTAGAAATATCTGTGGTGTAATTTGTGAAAATATATTATAGACGGATCTAAAATAAGACAAATCTTTACAACCTCTATTGTAACTCTTCAATGTTCATAGAAATCAAGATTCGGATATGACTGGGACATATATTAGAAAACTCGCACATATATAACGAACGGGAAATTTAAGAGAACTACAAACCAAAGGCAAATGCCAATGAGATGACCGAGACTACGTTGGCTCGACAATAAAGAGACCTACAACAGCTAAGTATCACGGTATTAAAAAGACTGAAGGCATAGTACACGAGACCTAGATTTTTCACTGGGCTACAACTAAATAATAAATAAGAGTTTTCATATAGTTTCTAAATTTCAAACCTATTAATTCAGAAACTTTGGAATAACAAAAAAAAAGACAAGGACAGATTTCTGTTTCTGACAGACCTCAAAAATCTATATCATTTAAATTCTTTATAATATATTTTAAAGAATGTACAAATAGAAACCTTCTAAACATATGTACGTAAATTTTACTGTTTATGAACTTTGCTTCCCCTACGAATTTGTTTACATGGCATTGAAATAATTTACTCACCTGGCTATGTAATGAAGTATTAATGATTTTAAATAATAAACAAACAAAAATCAACATTATTTTAGGATGATGAACTAAGAATTGCGCAACTATTATTTTTGTAATTTTAAAATAATATCAATAAAGATCATAAGTAAAATCATAGAATTGAAACGATTAGTAATATCACACTAACGAAGTGTTTATACCAACTGATATATAGGTACATAGACCTCACAAGTATTGACAATCGTATTTGCTGCAACTGTCCATAATAATAGCAAAGTTAGCAAATTCAAACCAAGGATAATTTTCCTAGATTCATAAATCCATTTTTAATGCTCAACTACGGAATAACGGACTATTCTCATTTACATTTTATTACTCATGCCAAAAGTATTCGAGATACTGCTGAAACATTTTCATTCAGAGTTCCAGAGACACTCATTACAACACGAGGTCTGTGATGACAAAACTGAAAAATATACGTATATCGACGTAAATTGTACTTCGAAAAAATGATTAATTTGTAAAATAACGTCTTAAAAATAATACTGCATTGAAGGAGAGCTACACGACACAAAAAGTACGAAGAAACAAAAGTACGCAGATCTAATAGCCAGTTATACACAATACTAAAAACACTCTAAATAATGGAATTAATTGTTACAAATTAATCGTTTTGAGGTGAAACCGACCAGCTGGTCGAGACAATAAAAATTGCTTTCTTCCCTTCATGACCGAAGAGTAATTTCCCTTGATAGGTTTGAAATATCAATTGATTTTTCATTCGCTTTGTTTTCCAATTTCGAGGAGCTTATTTTAAATTTCTTGCCTTTGATTTGCTTTCAATTAGTGCTGATAACAACTCATCAGTCGGAGAATTTATAAAAACTCTCTACATTACATTTCCTTTGTTTGGCGTATCAATACGTCGTGGGAAAAAGGTTTTGTATCTGTATAAAAAAAATCACGTTACAATAGCAAGCTACACTATAATATTTATTGCGAGTGCAATAATATTGACAATACTGAAAATGGCCACTCGTATTATTCATTCTTTTTTTTCTTCAATTTCTCCTCCTTTCTACCCCCATTCATGAGTATAATGATCTACAATAATGACCCAGTCTTGGAGTAAATTGCTGGGTTGTTTGCTTTTCTTCTTAGGGATGGTCATTTGCAGGGTGCTTGTGATCTGGCTAATCCAAGGAACCAACCATTCGGTCACGATGTTTCCTGACAGGATTCCTTGACCCACGTTGACTGAATTTTATCTTTCATTATGGCTGAAGTATCTGAATAACTGGCGGGGAAATCTAACTGTCTTTGGCAATGCCCATTTTTTTGAAAAATTGATTTATTGGTCTGATGAGCAGTCTAAGATACTAATAGGATATGTGGCCAGCACCACGTCTCGAAGGAGACAATTTCTTTTTTATCTACGGTTTTCATAGTCCAAGTCTCAGAGCATGCCAAAGTTTATACCATATTTGGTAATTATATATAATTATGATAATTATAAATAATACACTAAAAAGTAGAGAAAAATGAAATGTAAAAATAAGGAAAAAATTGTTAACAGTTAATTTACTGGAACAGATACAGGCGGAATAATTTATTAAAATCATGTGTTTGTCAATAACAAATTCACCTTCTGTTTTCGTAGCTAGTGTATACAATACAGAAATGTCAAGATCTAGATTTTTTTTGATAATAAAAATTGTCGATATTTTTGATTATAAATGGTATATGGATTTTAAATTCGGATTATATTTCTGTCATCTCAATATTGAATCGACAAATACGACATTAATCAAAAACTATTATCCCACGTTATGCAAAGTCGACTCCAAAGGTTAAGGTCAACATAACTATTTGTTTATACCTTTAGAAGTCACCTTTAGGCAGATGGTAGTACTTAATTTATTTGAAAAGCATTAAAATTACTTGTCTTGACGTACGAAGTGTCAAATCCTTGCGTTGGGAAACAGGCTCACAGATTTATTCTTATCCTGTCTTTAACTGCACAAATGGTTAACTGCACAAATGTATTCATGTGGATAGAACAGGTATGGTTAGTAAAAGAAAGTATTTAAAAATAAAATTTGTGCGAAAAAATAACGCTGTAGTACCAGTCCAAATTTTCTTGGTCCAAAAATAGCCTTTTTCCACGTATTTTTGGGCAATAGCAGCCTCTTCATCGTGCTTCAATATTTCACTTTAAGTTAAAATTTTACCAAAAATACGAAGCAAGTATAATTTTAGACACCTGCAATTTACATATATATATATATATATATATATATATATATGTGTGTGTATATATGTATATATATACATATATATATATATATATATATATATATATATATGTATATATATATATATATATATATATATATATATATATATATATATATGCATATGTGTGTGTGTGTGTGAATATATGTACATACACACAGTGTGTACATATATTCTAGAGGGTATAAATATTTCGTTAATTCGATATAATTAATTAATTTAATAATACTATTTATACGTGTAAAATCACGTCTACGTTTAAAGAACGGATCCTAAGCTCATTAGTAACTCTATTAGATTTCGTATCCTAAAATAATTTTAATTTTTATTTGTTTAGCATTGATGTAAATATTAATTTCTTATATAGCCAGTTGTACTATGTGTCTTTTCCAATACTCCGATCTCCAACTATCGTAGGTCTATTTCGACATCGTCGAGACGACACATTCTTGGTTCTCAGTGGAGTTTACCTTTGGTTTATAACTTGGGGTTAACGGACATTGATTGAATCAGCATTGCATTGCCTGAAGTAGATTTTAAGGTACTGTATCTAAAAAGAAAGATTAGAACCCCCTTCTAGATCACTCAAATGTTCGCCTATTACAACCGTTTTGCTCAAAAACTGCGTGAGATAAAAGCTTGAAATTTGGCAGAGTAATAATAAACCATTAAAACATTAACCCATGTACATCCAAATAGCCAATACTCAAAAAAAATTATAGGCAAATCAAGTACTTGAAAAGAATTATTTTTAAGTGATTAAAAATAGCTTTGGATATTGTCTGTAAGGACTAGTTACGAAGCATTCGAGAACATTTTTTGATCACAGAAATATAAAAAAGTATTTAAAAAAAATCTTCTTCTCCCCTCCATTATTTCCGAAATTACGAAAACTATAATAATAAAAAAAGGGTTTTTAGAAATGCAAAAGTTTACTTACGCAAAAGTTTTGACAAAATTACTAAAAAAATACTAGGGGTTATAGTTTTTGAAATATTATGAAATTACATTAGATATTATTGAACATTTATTGTGATAGAAAATTCACATCAATGTCGACGTATGAATAATAAAGTAAATTCATTTCAAACGAGGTATATCCATTTCAGAACTATTGGTGCGCGAGTCTCATTCGCTGTTCACTGGTATTTGTTCTAAACAATTTAATTATTTAAACGTAAATATCCATAAATCTCATATCTTTATTTTTTAGCAAGTTATTGCAAAAATTAACACAGTTCAGTATTACGTGGCCGGTGTGAACTTTCCACTAGTCACATAAGTACGATCCAAACTTGGCCACCTTTTTATTATTCGTTTGGATGACAAAGCAAACACGCGTTTGTTTTGCAGCTTATACATCACGATAATTATACTAATGACTGACTTTTGAAATAAACTGGCTTGTAAAAGTCATACTAATGAAACAATTTACGACGAAAGGAAATAATTATTCGCCGTGGGCTTTCAAACATGAAATACTCGTAATCATTATGGACTCCGCGATTAAAGGAAACGCTCCCGTCCTTATGTTTCACGCAACGCAGTATTGCGGTTTATTGCACAACTACCACTCCACGTGTGTCAGCAACTGTAATTTATGACGGTGCAGTGTTTGTGTTCAAATTCATTGAGTTGATATCAACGTTTGCACGTGGCGCATTTTACAGTTGATTTACGATTTGTGTTATTTATTTTTCGTGGCGCGCTGTTTACTTTCTTAGTAAAATAATGATAGCTTTCAAATTATTAATATTATACCCAGGGTTAGACAAATTTTTGGATGATATTAGATGTAGCACTTTTGATTTCATCCTCATATGAACAACGCACTTATTACATACGAATTTATTTTCTATGGTCCACTTAGCGTAAATTATATTAAAGTTTTTAGCACAAGGCATCGTTCACGTGTTAGAATTACTTTATAATGAAAGAATATATATTTGTGAAAGTTTTATGTATATTTTATGTATTTCCAAAGAACAACGTACTCTCTTAAAATTTTCTTGTCATTTGCTCCATCTTTTTATTTATTGCTCATCGTTCTAAGGCCTAAGCGCTATAGAGTTTGTTTTACGTTTAATGTTACAGAATGATCATGCAGCAATTTTATATCTCAAATTTTGAACACGTTCATTATTGTCTATTTTTTTATTTCGCAAATTATCATTTCAAAAAACAAGCGAACAAGAAAAATAAAGAATCTAGCAAGTTTTATAGAAATTTAAATAGAATAACGATTAGTTTGGAGATAATCATTTTAGAATTTTGCAACATTGTGACTTATTTCTTTAATACATGTATGAACGGTGTTTTCACTAAGGAATAATTTTGAGTACATCATTTACAGGCCCGTGTCAAACTATTTTTGAAATCTCTTTTTGAAGGCTAACAAAATCCTATTTCTTTCTTTTTGACATTGAAAAGACTACAGTTCTACTGAACTTTAATCATTTTGTTTAGTTTAATTAGAATATGTCACTTCTCAGCTTCATTAATTCCTGGACAGGAATGAAATTAAGGCTAACCTCAAATAACCAACTCTGTTCTGCGTACATTTTTGTTTAGTCTCGACTATGTTGAATTAATGTTAGGTAAAAGGAAGCCATTTCAACAAAACATAGTAATTAATTGAAAAAATGAAGAAACATTTATTTCTGGGGATGCGTAAAAGAGAAAAATGTCTGTAGCAGACGGATGCGTGGACGAAACGTTGCACGGACAAACATGTGAGTGATCTTATACATAAGTACTCTGTTTTTTTTTGATTTTGTGATACGGAACCCTAAAAATTCCATGCAATATTGATCCAAAAATTTACTTTACCTAAAGTCGTGATCAGCGTCCATATCACAAACGAAGCGACTAATAATTGGAACATATCTAAAAAAATATTATCCAATTTCAAATCAACAACAAACTTGAAAATGTCAAATGTGAGAAAATTGCATTATTTTCTTGAAACATGAACTAGAGTACACACCGAAAAAACTTAATACAAATGTTTCATTATACATATTATGAGTCCACTGAAATATCTATTTAATAACTCACCTGGTGACTTTATATGATTTTACTTCTTTAATTGTGGAGATGTATGGTGTAATGTTACAGAAAACTCCGTTAGTACTACCGATAAGTTGAATCATTATTATCCAAAACCTTGTTTTATAAAATCGACCAATGGAAGGACAGTCGATTAAAATTGATTGGACAGGCAATTGGGATATTCATTTACTTTTAACCAATCTACCAAAGTAAATTAAGTTCCAGTTATAAATCGAAGCCAAATTTTATTCGAGTGACCGCGTAAATGAAAAAAAAATATTTATCTGAGCAGCTGATTAATTTTGCTTCATTCTTTAATTATCCCTTATTTATTGTGTACGAATTTTATCAATTTGCTATTTGATCTGCACCCTTCAGTTTCTATGTTGCGTCGCATATTTTCCAAACAATTCAATTCGACTCACCAATTAAGCTGTATTCATTCGAAAAGTTATTTGTTGAGCTCAATTTCGTCTGCCCTTGTTAATTAATTTATATTTGGGGTAAAAGTTTCAGAATGGTTATTTGTTTTGACAATATTTTATTTGAAATCGATTTATCTCAAAGTCGAAGGATCTGTTCAAGTGGCCTGGACTTTTCGCTAGACTATTTATTATTCAGTTTAGGACAAAAATAATTTTCCCGCATCTAAAACTATGCAACTTCACTATCCACTATTTAAATAGAAAATGTTAACCTATTTTTGAGCTTTTATTAATAAGATCAAAATGTCATCTTTACACAAAAACTACTAATCTCCCTTGACTAACTTCCTAACTTTTAACTACTTGAATAAAAGCTGTTATTTTATGGAAAACACTTATGTTAACATTATATTTCCTAACGTAAAATTTTAAATAGAAAAGAAAGATTTCATTTAAAAAAAATGGAATAAATTTTATACACATTTTTGCTTTAACGGAAATGGAAAAAGTTGATAAACCAATTAATATCATACGGCCCCGTTATCTCTGAAATTTAATTATTTATTCTAAACTTCCTCAGTCCCATATGTTATGAATGTTCTTATTATTTTTAGATGTTAAGTAAAAGGAAAAACGGAACCCTATCGAGATCATTCACGTATCGCTCTGTACGTTTTTAACGCACATTTTTCTCAGGAACTGTTTATTATGATCTATCTCACTACAGAGGGAAATAAGATTTACCGTGAGCCACCTCACTAGTAATGAAATTAAGATCAATAATGCGATATCTCACTACACTGGAAAATAATTTTTTTTGTTTACCACCTCACTACTAGGGGAAATAAGATTTGTTGTGAGACATCTCATTATTAAGATAACATTTGTTGTGAATTACGTTACAACTAAATAAAATAAGATTTACCGTGAGCTGCTCCACTACTAAGAAAAATAAGGTTTATTACAAGCCATCTTCTAGGGGAATACGATTTTTTTTGTGAAAATTAATTTTGCTAGTTTACCAGTTTTATATCTAATTAATTCATTTATTCTCGGTAACTTAAATTTCTTCCCAGAAAAATCAGCTATTGAAATGACGTCAAGACAATTATTTTTTCTTCTCCAACAGTATTAAGTGTATGAATTAAGAGTACACGACAAAATATTTATTACGATATACAATAATAACTAGTTTCCTTTATTTTTCATCAATTTATTTTATTTTTCATTAAGCATGGCATATGGTAATATGTTTGTATTTATCAAATCAAATATATTACGAGACTATCTACTAAAAGGTTGCAGTTAAGTAGTCAACTTAATACAAATAAACTATGCTTTTCTCAAAATAAATACAAAAGATATATACTATTTTACTTGTAAGTACTTGGAATATTCCCCAAAGGACTTAATTTGATACACAATCGGGGAAATATACACCGTTTACTAAATAATACATTAAAGGTAATGCTTCTGTTTCGATATTCAGTAAAGCACGTAGCAGCATGCGCAATATAATGATTCAACTTTCCGTTTTCCGGAAATATTAGAATTTTCCGCCTTCATATAGGGAGTTGATTGATTAACAATTGAGAATTTCTTTAAATTTGTTTCATGTAAGTCTTAAAATTTGATTTTGCATTTTTGGGAAAAGTATTCAAAATTTTATTTTATATTTATGACAGATGTTTTATTAATTATATTCATTATATACAAAACATGCCCTTTAGACACCACTATCTTTTTTTCTTAGATAAGATATCAATTAACATATGTGTCCTGTATAGTTCATACTATAAACATCCATGCTTCTATGGGCGAAGAAATATCATATTTGATACGAAAGTACTCGTAAACACTTATATTCTCGGATAATCAAACTCAAAAAAAATACACTAAATATGTAATAAATAAATCTAGTTTCTCCAAAAATTAACAGATCGTTTAATGAGTTCTTAAAATTTTTATTATTTTTTTGTTAAATATCTTATTAGGTAAATTCTGAATCTAAATAATTACAGTATTAACGAAGGGAATAGCATAAAGACTGTTTTTTTTTCATCCACGTATTTGAAACGCTTTTGCGGAAATTTAATTAAAACGAAAACAAAAAAAATTTAATTAATATCAGCCAATATTTTTATTTCTTGTTATTTATTTTTACTGAAATTTACTTATTAATTTTTTTAACTGAATGTCTTTTAAAGTTCATAGATTTTGTATAGTCCAACAAAATCTTTTGGTCTAATATAAAATTCAATTTCTAATAATCTAACTAGAAGATGTTTACGTATCAAGATTCCACCAAATTTATCTGTATTCACGTGCATGTTAAAGATTGAAATAAATAATAAATATAAAATATTGTCATGCAATTGAAAAACAAATTCTGCCGAAATCAAGTAACAATTCACATTATTAATTCTTTCCTGTTTATCAATTGCTTCCGTTTCTTTTGCGTCGCCTTTTTGCAAAGTCGGTGCACGCATTTTAACTCAAGCAATGTTAATTTTAAAATTATTTGTATAACCCATCCTAATGTAACTAGTATTAAAAATTCTTCAGGTAACTAGTATTAAAATTAAATAGGCTGAACTCGTTTTTTATTATTACAGTGATTGTAATTGGGTTTGTATTAATTCAACGTCAAAAGCTATATAGAATTCATTTCGTTTTTGGTTATACCGTCCGGCCCTTCTTTCACTAATCTGTTAATTTATTCACGACAACACCATTGAATTATAAAACTTTTCATTATACTCACGATAAAATGTCTAAGGTTCGTTATTTTTTTTAGTTTTAACAATTTAGATTACTGTATTGCCTTCGTTATTAAATTTAAATCACTGGACTTGGCTGACTATAAAAGTTTTTATCCACCGGCGGTATCGATTAGTTTTAAAGTATTAATTCAAGAAATTAATTTGTCAGTAAAATGTTTACTGACAAATTAATTTCTTCGATCGATCGAGAGCTTTTGAAACATTTTTGCGTGATGCGCGAACAAATAAATACACACAGGGTAACGGTCAAACATTCCAAAAGCAATTTTCTTGCATTATATTACCTTTGCTATGTTCGCTTTTATCTTCTCGTAAATACTTTTAATGTAAAAATACGCCAATTTTACAATTTCATTACATATGTAGACAATAAAATGAGTAACAACCATATTTATACACCCTAATACTAAACTTACCAAAATTATTAAATTACGAATATTTACAACAGATTCGAATTTTAAACGGATTCAAAATTTATGAGGCAAAGTAAACGATCGTAGTAAATCATCGAAAAATTTGATGTGCGGAAGACGACCGACAAATACGTCTATTAGCCTGTTCGTATCCGGGTTGCTTATTGAAGCAACTAAACTTCCAGCACCATTCCATACTTCACGTCAAGATACACTGATTTAGTCCATGTAAGTTTGGAAAGTTTCATTGATTTCACGATTAAAACTCACGATTTAAAATATACGTAGCGCTGTCTATTGATGTACATAGAAACAGTATACATTCGTGTTATTACTACGAGTGAGTCGACACTTCTTTATTGCCGTTGTGTCAATTCAATGTGAATTAATTCTTGAAAACACTAAATTCGCATAACTTCTGATCGAGTGAGCCGGTTCTGATAAAATAAAAAATAAATACTACATCAGGTCAAATCCTATGTTTTCAAAAACTCCATCTGAATTACTCTAGAAGTACTTTGTTTCAAAATTTTAGCTATACTTTTAGAAATATACCCAAAGTATGCAAAAAAAATTTTCTCGCCGGTACTTCTAAACTTTTTTTTCCAAAACTATTGAATTTAAAATTATGACAAAAATGAGACACGCATTTTAAGAGCCCACACAAATACTAAGTTTGATTCTCGAAATCACTTAAATTTCGCTTCGCTAGTTTTTATTTTTTTTATTGCGAAAGCACTCCAGTAGCCTTTCAGACTCAGTTTTTGTTTTATTTTATTTGCAATGTTTTTTGAAAATTAAAAATGGTAAGCTATGGACCGGTCAAAAATTTGCATTATTTGCAAACGTAAGTTTTGTGTGAAACTAACGCAACACAAGCTAGAAGTATCAACGAATTATTTTACAAAGATGTAACTGATGAAAGCAGAGCACGTGAATTATCTGAAAAATTCCAATCTGGCGACTATAATCTTTAATGTAAACCACGTGCGCGACCTGAGAGGAAGGTAGATATAGATTAACTAAAAGCATGTAATGAAAGCGGATATAACTATTACTACAGCAAAATTCCTCGAAGAGCTAGCAACAAGATTCGACGTTACTGTTACAAAAAAGTTTTCCTTGATCATCGCAAATATTCAGCAAAATACTTGTATAAAAAACATATATTAAAAAATCAGAACTTCCATATTTAGCGACCAAATATTTATTGAAGTAGGATTGGGCGTTTTTTTTACCTTCCCGTACATAGTATATTTTCATATCTCATTCAGTGTTATGTAATTCAGAAGATTTTTTCAAAATTAGATTCAGGTTGCATTTCTTATTTTTAAACCCCTATAGTATAATGTGAAAGATTAAGCTCTAAAGTGATATCAAACGAGTTTACCACTAACATTTTCCGTCCTTTCGATATATAATTAACAAAATTCTTAGCACCAACATATGATTGGAACCTGCAATTGAAGTTACCTTAAAGAAAAAAGGTCCAAGAGTACAGAAACCTATTCCGTGCACGCATTGTTAGTTTGTTAAGATGCAAACAACATACATTTTTATCCTACGTCAATTTTTTTTAAGAATGTTTGTGCTCAAATTTTTATTTTGATACTTCAACGAAGATTCTTTAAGATTGGATCTATCATCGTCATTGCAAAATTACACATAAATAATCTTACATCCGTCGGCATAACTCTACATGAGATTGTTATGTACACTTAATGAATTCACTGAAATCAATATTTATTTACTAATGATGAGTGATTGCGTTAGGGTCAGTTAAACTAAGTATAATAATGTAATCTGTTTCTAGAGTGTAATTAGATGAATTTCTGTGTATTGTTAAAAGGTTAATTGATTTTCTATCATTTTGATATTCAAAATGATTTCAATTCTTGAAACTTTTTTCTTCTTTCTTTCATGTCTCTTTAAAGCGTAATTTTTTCCGAACGGTTTTAAAAATATAAAAAAATTATAAATAAAAGCTTAATTCCATTTTAAAATACACAGCCAATGATACCTAACACAAAAATAGACGCGAAAAAAAATTTACTGCCACTTTAGATTATGTAGACATAGTTCATTTGCTTAGGTCTAAAACGGAACAAAACTAAAAGGGTTTCCACCCTTGTGGAGAAAGCAACGAATATTAGGAAAACACAATATATCCATTTTTGCCGGTTGGCTACGGAAGCCTAAATATTGTAAAACAATTCTATGTGTTCACATAGTTCAATTTACGAAAAACCTACTTCGTGTGAAGTTTTATCATAAACACTCTTAGATTGAATAAATGCGATGTACGGACCCCCAGATGAAATCACGACGTTATTTTGTAACGGAACTTAAAAAAAGGGAAAGTAAGTATAATAAGTTTTCCTCAAAATTAATATATTTGGTACAAAATTATTTGCGTGCGGGTACACGAAATATTTCTCCGCGGGAATAATCGCGGATCGCCCTCGCCTAAATACATACATACATCGCCCTCGAGTAATGCATACATGAAATTTTACGCCAAAGGCTTTCATTTAATTATACGACAAAACACTCAGCAGTGGGCGAAACATTGTAGCCGAAACTACTTATTCCGTATATATAATTTTTTTGACCTTACCGATAAATTCAGTAACAGACTCAAAACTGCGATTTGTAAAAGTAATGCTCTTCTATTATCGCTTGGAAGTGGTGACGTCTAATCGCTATAGCCTCTTCTTGCTTCTATACAGCTACCATTATTTAAAGATGGAGGCTAACATTTTCATTCACAGCTCTAAGATTTTTCACTTCACGTCGGGTTATATATCGATGTAATATATCTTCTTACCTATTTTTTATAGTTAAAACTACAACAAAACCTTGGGAAATTTTAAATAATTTTACAAGACTATCATAAATCATCCAAATAGAGAACTTTATGACAATTAAGTTGAGT
Organism: Druceiella hillmani; assembly: GCA_039881145.1. Lineage (NCBI taxonomy): Eukaryota > Metazoa > Arthropoda > Insecta > Lepidoptera > Hepialidae > Druceiella > Druceiella hillmani. The sequence continues at coordinate 557,570 of JAYKKI010000131.1, forward strand.
ATTTAAAACTAGGGAACATTAAAATGCACATGTAACTGAATGTTACATGTACATTTCAACGTTCTTTTAATTTTTAAAAAATTTAAAACCCAAAAAAAAAGTACGAGTGAAAGTCGGATCATGGGGGTTGGGTACAAACTAAAGTGCATACCAACATTTTGAGGTACATAGTAATTTTTGATCAGGTATATATCACACTCACATATCACAACGTGTATATCATATCTTACATAAATGTACAGATATAGGGAATTTCCTAAAACTCTATGACTTAAAGTCACTGCTGTTATTTTCCGGTAAATATTAGGTTCATTTCTTCCTAGGACGATGTGGGTAATAATTTTTGTAAGTGCTTTCAGCAATATCTCTATTTTACATAAAATACTAAAAAAGAAAAATTTTAGAATCCTGGTTACACGCTATTGTTTTTGTTGAACAATTTGTAGAATTATTATAAAGACTTCCAGTATTTTATTTGCTATCTCAAAAGCTTCCGTATTAATATTTTGAAGTTTCGATTGATATAATACACATGTTATAATGCCTTATACGGAGGATGAACAGTTCTTTATTAAACGGTTTGGAAAAAAATAGCCGTTACCGAAAAATGGACAAACTCAAGGTTATTCTTTTAAGGTTTCCATTCTTTTTCTTTTAAAGTATAAAATCCTAATAATTAATAGCTTTTCAAATGAAGTGCTTTCACTTTTATTTCTTTAATTTACCACTTTTTCTCAAATACCTTATTAGAGACATGGTCGTTTTAAACAGATTTATCCTATTGGAATAAGGTTTTTCAATAATGACTTTTAAGCTATCCACAGCAAAAAATTAGTCTGGAATCAAAATTTATTGCCAGTTGCGTTAACAAAAGGCTGCTAATAATTAATTGATATCAAATTTTAAACGAAAAAAGAGATTAATTACGATTTAAATTTTTAGTTCTGTTAATTTATCTGAACGAAGTTTAAGTCTTCATAAAGTAAATTTTATTTCGGAGAAAAATATAACATAAAGTTTTGACTTATATTTAATAATTTGTAAGAACTTTTGCACATATCTTGTTCGTCAACTTGTATTTATCATTTTTTATATTTTTAAGCCGTTCGGAAAACGTTAAGCTTCAAAGAGACGTGCAATGTTTAAAAAATATTGAGAACGGTGAGAAACATTTATTTTTTCTTTTCATACAATGTATTAGTATAAAAAGAAGGAAGAAAAAGATGAAAAATCGATTTCATTTTGAATATCAAAATTATAGAAAATCAATGAACCTTATAACAATAAACATAAGTTTATTTAATTTCACTCCAGAAACAAACTACATAAGTTACATAAGTGTACACGAAATTGGATAAAACAAATAATTTCTAAATTAATGGGCGTCGATTGGTTTACTGAAATGATCTTTAATGTAATTTTAATGTGAAATCAATTAACTATTCAAGCCAAAAAGAATTAATTAATTTCACAAGGTAGATTATATTTCCCGACCGCAAATTAAAATCTTACTATACCGATTAGACGTCACGTTTACCACTATACCGATTAGATGTCACGTTTACCACTTCCAAGCGATAATAGAAGAGCATTACTTTTACAAATCGCAGTTTTGAGTCTGTTAGTGAATTTATTGGTAAGGTTAAAAAAATTATGTATACGGATAAGTAGTTTCGGCTACAATGTTGCGCCCACTGCTGAGTGTTTTGTCGTTAATGTAATGAAAGCCTTTGGCATATAATTTCATGTATGCATTACTCGAGGGCGATGTGTGTATGTATTTAGGCGAGGGCGATCCGCGATTATTCCCGCGGAGAAATATTTCGTGTACCCGCACGCAAATAATTTTGTACCATATTTATTAATTTTGAGGAAAACTTATTATACTTACTTTCCCTTTTTTTAAGTTCCGTTACAAAATAACGTCGTAATTTCATCTGCGGGTCCGTACATCGCAATATCGCATTTATTTCAATCTAAGAGTGTTTATGATAAAACTTCACACGAAGTAGGTTTCTCGTAAATTGAACTATGTGAACACATAGAAAAAATGTTGTTTTACAATATTTAGGCTTCCGTAGCTAACCGGCAAAAATGGATGTATTGTGTTTTCCTAATATTCGTTGCTTTCTCCACAAGGGCGGAAACCCTTTTAGTTTTGTTTTTAGACCTAGGCAAATGAACTATGTCTACATAATCTAAAGTGGCAGTAAATTTTTTTTCGCGTCTATTTTTGTGTTGGGTATCATTGGCTGTGTATTTTAAAATAGAATTAAGTTTTTATTTATCATTTTTTTATATTTTTAAAACCGTTCTGAAAAGGTTACGCTTCAAAGAGACGTGCAATGTTTAAAAAATATTAAGAACGATGAGAAAAATTTATTTACCATTTCAAACGAATAACCGGAACGAAGAAAAAAGTTTCAAAAATCCATATAATTTTGAATATAAATATTATAAAAATTTAATTAACCTTATAACAATACATATAAATTCATTTAATTTCACTCCAGAAACAAATTACATAAGTTACATAAATGTACACGAAATTGGATAAAACAAATAATGTCTAAATTATTGGGATCTGATTGGTGACGTGACATTATTTATTGAAATGAGCTTTATAAAAATGTATAATTTTGATGTGGAATCAATCAACTATTCAAACCAAAAAGAATTAACTAATTTCTCAAGGTAGACTATATTTCCCGATCGGAAATTAAAATCTTTCTATAGATTTCCCGTTGTTTTATTTTTCATTTTAAAGACAATTATGAGAATAATTATTATGTTTGATTTATCGTTAGACTTCTACAAATAACTCCTGGAACATTTTTTATAACAAGTATGTATAGTTTAACTCAAACCTAACGCAATCACTTATCCTCAGTAAATAAATATTAATTTCAGTGAATTCATTAAGTGTTCATAAAAATCTCATGTAGAGTTATGCCGACGGATGTAAGATTATTTTGTGTAATTTTGCAATGACGATGTCAGCTCTGCTCTTAAAGAATCTTGGTTGAATTTTCAAAATAAAAAGCTCAGCACGAAAATTCTTAAAAAAATTGAGGGAGGATAAAAAATTTTATGTTGTTTTCATCTTAATAAACTAACGTGTACGTAATAAGTTTCTGTACTCTTGAAGTTTTTTCTTTAAGGTAACTTCAATTGGACTTTCTAATCATTTGTTGGTTACTAGAATTTTGTCAATATATATCGAAATGATGGTAAAATATTAAGGGTTGAACATTTGATACCACTTTAGAGCTTAATATTTCACGTATACTATCGGGGTGTACAAATAAGGAATGCAACTTGAATCTAATATTTATAAAATCTCCTGAATTATATGACACTATGTGAGATACGCAAAAAATTTGCTTCTACTATATATGTATGGGAAGGTAAAGAAAAAAATGCCCAAGTGCGAATCTGGCTCACGTACAGTAAGTTTTGCACCTAGTTTAGAGTGAAATTATTATTAAAAATCATCACTGTTAAGGTTTCCTACTTGAAGAATATATATGTATTTATTTTTAATGTGAGTCAATATATTACCTACTAGAAGAGAAAAATTAATCAATTATCGTATAAAGATTAAAAATAATTCATGATTTAATGAAGAAATCGATTTAATAAAAAGAAAAGCAGCAGAAGTGCCATCTTTTAGCGATAAAAATGTTTTTTTGTTGTTTGATTCAAATTAAATCAATCGATTTTCAATTGAAATTAAATCCGTCAAAATAAATCAGAAATTGTTTAGGGCAATGTAAAGAAAAAATACAACATATAACAAATATTAGCGTTTTGAATCTGTCGATACAAATTGGCTTCTGGCTGATGTAAGAAATCAACTTTCTCGCAGTTGACCGCATAAATTTTAAAAACTTATCATTATTAGCTGGAACGGTTGACAAAATTTCATTTCAAAACAGCAATTTTCTAACAATTCAGTTGCATTCAAATAGTACTTCAATATTGCGTATCAATTCTTCTAATTTGGCTTTTGATTTGCCCTTTCCCATTTCCGTGTGGTGTCATGTTTTCTTTTAAGGTTTTATTTCAGTTAGATTCGCATGAACGATCATAATCTATTAATATCGAAGGTTATTTGGATTGAAAGCTAATTTGCGTGGATCGACCTTTGTTGTGGTAATAGATTTCGTGTTATTTCAAATTTTGGAGTCAGATCGCATTGATTTCGGTGTTCGTTTATTTTGTATTGTCCTTTCTTTGGATAATGCATGTATTAGGGATTTAAAAAATTGCTATGTGATAGAAAAAAACCTTGGCAGTAATAAAATATTCTTAACGCATATTGTTCTACTGTCTTATGACTTGGGTTGAAGGAGAGGGATAATAGCTTTTTGAACAAAATTTTTGATAATATTGATTATTGAATGGTTCTATAGTGACACATAGCATTTCGTTTGTCCGGGTGTAACATTTTACATAGCTTTTTAGCATATCTTGTAAATAAACTTTAACAAAAAGTATGGTGCTTGGCAAAGAACAGGAGAATATATCTTCAAGAATGTAAAGCTAGATTATGACAGCGAAGGAACTTTAGTTATAAAAGTCTGATAAAAATATCTAATATTTGAAATATAAATGAAAGAATATAAATATTATGCCGATTTGGTATTTCCACCCATTCGAAATCAGACTTAAGCTCATGTAGAAAATTTGGCGTAAGCAAAAGTTTTAAAGGCCATTTAGTTTGTTATTCCACAACGTACAATGATCTCACTCAACCGTAATATCAAAAACGAAATAAAGCAAGCTCAACGCAAGTATAACGAAGCTTTTCCAGGAATGAATACAAGCAATACAATATGGCTGGAAATATTTTTTCTACGTGTTAATCCGATATACCTTCCAGGAAATACACACGCGCAGCTAAATTATGCATAAAGGTAATATTTCTGTATCCATATCCGATGAGCATTCAACGAAGTGAAATTATAATTGGACCTCATGGAGGTAAGATAGATCTTTGTCTCCATATTGGGTCTACATTTTGATGGAAATATAATTTTTTTCGATTTTCAAATAAAACAACTGACTGCGTCACATGTGTACTAATTTTTATATTTCCTTATTAGGAACTCTTACAGTTTAATTCTGACCATAAGAGTGAAAAGATAATTTCAAACTACATTAGAGTACCAAGCGTACCATTTAGCATATGTTTTATTTTTATACCTCGTTTGCGAAATATTGAGCTTAAACCGGAATAAGTTTTAAACACTAGCATTAAATTAGAATTTCCAATGAACAAGATTTAATGTGACTATTTTATTTGTGAGTAGGAGACACAGAATCTTGATAGTTTAGTTAATGAATGTGTCGCATTACATTAATTTTTTGAGTTAAAGTTCCTAAATAATACAAATTTCAATTTAGTTTTAAAGAAATATAACCTTTGCATTCCCTTTAAATTTTTTTTAAAATCGGATTTAAAGATTACAGAATTTAAAAACCTTATAATATATCTAGATTGTCGAATTATAACATTGTTACTAAAAAATATGGTGAATATATTTAACGTGAATTTTGTAGAAATTGTAAAAAGAATGGCTAAACTTAAGTTACACCACTATTATATTAGGAATAATTATACCGTTTATAAGGTTAATATAACGACGGCAAGCACAACCTGATATTCTACGTGTTTATTTGTTAAATGCGACGTTGCCACTTTTAATTTTTGAAATGATTTCGAAATATTTATTCTATTTTTTCACTGAGTTTATTAGTAGTTACTAATAACTTCATTTTACTAACCTTATGAACAATATAAACATCCTCAGTATAAGAGTAGTATAACGTAAGTTTAAGATTTTTTTATAATTAAAAGTGAATATCTTTTAAATCATCGCAATCTGATAAAAATTTAAAACAATAAATTATAGTCACATTTCTTAAACGGCAATCACAACAAGACGCCTGTTCAAAAAGAAACCAAGTTCTTTACATTGCTTCGTCCAGAAAAGCACCAAGATCTAAAATACGGCCAAGACCAATGCCCCCGTAAATTTTAAAACGTGACAATTTTTTGAATATCAAAGTCAGGTGCATTGAAATTAAACAGAACTTAAGTTTCATTAGCCCCTATCGTATTATATTATATGTATTCTACGCTACAGATTTCAATCGGGTCTAGAATATAGATCCTATGAAATCCAACTACAGGGATTAAATTTGTAAATCACAAGCTACAAGGAGAAAAATCGGCGACCTTTTATATTTATACAAAATCATGCATTCACATGTTAACTCTCGTTGATTCGTTTGTTATAATTACTAGCATTCTAACCTCATTTAAGAAATATTAATTTCGTAATTAGTCCCATTTACGAATCTTAATTTCTAAAACGGGTAATAAATTTAGTTTTTTAGTTTTATTTACGAAATATTAAATTCGTAAATGGGACCGAAAAATTAAATTAGCAAATGGAACATGAACTCCAATTTGGAAGTCTCTCCTACAAGGGGGTATACTATATATTTTGTTTCATCCCATTTAATAAAGACCTTAGAAAGGAGAAAAAGGTGTTGGGCATTACTTCAGATCTTTATGTAAAGCATATACTTGTAAACACGTATTCCCAAAAATTATATAAGCTACGATGGTATGGCAGAGGGAAAAGCACACGCAAGAACGTTACGTAATTAATTTTATTCCAGCTTTGACCATGAAACTCTTATAAAATATTCACTACATTATTAGCGCTATCAATATGTTTTCCAACCAAGTTTAATTTCCTAAAACTCAAGAGTGTTTACACTATCCAGTAACTGATACTCAACTGGACATATTGGACATATTCCAAATTACACATATTGGACATATTCCAAATTTGATTTAATGTTCCGCAAACCCCAAAAAAATCTTAACAAAATTCGCCATGCAAGATTATATTTTTGTTCGTTATTTCACAACGAATGGACGACAAGGCTACCAGGCCGCTAATACTTTGTTGATATCTATAATAATCATAGTTGACTTTTTAAAATGCATTAATTGTTAGTTTTTGCTGTATGAAATACGGGTGTCAAAGTATGAATTGTTGTCACACTCGTGTTGGAGGATAATACTGTCAAAGTTGGACGATAATACTATAAAATTAGTTATGAAAATAAAAATATTCTAAAATAATATACAATCCACCTTCTTTATTTTTAAATACCGCACAGGTTGCTTATTCTAAAATGAGAAACAATGGAAGAAGAAAACGAAAACTTAGCTTGAATGACGCCTTCCCCGGAATTAATATAAGCGACACAAAATTACTCAGAATATTTCCTTGGAGATATAATTTCGATACGCCCTCAAGGAAGTACACACGCGCATCTAAATAATGCTTCAAAGGTAATGCTTTCGTTTCGATATCCGGCAAATAATTCCCCTCGTTTAGGTTGTTTCAACTCCATAAAAAGTTTCGTCGTGTCATATTTTTTGCGGCTCATAACGTTTTGTTACTTTAAACGTTCCACGGAAATGTTCATTTCTAATTTTATATTTTATGATTTCTCCTCCGGACCATCTAAGCATACTTAACTCAGCTACGTGGTATGTCTGCTCATCAGATTTTTCCAAGCGCCAATATTCAATTTATATCCATACTGTAGAAACGGTTTGAAAATTTAAGTTAAAATAAAATAAAACATTTTTTTAAAATTATATCTGCCCGAAGTCTAAATAGGGAGCGATTTCGTTCGCATAAATCATACAATGGTATATCAGTGGACAGGGTTTTTTAAAAAAAATCCAGGTTCTTTTATTCATTATTAAGCCTCGTTAGTATGTTTAAGAAAATAGTTTCAAATAGCTGTTCATTGCGCTTCCCTCTAATTTTTTACCGTGGGTTTGAAATATCCTAATAAAATTCTAGATAGCTTATGCTAGGGATATAATTAGAAGAAAAATTAGATAAGTTTCATTGAATAGACAAGATATACATAAGTTAAAAGAAATAATGTAGCTTCTTCCTTAAAACTTCCTCATTTCTTTTTAAGAAAATTCTGAACAGCTTCGTATTTTGAAATAGAATTTGTTATAGTAAGATTAGACTTAAAAGACCTAACATGCGTGAGAATAACTTCTCACAAAATTATTGTGTCCATATAATGAATTTACTAAAGTCAAGATTTATTTACCGCGTTGGTATATATTTTTAGAAGCCTATAATCAGTAATTTCAAATATTCTGTTTTCTTCAATTATTGTTATTTTAAGTATTAACTTTTTAGACGTCTATTTGAACCTACGCGCTTTGATTGCCGTGATCATCTTTTGCAAAACTTATTTCATATTTATTCATGTTACTTTGTCAACAAAGCTCAGAAAATTTTGAAATTATTTGTTGACTTCAATTTCTTGAACGATTATTGTTGCATAATTTCTATTGAGGATAAAATTGTGTAAATTGTTGTTTATTATATTAAGGTTAACTTATTTCCTGTTACTAGGAGTCAGTTATCATGGAGGTATATATCATTTGCATGGGTCTAAAACGGTTAAAACCACAAGGGTGTGACGAACAAATAGAAAGACGTAACGAAACTGAAAGGTTTCTATTTTTGCCATTTGCCTACTGAATCCTATATAAGAAAATGTTTTCGGTACGTTCACATAATTCAGTTAGATCTTAAAACATAAATATAATTACACTCTTGCTTAAAATTAATATAATCTATGGAAAAATAATTCGCTTGTGGGTGCTGGGAACATTTCTTGAAAAACTTCGTTCCGAATTGCCCTCGGGGAAACATATATATTAGATGTAATACTTTCATTTCGATATACCATCAAACACTCAACATCTTAGCCGGAACTGCGGTCACTGGGGAGAGAAAAATTACTAACCTTTCCAATAAGTTCGTTAAAATATTCAAAGTTTTGATTTTTTTACTTCTAAAGTAATACCTTTCTCTTCATCTGTAGTCTTTTATTATCTCATTATTATTGTTATTTCGTGAAAATTCTATGAAACACTTTCATTCAGAACTCTAAAACTTTCTAGTTGTCGTTCGGGATATATGATTGAAATATAACTTACATCTTTCCTATTGCTATAACTAAGCTGTGGCTAATTCAAAATACTATCTAATTTCTTCGTGCGATTTCTGAAAAGAATTTAAAATTAGAAAAGTGTCAATATTAATTTAAATTTTTTTGTTTAAAACCTGTTAAGTACAAAAAATGTATAGCAGATAAGAGGTTTCCATATATTCTAAGGCGTATATAAACATGGACATGGTGTATTTCATTTAATTGATTAATTGCGAGTGTAATGTTCACTGAGTATTGGTTTCGCATCAAAATTATTATAGTAACTGTAACTGAAATAACTAAACTTCTTAAGTTAAACTTATTTCAATATTGTCAATTGCATGTTTCTTCTAAAAATATCACATTTTTTAGGATATCGAATCACAATACTTGTTTACTTATTGTAAAAACTAAAATGTCTCAATTAGGCTAGTTTTAAAACATGAAAGCTATTTTCTCAATTAAAATAACTTGAGCATCCATAATATGAACATTTGGGTTACCCTCCTATTTAAGGTAGTTTCAATTAGAAATATATTAGATAAATTTGAGCGTATTAGAAATTCTTTAAGAGTTATTCAAGGCAGCTTTAATAACTATTATATTATCATTTATTCATATAATATGATATTCGACATTTTTTTCTTTTCAAAATTCTTAATTTCAGCTTACAAGCTGACCAAGATTGAAATAAATATTAAAAATTTACTAAGTTATGAAGCATTAGTACAGCAATTCTAAATTGTGATCTAATTAGTTTTTGGAAATAAAAATGTATTTATCTTATTGCGAAAATAAATAAATGCAAATATAAATCAAAGAATTGAAAAATAAAACAACGGAAAATCTGTTATTTGAAAGATATTAAGTTCCCGTGGTTTAAGGTAAACTATACCCTGTAAAATTAATAAATATCGCCTTGGGTAATTGATTAACTTCGCCTCAGTTATTGATTGTTCATATGCAGTTTCATTAACTGTGGATATTTTTTATGTAAATTATACTTATTTCTTTTGGACCGACACACGTTGATTTTCATGACGTCTTTCATAGAGCTTATTTCAATCAATCCCATGTCATTGTTAACGAAGCTCCGTTAATTTGTTATTTTCTTAAATCACTTGTTTAATCCAATTTCGCGTGTCCTTATCATTGTATGATTTGTATTGTGGATGAAATTGGGTTCTCAATTTTTTTATGCATTGCACGTCACTTCAAAACTTAATATTCCGCTAATTTAAAAATGCTGAGTGAATTTAAAACAAGCTGAATGAATTTTTTTAAGATATACTAAATGATATCTAATTCTGAGATATGTGCGAAAAATATTTTTGGCTGCTATTTACAGGATGGAAGTATATTTCATTTACATGGATCTTAAATTTTGGAAGTTAGAAGGGTGAGAGAAACAGAGACAGGCAGACGGGCAGTGGGGTTGCTTGAGGAATAGATGTAAAGAAACTTGGTTTCAGAAGTATTTAGAAGCCAAAACGGAATTGATGTTTCGTTACATCTATCAGATTCTTGTTTTTGTTCCATTCTTGTTTTTTTTTTCATTTCCATTCTTTTTGCAATTAACCTTTTCAGACGTATCAGGTCGTAATTGCAAAGTTACAGTATTTAAATTTTTTTTAAATTATTAAAAATTTTTTCACTTCATTTTTTTAGCATTAACCATTGAGATATATGGAGAGTAATATGCTTTATCACTATAGCATATTTCAATTTTCTACGTTAAGCTGTTTTTGAGAAAAACCATTGTTTATATCTGACTGGCGGTATCTTACTGGCGTACACGTGAATGATCTAATAAGGATTCCGTTTTTTCTTTTGGAGTATTGAACTCTAACAAAATGAAAAAAGCTCTTTCTTTAACAAAATAATTGCTTACGAATTTCTAGTTGTCACTATTATCTCCCACATTCCATGAAGTTGAATACCAAGAAGCTTCAGTAAGATTTTAAATTAAAATTTTGTCTAACTTGAATAAAAAAAAAGTTTTTAAGATGTTTCGGAATAAAAGAATTTTTTTTCCATACGGTTTCAATTTCCGTTCAAGAATATTTGTTTAAACTTCTACAGGATTCCCAAAGACATTATCATTGCAAAATTATGCTTAAAATTTCTTACCTCTGCTAGCATAATTTTTGACGAGGCTATTATGTACATTCAATAAATTTACTGAAACCAAAATTTACTCACCATGTTGCTCTATACATTTTAGAAACGTGAACATATCAAACATGTTATACCTAATATAATTTTCTTTAGATTGAAAAATAAAATAAGATATCTATTAAAATAAATCTACCTTGTCGCGATGTAAAGTCTATCTTGTAAAATTAAACAATCTCTTTTTAAATTGAGTAATTAATGAATTTCGTCTTGAAATATTTAATTGGTAAGGTTCAGTTTCACAATACAATTTACTGATATACCATCCAAGCTACGCATTTAGTTTCCGCGATATCTTTTCACAAAGCTTATTTCAGTTTGGAATGTTACCGTGTCAATTAATCTCCATTAGTTTGTAAGTCATTTGTTTAACCCAATTTCATGCGTCTTTAACATTGCGTAATTTGTATTAAATGTGAAATCAAGTTAATTATTGTTTATTTCTTTATTTTTTAATTATGAAATTACATAATTCAATTAGTTCTTCCTTTAAATTGTTATCATAACTGAAATAGACACAATTCTGTGATAACGTACCCGCAGATGGAAAAATTAATATGACAAAATAATGTTTACCATTTGGTTACGGAACTCAAAAAGAAAACGAAAACTAAATATAAATGCGCTTTCCTGAAAAATTAATACATGGGATAAAAAATAATTCGCATGCTTTTCATTACCTGCAACATTTCTTCGGCTCATGCCTATATGGCCGGATCGCCCTCGGTGAAATAGATGTTTCAAATTATACATTAAAAGTAATATTCGCATTTAAATACTACCAAAGCACTCAGTATTAAACGCAACATCATAGTTAGACCAGCTGTATTCGGGAAATTGAAAAAAAAATTGCTAATCCTGTAGCTATATTCCTATAATTCCTTTTTTTCCCTTTTAAAAGAACGCTTTTCTTTACCGTTTTCAAGAAGTAAACCTAATATCAAGTCTTACTCAGTTGACTACGGGAATATATTACAAGAGTATAAATTCTTACCTATTCTCTATAGTTATAACTTGTACTGCCTAAAAACAACTAATATCCTGCCTGTTAAATGGATGGTAATATTTATTATCTTTCGGCGTCAAGTGCTAAACTCGAACAAACGAGCAGGCACGACAATGAAGTCCAACCAAAAATTGTTATGTAACATGTACATATTTCAAAGTAACCTACAATAAAATACGAGATTGAAATACAAATTAATTATATTCCGCGTAAGACGTGGGCCAAAGCTGGAAACTGTTAGAAACATTGGGAACCAATTTCCATTTCATATTTTTATAATTTTTTCATTTCAATAATGTCAAATCTGAAAAAATTGCTTTAAAATATGTTATTACATTTCTCTAGCATCTTAGACAAATTTGTAGGCTACAACGTCTCATACGATTCAACCTTGATTAATTTTTACCCTCAAACTGAAATATCACAAACTTTATATGGGGAACATACTCAATTTTGTGCTTTTTTTCTCAGGTTTTACCGATTTTAATAGAATATCAAATTGATTTTACATGGATTAAAGAAAGAGTGAACGTTTCTGGAGAAATTAATGTATTTGTTTTCATTTTCATGAAGCTTGAATTTAAAAAAAACTTTTTTAGTAAGTGCTTTGATTGTAATGGAAGGTACCCCAAAATTAAACGTTTTAGGTTCAGAGATTCGAATTACATACGCCTTGATGAATCAGTAAATGGGAGCAATGGTTTAACAAATTTAACACATAGTGAAAATTGCCGGGAAAACTAATGAACCTGTTTTTAAAAATACTTTCTTACTGTGTGCTTTCGTCATAAGCGAAGGTACTTTAAAATTTTAGGGTCAGAAATTCGAGTTTTATATGTCTTGATGAATCGATAAATGGGTGCAATGGTTTGACAGGTTAACAAATAGTGAACATTGCCGGAAACCAAATAGTGAAATTTGCCGGACTTTTAATTTCCGTGAAAGTAGAATGCTTTGATTGTAAGAAAAGGTGCTACAACATTTTACGTTCTAGGCTTATAAATTTGGGCTGCGTATGCGTTGACGAACAATTGACGAACGTTGACGGCAAATTGTCTATTCTAAACATTTTCTTCAAAAAAAAAAACAAAAAACAAATGGACCTGGCGATCACCAGATGGAACTCACAAAAATGAAATTGAATTTGTGCTGTCAAATCGACCTCAACTGTTTAAAAACATAGAAGTGCTGAACATTAACTACCCTTCAGATCATAGGCCAGTAAGAGCTACGATATCATATGATACACATTTGAAAAGAAGCAGAACAAAATTTACTAAATTTCAACACGGCACAATAACAGGCGAAGAAGAAATCACTAACTTCAAAGAATACCTACACTTCTACATATCGTAAGATCAATCATTTGCTGAGATTACCACCCCAATCCAGAAATATTACGACAACCTAATCAGAGCCATCACCACAAGCTTGCAAAATGCCCGACTAGCACAAAACCCAAAGAAACCCCACAAAATATTTTCTGAACGAACATTAAAACGTTTTAAAAGAAGACAAGACCTACAAAATAGTTCGAATAAAGTTTCACCTGCGACAAACTGGAAGCACAAAAAAGGCATACAAAGAGTTGAAACCAAATAAAACTTGGATCGAAGGGCTAAAACAAGGCGAAACAACCACAAACAATAACTGCCGCGACATCATCCGCACAGCAACAGATTTCTACAGAGATCTCTACAGCACAAAAGAGTTAGAAGTCATCAGCAATGAGAACCAAAATAACGGTAACATACAAAAAAAATCCTAGTTCGAAGTCATTGAACAAACTGAAACTAGATAAAAGTCTGGGCTCGGACAATCTAGCAAACGAGACTCTAAAGATAGCCGCTCCAATACTAGCTGCACCATTTACAAACTTATTTAACTCTATTCTCAAATCTGGAGAGACACCCACTCAATGGTCTGAATCCAATATAACTTTATTATATAAAAAACGCAACTACAACGATATTGGGAACTATCGACCTATAAGTCTACTGCCGAGTACATAGAGGCTATTTTCTACAATCCTGAGCAAAAAAATTTGTTCTTCATTAGAGACAAGACAGCCGGTCGAACAGGCGGGTTTCAGAAAAGGCTTCTCTACTATCGACCATATTCATACACTCGAACTTCTCATCGAGAAATATCAAGAGAGAAGTAGACCATTGTACTTGGCATATATCGATTATAAAAAAGCATTCGATTCGGTGTTACACAGCTATATCTGGGAAACTCTAACAACACAAAATGTGGAAAACGAATATATAACAGTAATAAAAAGCATATACAGTAAGAGCAAAAGTAGAGTCAAACTAGAAACAGCCGGTCCTTGGTTCCCTATAAAAAGAGGTGTAAGACAGGGAGACCCTTTGTCACCTATACTATTCGTAGACACACTAGAGTCGATAATAAGCAAGCTTGACTGGAAGGAAAGGGGTATAAACATAAACAATAAGCATTTAAGTCACCTACGTTTTGCTGACGATTTGGTGCTGATATCAGAAGAAGGTAAAGAGCTACAACACATGGTGGGGTCACTAAACAAAGCTAGCAAGCTCGCCGGGCTAGAAATGAACCTATCTAAAACCATGGTAATGACCAACAACACCAAGATACAAATATACGTCAACAACAAGCCTCTCCAATATACGGAACAATACATTTATCTAGGCAAGCAAATAAGCTTCGACGGACTAAACAACTACCAGGAGATTGAGCGCAGGGCCCAGCTAACGTGGAACAAGTACTGGAGCTTAAAAGAAATATTTAAGAGCAATATGCCAATCAAACTGAATTCTTGCCTTATACCATGCCTGACTTATGGTTGTCAGACATGGAAGTTTAATACAAATATCGTCAATAAAATTATAACGTGCCAACGCGGAATGGAACGGAGTATGCTTAGCATAAAAAGAATAGATAAAATAAGACATACAAAAATACGCAAAATTACAAATGCAACAGACGGTTTAACACAAGCTCTTACCTTGAAATGGAAGTAGGCTGGACACATAACACGCCTGCAGGATCAAAGGTGGACAAAAAGAGTGACAGAATGGAGGGGGCCAGCGGGCTAAAGAAACTAAGGGAGACCTCGCAACAGATGGGAGGACGAAATCAAACGCATAGCGGGTCCAAACTGGATGCAAACAGCGCAATCAAGGGAAAACTGGCTCAATTTGGAGGAAGCCTTTACATGTAGTGGGGTTCTTTCAGAATAATTTTGTACCTATAATACTTTAATATAATTTTTCTAACATATTTATATTTTTAAACTGTAATTACAATTACTAACTACTATATAATAAACTACAGTTTATCTTTTTTCAATAAGTACTAACAAAACAAATTAACTTTATAAACTAATAATTTTGGAAGAAATAAAAGGCTTTTTTATTTTATTTTATTTATTTACTATTATGCGTTGACGTATCGATAGAAAAGAGCAAACGGCTTCGAAAACTATACCTTATTTTAAATATGGTTTTTAGATGTAAATCTAAAAAATCAAAAGATACACGTAGAATTAACAGTTCAAAAAAGAAGAATTGAATGGCGGAACCCGCCACAACCGTGTTTAAAATTAATTAAAATTGTTATTTTGAATTATTTAATTCACCTGCAATTTATAAATAGTCAATGCAAGGTAGTGATGTGAGAAGAAGTTATATACGGCTTTGGAATTTTTCGAATACTTCTTATGAGGGGTGGCTGAAAAGTTTTGAGCTTAACGTACTAAAAATACTGATAGAAATGTATAGAAAATGTATTTTTCAATGTAATATCTCTTTATTTCAATACACTTCTTACGTTTATTAAAAAGGGCTTTTTATCCAGTAAAAAATATTCACCGTTTTTGTCTCCGAAATGTTCGTTTACAGCCGTTTTCATTTCTTCGTTATTGGATAATCTCCGTCCTCGGAGGTCTTTCTTCAAATTTGAAAAGAGGAAATAATCGCTAGGAGCCAGGTCTGGACTGTAGGGCGGGTGGTTGATTTCTTCAAATCTTCTCTCAGCAATAGCACTTTTGTCAACAATGCGGCGTAATAGTCTCTGTTCATTGTAGTATTTTTAGGAAGGTAGTCGATGAAAAAAATTTCTTCACAATCCCAAAAACCGTGGACATGAGCTTGGACGCTAATCTTTCCACTTTATATTTCCGTGGCGGCGTTTCTCCCTTTTCTATCTACTGCATTGATTCCTGTTTTGACTCCGGGTCGTACTGACGAATCCATGTTTTATCAACAGTGACAAGACGAGAAAAAACATGGTCAGAATTATCGCCACAGATGTCCAAAAACTCCTGCAAAATTGTGACACGATGCTGCTTGTCCAGCGGCGTGAGCATCCATCGCGCACGTACCTTTTTCACGTGCAAATGATTATGCAAAATGTCGCCGATTCATTTTTTGTTAATGTCCATGGCGTCAGCTATCCACCATAACTTGATTCGCCGATCTTTGAGATAATTTTTTTCCAATTTTTCAATGTTTGGACGTCCCGACCTGGGATCATTTTCGAGCGACTCCCTGCCGTGTTTGAAGTCTCAGCTCCAACGTTTTACAGTCGCAAATGAAGGTGCGGACTTCCAATAAGTTGCTGACATCTCTTCTAATATTTCCGTCGTCGTTTTTTTCTTCTTTGTAAGGAATTTTATGACAGCTCTGTACTCCAATTTAGTGTAAAGTGCAAATGACTAGGACATGGTGACGTTTATGGTTCCGTTACTAAAAGCGTAATGATGCTAATAAACATGAAAATTGACATTTATATTTCTTAGGATACTCGCAATTAGTGATGTGCTGCACGAGTCATTAGTAATATATAAAGGCTCAAAACGTTTTAGCCGCCCCTCCTATATATCTCTATATAAGTTTTCCCTTATGCGGTTGATTTGTCGTGGGATCACTCTGCGTATTTCGCGATTTTCAACTACTTGCAGTCGTGTATAAACGAAGAACAAAAATTGTCACTCGGTTGAGTGCAGTTACCTCTCCACACACAGCATCGATGTTAAAGACAAAAAGTAGTAAGATTTTCGTGAAATTTAATAACAAAATTGTTCTTCAAAAGTTTTGTTTAACTCATTTCATAAATTTACTATTGACTTATTTCATAAATTTACTATTATTTGATTCAAATTTTACCAACCATTAAAACAATAGCATGAAATACTATTCACTATACTTTGCGCTACTAATATGTAAAACAAACTACACAAATAAATGCTTATATTATTATTATTATAACGTTAATAAGGTTATGTAAATATATACATACATAAATATGTACATATATGTAAATATATACAAATATTATCATATCATAAATATCTTTATTAATAATATTATTTTTTCTGGGATAATTATAGAAGAAAACAGGTGTCTTAAAGAAAATTTTCTTTTCCATATATCTTTATCATTTAATGGCAAACAAATAAATTGAGATTTTCTTTACCACATTAAAATTTTATTATTCTTGGTATACTATTTTCATTAAAAATAGTATACAAAGAATAATAAAAAACTTTTCATAAATGGTATAATAATAACAAAATTATCTTAGGAAAATAAAATTCACAACGTAAGATATTAAAACAAAGACAACCGGAAAAAATGGAATTATTTTTCCAAATAGAATCATAAAACATACGAAGCTTCAATTAAATTTCAACGATATCCCTTTGAAATTAAAACCGCTAATGTTCCCAAAACAAATAATTGGATTCACCCGATTAATTCGCGGTAATTGAATGCAATGAATGAAATAATTCCATTTTATTTACCAATTCAATGAATATGCCATTGATCAGCGCTCCGCCGTGTTCCGAGACTTTTGCGTTTCAAATGAAATAGGGTAATTTTCATTAAAAAGTTCCATTAAGTTTCTGTTTACTCAATTTTATTACCTTCGCCCCTTTATCGTGAAATGTTATTGACAACGATTTTCTTACAAAGCTTCTAAAGTTCCGTCGTCCTATGTTAAAACGTAACTCTTTTAATTCCTTGCTTTCGATCGCCCATTGGTCGAAATTCTACGGTAATTCATTTAATGTTTAAGTTTGAATGTTATTGAGGTTCTTTTGTCAAAGCGTATATACCATAATCATTGCATACATTTTTTTTGGAATTCGTTTTATTACATCAGCTGAGAGCGTGTAACAAAAAGCGTAAACAAAAATTTAAGCATCTTTAATCTTAAAACTATCAAAGCCACAACCACTGATAACATGTAGTACATAGAAATATAGAAGACGCTAAATAAAAAGTAATGCAATGCCGATTAACTGAAAAATAAAAACCAAGAACCTGCTAATTATTCACGATCAAACACAATATAATGTTGGCATTTTCTTTCTTTTTTTAGTTTATAATAAACCATTTAGATATAAAGTGTAAAAATGTGTCTATTTTGCACACAGATGATTCTGTGTATCAAACTGATAAGACTTAAGGAACTATATCAATATTTTTCAAGAACTCAATCGTTCCTGAAAAAATCGCTGTCAAACAAAAAAGAATTTGTATTTTTATGGCTGCGTCTCTCAAAATAAACGAAAAACGGAACCTTCATAAGTCGTCTATTCGTCCGTCTGCCTGTCAAAGTCTTTTCCTCAGAAACAGCTTTAGATAGCAAGTTGAAATGGATGTCTTATACTCGTATCTTTAACATTATATTGCAATAAATTTTATTTAAAATTTTGGGCAACAGATATATGATATTTTAAAACGTATTGTTTTATTCATATAACAGTCTTACTCGCTGAATATCAACCTCTCCAGGGCACTTCTGGTCGATCTACAATATTGAGAGTCAGTAATACGGAAGGTTTTATAGCACAAGTCAAGGGAAAAATTCAAAAATCAGGGATTTCCAATTTTTTGCGCCTGTGAAAGATGTAGTAGGCAATATATTTACATCATGAATAACAAATATTTTTAAATAGAAATACTATATATCCTTGAAAGTTTATAAGTACTTAAATGTGTACGGAACCGGATACGCTGAAAATGTACTGAGCTAAAATAAAATGCATGAATATTAAACACATTTTTGGTATATTCTGAACATTTGTATGCAGAGTGTAATGAAAAGCGTATCTATTATTTATGTGTTATAAGTAATTGTGTGTATAAAATTTTGTAGGAATATTAAGAAATTATGTTGCAATTCTCAACCGTTCCTGAAAATTACTCAAAATTGCAATTTTAACAAAAAATAAATACGTTTTATCATAGAAATGATTTCAAATATATTTAATTTGACGCACAGGATTATCCGCATGAAATAGACACCACAAATGTATAATTACATAAAAAATCCATTTTAATGAATTCTTGCTTTTAGATAAGTTTATAATTTCAACATTATATCCGACTAATATAAAGTCTAGGGAAGGATAAAAATAATATTCAAACCAGAAAAATATTTTGTAAATTTTTTGAAATAAAAATGTTATCACACTGTTACGAAATAGCTTGCAAATTTTCTTTTTCTCAATTCCTATTTTAAAGTTTTACCACATTCCAAAGGACTAGTCTAAGATCAAATGAAGACCATAAAAATATTACAAAATTGAATTCTTCAAATTCGACTGTTCACCGCCATTCAAAATGACATAATTTCATTTTAAAACTGCTCGTAAGTTCTAAAAATCATCTAACAAAGTGATTTGATTTCTTATATTAACATCTTAAATTTGCTAGTCACAAACAAAGAAAAGGGTTTAAGTTATTACTAAAAAAATTAAAAATTGGCTAAGGGCAATCCCATTAAACAAATAATTTATAGAAATTTAATGATTCATGGAAGATGGTGCAGTTTACATGGAATATGTTACGGCACCCATCATATTTACCACATCAAACACCCTCCAACTATTATTTCTTCAGGTTTCTACATAATCCTTTAGAAAACAACACGTTGCTTTCGAAAGAAAGTCTCAAAAACCAGTATGATTTATTTTAGCAAAATAATGATTAAAAAAGCATATACAAAAATAACACAAAATTCAATTAAATATGCTGAAAAATATTGTGTTTTATTTTCTTTGGAAAAAATACGAAGCTATTTTTTTAAGTAACCAAACAGCGTCCATGTTTGGAGAGTTAGAATATAAAAATGAAAAAAATACACTATAGACAACAACAATGAAAAATTTTAATTTCCTTAGAGAATGGACAAAAAAATCAATACAAAGAAAATTGAAGTTCATCTTTGTCGCGGCACTCTATATACGTGTCTTGTCCTAGAATCCCTATATATATATATATATATATATATATATTATTGATAATGTATGTAATTTGTTATTTTCACTATAGACGAACAACAAGGATATATTGCAATTTACTTAAAGAATGTAAATGAAAGAAATCGAAGCAAACAAATTGAAGTTCATTCAGCGAGTTCATTTTTGTCACGCGGACTTTGTAAATATATCTACACATTAGCATTGCTAACATTTCTGCATTGAAATATTAACCATGGACTAACAATAAAGAAATATTTTAATTTACTTATAGAAGAGAAAAGAAAGAAATCAATACAAAGAAAATTGAATGTCATTCCAAAGATACGATATTCAACTCAACTTTGTCACATTGTTTCCATATACACATTGGTAAATCATTATTAATATCGTTTCTACTTTGTTATATTTGCCATAAACCAACACCAATAAATTATCACAATTTCAAGACTACCATAGGACCATGTTTGTCACACAGTCCCTGTGTATATATCTTTATGACTATATATCGTTTCAGTTTTGTTATCATTTTAGTAGTTTCCTACCTACAGAATATACATTCCCGTAAATACAATAAAATTACAGATTATTAATAATGTTATAAACTCTACCCTTGCTGACGCGTACAGGGTGTTCGTTCGGTAATAAAGCATAACGGCCGTTATTCGTAACATGACGACGGTACCGTTTCCGCTTATCGCTCCAACCGTTATGATTATTATAAGTTCGGAAGCCCACACCGAATAATTGTTTCCATGCGTCTTATACCTGCTTTATTTATTAGATATTTACAGGCCATTAGATGAATTGGTGCGATGTCTGGCCAATCAAACCGTCACGTGTTCATTTGTATAAAAGGTAAGGGTAAAGAAATTGTGTTATGGGAATTATTATCCAACAAGTGCAAAAAATGTCTCTGTCTCGTTGCTTTTTATGAAAGAATAATCATAAGTGACATTTATTATATGTGTTCACTTTTATTACGTTGATCATTCGTTTTTTTATTATTAAATTTAACAAATTAATATGCATATTTTAATGTATATTTAACGAATTATTATTCATATTTTAATGTATGTTTAACAAATTCATGTACTCGTACATTTAACAAATTTGTTGCTACATGAACATTAACTTTTAATAATTGAAGTAATGAAATATTACACGTACTATAAACAATTGTGAAATGTTGACCAAATTAAAATAAAATGGACGATATCTTGTACTGTTTTTTGTAATAAAACACCATAAATATCCTATTAAAATAAATGTTTCATATGTAAACAATTGAAAGGTCCCAAATTTTCACTCAAAAATAGAAGTATTTTGACAAATAATTGAGTTTTAGATATACGCCAATACAGGTGAAGTCTGAATTAGCAGCCTCAATTAAATGGCGTTATTCATGTTTTCAGAGAGATACACACTCTAATTCATCTTCAAAATGTTCTTCCAAATAAAACGAAAATCCATACTTGTCAATTACTGTTATTACAACTAATCAACAATGGAAATGCGTATTATTCTGATCTTAATGAAGAATATTTAAACACGTTAAAATGACTTTCATATTAATATAATCAGATAAATATAATGAATTTTTTTTGCGATTAACTGGAAAAGAATGCTCCCGTATCAATAAGATCATCTTACGTACTATACGTTAAAGTTGTCAAGTAAATAAATAATTATGTGATAGCAATAACCGCTAGCTATCTGGTAGTTGATAAACAAATAAATGAAAATATTCAAACCTAAATTTCATGGATTAAACGCGATTATAGGAAGAAAAGGAAAATGTTATTTTTGTAATTCGCTCACGCGAAACAACGGATGTGCTAAATAAAATATAACTTTTTAAGGATTCATACCTAAACAATTAAAAAAAATGTAACCCTTCTAAAATCACTTGTCTGTTCGCCCGACTATCCATTTGCCGTTTTTCTTAGAGACCATTTAATATCGACTCCCATGTATTTCAATACCTAGTTAACCTAATAATAAATTATTTACCTAAAGATTTTAGAACAGAAATTCGACTAATAATTTATTACAATTTCATATATTGTATAATGTGGAACATCAATTGAAGAAGAAAGTTTTAAGAATTTCTAAATATTTATTTTTAGTATTCTATATATAATTCTAGACATATTGTTAAAAATATTCACCCATTCCCCTCCCTCCAAACTTTGAAACTTCTGCATTAAATTATAAAAAATAACTACAATTGTATATAAAATATACCAGAAAACTAGGGCAATGATTTTAAATCTCATACTTTAAGGAATTCACAATATTTTCACGCGAAAGATATGTTTGGCAATATATTTACATTGTAACCAATATTTTAATATTGGTAAATAATTTAATAAAAATACTTTATACTTTGAAATATTTACATGTGCATAGTTACTAACGAAACCCTCATAGGTCAACTCTTATTTTCCAACTTTTGTTTAACATACCAATCCCAATATTATGCAAATTGAGCAAGTGAGAAATTTTTATTTTTCTACGGATATGTATTTAATGTCTTTCACTGTTGTTTTAATTAGAAATTATATTTGTCATTTTACTACAAATAAAATTAACGTCAAACTTGCGGATTGACCTAATGTGCATGGAAGATAAAAAAAAACAAATCAGCAATTAAATAAAACAAAAAGTAACAAATGATGAGTAATACAGAAGAAATTCAGCGAAATAATAACAAATTATAATAATTAATCGATCGTATTAAGAAGAAAATTTTCATCACTGAACAAGTCAGAAAAAGTAAAGTAAAATCATTGCACATTACGCTACTTTAAATGCAACTTAGTTTAATTAAAAAAACGAAAAAGTACGTTTTTGCAACCAAAGAATCCGCTGAAATAAACCAACGAACCCAAATACGATAAATTTAATGTTAACCATTGAAAAGTAGTGTATACCATACACATCCTTCCTCCATCATAACAGTTTCCTGGTTACAATATACAACTATAAGTATATAATCAATTTATAACAAAAATATAACCAATATGTAACAAATCAGACGAGTTCAACCTAGATAAGTTGATTGTTAGCCATTGAGAAGTTCTCATGATTACCTTCCTCCTCCCCATCAAACCCTCTCGGTTACAATATGTAACCAATTAAGACTAGTCAAACAGGTCCAAACTCGATTGGTTTACTGTTAACCATTAAGATGTTTCCATGACCACTTCTCTTCTCCACCATCACATCACCTCAATATGATGGTACATATTGCATTACTATCAGAATTGCATTAATTTTCAAAGTTTAAAATCGATATCAAATAGAAACGCATGAAAATGAATGTGCTGTGTTTGTTAAAAAATTGCTGTTAACAAAATATTTTCTGCCAAAATATAAAGGAGTAAAAATTTTCACACAATGTAAGTAAAACTGGAATCAAAAAGTATATTAGTTTTCGAGACTCTATTTGCTTCGAAATTCTATTAAAATTTTAAAAAATATTAGTTATTTAATTTCATTTAAAGTAAAAATAACACGATCAAAAACAACTCCTATTGACAAATATAATTCCTTAAATAAATTAAACCATATTATAACTCTAATTCAAACATAAAATAAAAACTTAAGAATAAAAATCCAAATGAAGGAAGAAGGGCATTAGTGACACAAAAGATTTACAAAAAGCTTAATGATACGAATAAAGGAAAAACACAGTAAACAATTTAAAATGAATGAAACTTCCAAACAAACCAAATCTAGAATTAATTGAATTATGCCTAATTCATCACTTTAAAGCGAATCAAATCAGCTTTTCATATCAAAATCTTGTTTTTTTTCTTTATGCGGACGTTGGCCTTTTTTACGCAAGAAAATTAATTTCCTTCAACAAAATCTATTTGTACGAAGTTTATCCGAAGCAATCCTTTCATTATTTTATGGTTGTAAAAAGTCTTTGTCGTTTATTACAATTGACTTGTTTTCAATTGAAGTCTAGTGGTTCTTCCTTTATCCGGACATAATTTGTATAATAAGTATAACCGAAGATATAAATGAAGTTTTCACATAAACGGAAAATAGAAAATTTGATAACGAATCATTTTCAAAGGTTATCAGAATAATTACCGTTACTGTTTATAAATTTTTCCTTTTCAGACTTGAAACACTGCATAAACAATATACAATCTAAAAGGATCTTTACATAATTGCTTTTGAAAGTATCTTTACTATATATATATATATATATATATATATATATAGATATATATATATATATATATATATATATATATATATATATATATATATATATATATATATATATATATATATATATATATATATATATATATATATATATATATATATATATATATATATATTACCTATATTCGCCCTTATGTCTTGTGTTTCACGAGTTATTTTTAAATATGTGCTAACTCTGGCTCGCAGTTTCACCCGCACAGAAATATCTTAATTTGGATCGAAATGTTTTTAAATCGACATTTCTCAAACCACCTCTGAAATAAAGACCTATAAATTGTAAGATAGGGAGTTATAAAAATAGCCTACGATCTTTCAAATCTAAATATTTAAATTCCATTATACTTTTTCTTTTAATTTAACTATGTGATTCCAGAAACTAGGTTGAAATAACATACGAAACAAAGAAACTTTTCCGTTTTGCCACTCTCTGCTACTATGAACCGTAGCGTGATATTCTGTTACCTGTAATAGTCCTCCAAGTATGAATTTTCCAACCAAAAACAAAATTTGGAAATGGGACATGTGGTTCCAGAGATTACAGCGAATAAACAAATAAACAAACTTTTTCGCTTTGTATATTAGTATAAATAATATAATGAATACGAGTTCTATTGAATGCAGTAGGGCAAACTATAATGGCTCCTACCAAATTGTGTCATAAGGAATTGTTTTGCTATTATATTAAATTCCTCAGACATTAAACAGAACGAAAAATATAATATTTATTTTTTACAGCATTGAATTGTGGTATGTCATTACCAGGTGCGATGTAAACGATAATATAGGTGACTAGATTCAGTAGTTATACATGTATGAGAAATGTGTCGGGAATTTGTATCACTAAACAAGCGATTCTGGATAGTTACATGTTCCTATTCTGCATAGGATAGAAAATAAAAAAAGGGAATTTTGTAAACTAAATTCGTGTGGTAAATAGGAATGAAAATTATTAAAAGAAAACCAACATCCCTTAAATTTTCCGTGCTAACGCCAATCTAAGTACTGATAACAATGTCAATCGTTACTTCATTTTGAGAAACATCATACGTATGCCCACATTACGACACTGTGCCTTTGAGACTCGGTTAATAAATTTCATCATCCCCTTGTTGTCTACAAATTATTACTTCAAAAGCATAAGTCTAGTAATTTGGTTATTACTACTATTGTTCTTATTATTTGTGTAGTAATAAAAATGAATCTGATGGAAGAAGCCAGTCAGAAAAGTGAACTTCGTAGCTTTTGACTATCTATATAATTAGTACATAAATGTAAAATACAAATAATTAATGAGAAAGAGTGTACGGGGAAGAAATACTTTACATTAAATTTACATTAAAATCAAATCCATTAGGGAACAATCTGTAAAATAAATTTGTATATTTCGTCAAGATAATACAGCGCCATCTAGTTGACTTTTACTAAAAACGTAATAAGAAGTTATACGTAATAAGATGTCATATTAGATGAGGTACTTATCTACGCAATACGCAGGGTGGGTTTATTTCTTACAAATATTTGGAATAAAACGCGAAAGTCGCATCTCTTTCGCACATTTAATATTTACCTACCTGTATAACATAATTCTATAGTAACACATAAACTATTATTTATGGAAAATAGAGTAAGCAAATAAATACTTTCTGTTGCGAAATTTAAAATAATTTACAATAATTTGAATTCATTGAATTGGCTTGTCAAATATTTGCAAATTAATGACTTGAACAAAATTTTATAAAAAAAAATTTTGCATTTTATTATATTTGGTTATATAATATCTCCAATATTTTTACTTTAAATTCAAATTAAGTTGTTTTTTTTACATTTATTCGTAGTAAGAAGAAATTATTTAGGAGATCGTTCTTGTATTATTGGGTTGTAATTAAACTTTTCATGGTAATTGAAACTTATTTTTAACATTTTGAAAATAATACTGAATCAATTATACGTATAATATTAATATTGCTAAAACTCGTCATCAAAATTACATTCGCGTTTTAATAAACAACAACGAAGAAGTCTCCAATAACTCAATTTTCATTTTAGACAAGAGTATTGAAGAAGCTACGGCATGTGAAGAATAGCAGTCCTAGTCTCTGACACTCAAAATAAATCTCTATCAAAAATATAATCCTCTCATAAAGGTCAATATTACTGAAAGTAACATTTAGTAAGTTTACTTATGAATTTGTTAACTTGAAAGCTTTCTCTTCGTAGGTCGACAAATTATTTTTAGTAATGTAAGTTATACTACTCTATTACTATAAGAGTTTGTAAATAATCTGGATGGAGAGAGTCTCCAAAAGAAAAAAAACTTTCTAGACAGTACGTAATTTTGATGGAGCATTTGTTGCAAACCTAAGGAAGAATTCATTTGAAAATTTGCAATATTAGATATCATCATCGGTACTGCAATACTGCGTAACTATCAATTGCTTTAAAGTTTAATTTTCAATATTAGTCAAGCTAAAGTTGCGCCTTATGACATTTGTTAATTACGCTGTATTACAGATCACTAACGATATGTATATAACGTTATTTCAATAGTCTATTCTTTTACTTGCAGTAAAAAGTGGTACAAAATTGGACGAAAAGATATTAAGTGGCTTTTTCCAAGTCATTGGATGTGAAAGTCAGATAATCTTTGTTAAAATACCGTCATTGAATCACAAGTGAAGGAGAAAGGTCACAGATTTAGTATGAATGCAAAGTTGTTGGTAAATATTTAGGAATAAATCCAAATTATAAGTTGCTTCAAATATTTTTCAATATACCATTTTTAGGTATATTGTGTTTGCCTTCAAAATAGGTAATTTGGTCCGCATTTAAATAACAATAATATAAAAACATTTTAACAAAAAAGAGATTTTTAATTAGAGTGATCGGCCAAAATATCCAGAATTAGCAATTATGAAATAAATTTTTCAAAAACTATTATGGTTTTGAAAAAACCCAACCGATGACACAAAGCGATACAATTCTATTATTTACTAAATTTATTTCTTCTGTACCCAATAGTTCATGTGATTTACAAAACAAAAGTCAGTTTCCCAATGTCATAGCCATCAAATACAACATGTGTATTAGGTCTGGTTGCATGTAAGCTTCTGATTAAGACAAATTATTGTGAAAATGACATTTTTACTAATTATGTAAATATATAAAATACACCGTAGAGATATTGATTTAAAAGATAAAAATAAATCGTTATTACGCCTAAGTGCTGTATTTAGCTGTGTACGTATTATGTTAAATTTTAGTTTTTTAGAAGATTTACGTATGGATCATGATGATATTCTTAGATTTGCCTTTTTGTATTGATTCTTTATTAAGTGGTGTCGACAATTTATATTGGGGGATGTAGCAATTTTATTACCTATATAGCAATTTTATCATGCAGAATATATTTAATAGATTAAGTAGGATAAATAAATTAGCCTATAATTAGTTCAACAATTTTCAAAATCAAATATTATGTCCGTTCTGGACATAATATTTGATTTGTAAATCGTATAATTTTTGTTTTATTCGATTCAGTAGATAGTTTCAATTTCTTATACTTAGTAACACAATACTAAAGTATAATTTACACGATAACAGCAATTTTTTCTCTTCGTAAAGTATAATTTCCAGAATAATTATATTTTTTTAACTTTTAATAGATTAATTCAAAATTATAAGTTGAAGGGTAATTTGTAAACGTCGAAGGGCATGTTGTACTACTAAGATTTAGATTATTTTAATTGATATTTTTTCACTATTAAGATTATGACTTATTTAAACCTTAATATAAATATTAGTTAAATAAATGAATTGATGTTAAAAACTCTCAGTGGACAATTTATTTAATGAAGATTCGTATTAGGATTGAAAGTATTTGCATTTTACTTTACTAATTAAAGCTAGTTTCTTCTTAAGTTCATCTTTACATCTAGAAGCGGCGGATATGTTTGTAAAATATAAATGTTCATTCATTATAAGCTGCTAAGTTTTTTGTTTGTTTCCTTAGTTGTGTCGCTCGAACTGGCGATTTTTTTTCTTTTAAATAAAATCTTTTACATTCAAAATTGTCGATATACGTATTTATAACATAAAATGTAAGAAAATTACACCTGTTAAAAATACTCAAATGAAGTTGCGGTGAGTGCTCAATAAATGTGTACTCGCTGCAACTTCATTATTTATCCCTACCGAATAAAAATTTCTCTCATTAACTATCTCACATTAAACCATACCATGGTATGAATTATCTATCTAGGCTAATTTCTATCCACTAGAAGAGATAACCATATAACCAAAAAAATTGCTATTTCACATTACATTATTTAAAATTCTGGGCTAGTCATTGTAAACATTTAGGTCCAACTAAACTTATCGTTTGAATTAGGAAAAAAATCCAAATGCACATAATTATAAGTAGCACTAAAACCAAATTTTGTGACTGCGCTACGACTGGCATACGACAAGCACGGATAATTTATTTGAGTTATATGGTAAGAGATCATTTACCCATAACATTTGTTTCATCAACTATATTAAAAACTGCTCAAAAGTATTCAAAAAAAGTATGTAAAAGGGCCAAATCTAACCATATTGCATCAAATATAAAGTATTCAGAAAATAAAATAAAATCTGTCCGGAATATTATAAATAGTGAAATGGGAAAGAATAAAGCACACACTAATAATGTGACAATAGAAATCAATAATAAACTTATGAATTCACAATCATAAGTGACTTTTATATTTGACAAATTGTTCACTGAAATACCCATTATCATCACGAATACGTTAAACACAGAGGCAGATGAAGCTGTCAAATTACTGAGAAATAATATGAAGCTCAGTAACAACGATCTGTATTTTAAATTTGCTCATGTTGATCCCTCTGAAATTAATTTCTTTAAATCGCTTTATTTAAAGAAAACCGAAGACTTGCGGGAACCATCTGCCAAAGTTATTTGTTTTATTATTGATTTTATTGCTCAGCATTCAGCCACAATATTCACTAAGTGTATTGGTCTAGAGGTTTTTCTAATCTTATGAAATATATTAAAATTATATTAATATTCAAATTCAACAATGACCACGATCCCGCTAATTTTACACCAGTGTCTATTTTGCCTAATATCACAAAAAAAATTTAAGAGATTATGTTCGAACGTGGAACAATGGAAGCTCGTTTTAATTCTTTTGGACTACATTACAGCCAGTAATTTGGCTGTATGAAGGACATGTCTACTACAGACGAAACAATGATATTCGTTTCACATATCTTTGGTGCTTGAAAAGAAAGGTGGGTGCTATTGACGTATTTTGCGATACCTCTAAAGTGTTTGATTGTACTTATAGTAGAATATTACTATGCTAAATGCAATATTACGGGTTAAAAGATGAAGGCTTTAGCTTAATTAATTCGTATCTCGTAAACAGATTGCAAAAAGTACAGATAGGGAAAATTAAATTAACAGGGTCTTTAGTGAAGATGGGTCCATATTGGGATCCTTTCTTCATCTTATATACATTAACCCTCTGCCTTTTTTGGTAGAAAAATTTGCATAAATTTTATGGTTTGCGGACGATACATCTCTCATGTTTAAAATAAGTAGATATGTTGAATAATTAGATGACGCAAAAAAGGCATATCATAAGGCATAAGGCAAGGATATCACAAATATTTAATTAGTTTATGGTCAATAATATATTACTCAATGCAAAAAACCTAAGTGCACTAAATTTACTCTTCGAAATGTAAGACTAAGTGACACTATATAATGAAATGGATTTTGTTAGCACAATAATGTATCTCGACATCATAATAATGAAATGGATTTTGTTAGCACAATAATGTATCTCGATATTACTATGGATAGTTCAATACAATAGGGAACGCACATTTCAGAATTAGCAGGGAAACTTAGTTTCGCTGCATACGCCGTCCAGAAATTTAATACATGTTGAAACTGCAACAATTGTTTACCTTAGCTACTTTCATAGTATATTATAATTTCGTACGGTATATTGTTGTGTGATGGAGCTACTAATACTGAATCCATTTTTATTTTGCAAAAGAGAACCATTCATTCAATGTACAAATTAAGTTGTCGAGATTCACTTAGAAAAATATTTTGAGTCAATAATATAATTGCATTTCCTTTACAACATATTTTTGAAAATATTTTATATGTGAGGAAAAAACAATTATCTCGCCGTAAAAAAATTTACAGTCAGAATTACAACACAAGAAATAAAAATTATCTGGAAATTCCTAAATTGAAACTTACAAAGTTTGGTAGTTCATCTGTATGGCAGGATATAGGATTCTATAATGTAATACCAGCAGACGTATCGAAATCGTCAGAAAAATATTTTAAACAAGTTATTAAGACACATTTACTCAAACAATTTTATTATCAAATTGATGATTAGTAAACAACAAAAATGACTGGAGCCTTCACTCTAACTTATCAAACTAGTATACATAAATAATACTATAATTTATGCACTGTGTGATAAAATTATATATTTGTACATAGTTGTTATATTATATTATTTTTTTTCTCATTGTTTTAAACGGTTTAGACGTCCAACAAATGAACACAATATTTGTATGTTGAATAAAAATAAAATTGAATTGAATTCAATATATGGATCTTATTCATGAATGAATAGATCCACTAATGAACAAAAGTTGTTCAGTAGTTTCTATGAAAATCGCACACATACACGTAATGAACATGTTAAAGGGTCACATATATTTGTAAATAAATAAAATTATCCATTTTATTTCATTTACTTAAAATATAGTAGTATAATCGTAATAAACTAATAGTAATATCTAATTTTTCGGACCAAATAGGCCCAGCAGGCAGTCAAAGAGTAGCGTCAAGTACAATACCTTAGTGAACAATTTCTTTTTATCTGCGTGAATGAATTAAATTTACGTCTCGTTCTTTGTTACTATGTGGTTAGCTCAAGCCCAAATTAGTAATTAGTTGACAAGTAAAAAATTAACTGTTTCATTTTAGTGAAAAGTCGTCCAAAAAAATTGATGACCACGATGTTTCAAAATTAGTTTATTTAACCGATTTGTTTCTAATTTTTTTACCCTTTTTTAATAGGCATAAGCGTTTATTGGTATATTATTGTGCCTGGTACAGTGTTTTATTTACAGTACGGAAAAAAATTTCGTAACTTTAAAGTTTTCTCATTTGATAATGATTTATTATAATATTATGCAACATTAAAGACATCGCAACTATAAAATTATTAAAAATATTGAATAAATTTTGTATTTATATATATACATGAGTGCATATGTGCTCGCGAATGTGCGTGCGTGTGCGTGTGTGTTTGTTGTGAATTTCAATCTGGGGCAGACTGTAGCAGTTGGAGAATATTTTCTAATGTATAAGACTTAATCGGCTATAATTATTGAAGCTGGGATGAGAAACTGTTCTACGCCACCCTTATTCACCAGGCCTGAACCCTATGGACTTTAGCCATTATGTACGAAAAGAACTTTCAT
Organism: Druceiella hillmani; assembly: GCA_039881145.1. Classification (NCBI taxonomy): domain Eukaryota; kingdom Metazoa; phylum Arthropoda; class Insecta; order Lepidoptera; family Hepialidae; genus Druceiella; species Druceiella hillmani. The sequence continues at coordinate 589,840 of JAYKKI010000131.1, forward strand.
GATCAGAATTATCACAAAAATTCCATTGACGATTTTCTCAGTTCAAAACCTGTAAATTTCTCTTTTGATGCAATCCATTCTTTAGATGTCGATAATTATGGTATAAATATCCCTTATGATTAGTTGTACTAAACTGAGGTATAGTGATAATTTTTTTTCCAAAACGTTCATTATTTGTTAGCTATCCAAATAGGATTTAATTACGTACATAATCAACATACAAATTCCCTTTATGTATTTATAGTTTCACTATATCGCTGGCGATAAATCCTTGCAAAATGTATACACAAAATTTGCCTACTGACTATATGAAAAAAATACTTGTATTTTCCCAGTAAGCGAACAATATTTTAATAAACATATTTTTCACGAATGTTTGATCGAGAATGTATTATCTCGCAAAATTTTTCACACCTAAATGTGATTTCTCGTCTTTGTATTAGAAATTTGGAAAATATATATCTTTTATAATTTACTGGCCATTACTTTTGAACAAAGAACTCGTCAAGGCAATTCACGTCAGCTCAAAGACGATGAACTTACTTTTCTCTAGTTATATCACCGTCGTCTGGCTCTATCATCTGACCCTGGTATCCATCTATAACTAAACATTTACAAACTTATGTGAAATAAATTTAAATTAGACTCAATTTACTAAAAAAAAGTCTCGTATTTCTCTAAAGTTTATCACCAGCTCTCGACAATATTTATTTGAAACCAATTCTGTGCCCATTTCCATTAAAACAAGATAATAATAAGTAAAATTGGCCAACGCGTCACCAAATTACGACATGCATGAAAAAAAATAAATAATATACTCACCAAATTCAGCAAATTATAACATTTCCAACCGCTTCTCTTAAGCCACAAAATTTGAGACATTTCACATAAAAACAATACTTAAAGTTACATATTATCAAAATTAGAACACATTGTCTAATAAAGCTGTAACATTTTAAGTACTTAATGCTGTAAAGAGTTTTCCCGGAAAATATCGAAATAAACTCCTCCTCCACAACTAAAACTTCTTCTAAAACTGAAAATTTTACGCGTGATAGGGTGAGGACGGGAGATTGAGAGGGTGTATGGTATTGCAATGATTTTTATATTTAATACTGTGTTTTAGAAGAAAATACATTAAGAAATTGAAATAAAAAATTCTAAAGAGCATTAAAACCTTAAGACTAAAAGGAATTAATATTATCATAAATCCAACATTCACCTCCCGCGCTTTCAAACTCAATGCCTATATCATCAGCTACATCTTATTTACGTACCGGTCCGTACCAACGTACAAATAGGTAATCAGAATCACATTTTATGCGTATCACGCGTGGGCATATCACGTAACGCGCCTTGTGACGTCAAAAGGGACAAAGATTATCCTCACGTTTCCTTCATTCACGTCGTGCGCCTAATATATTACCTTCACGTATATTGCATACACTTTAAATAGATAGTAAAATCGAAGCTATTAATTACTTCCGTTTGATTTTAGTAAAGGGTTTTTGAAGAAAATTTGCTTTTGTACTAAGTAACTTTAAAGGCAATATTTTCATTAATCGACCAACAAAATTGATGGCAACTTCACGTTAAAAACATTTGTGTGAATTGTTTATATTTAATGAATATAATACAAACAATTTTAGAATTTCATGGCTTTTTGTTTTATATTTATGATGATTATCTCGTAATAGAAATGTCAATAGGAAATATATTACACACTGGTGAATAAATTCTATTTATATTACGTAAACTATAAATTAAAAATTTTAAATTCTGTAATACTTTAATAAACCACGTAGGGAATAAACCTAATTGTTTAAGTAGTAGAAAAATTCTCAAATATCAAACCACCTTTTATGAAAAATCCTATGCTGCAAAACGCTTAAATCAATTGAATCCTGGCCGCAATAACTAACTCTATAAATGTCTGCAAAGATCGTCTGGAAATGTCTTTCCTCCCATTATCCTTTAGTTCCATCCATGGTTAATTCCATTTTGCTCCTCTTTTCTTGACATTCATAAGTTGTATTTTTTTTTTTTGTATAATTGTTGTCTTGTTTTTTATATATTTATTAATGGATATATTTTTTCCACCTTTTCTTTAAAAAACGCATATTCTAAATGTTGTTATGGAGTAGGTTTACAAATATCTTTTACATTCTTCCACTTTATTAAATTCTTTATCAAATCGCTTTATCAAGTATACATATAATTATATTCGTACAATAAAATTTTAAATAAATGAAACAAATAAGAATTTGCAATACGAAAATATTACACTAACTTATGTCCATCGAAAAGTGGCTAAAATATCTAACCCTAAATAGTATTTCCATTAAACTATGAAATACTGTTTCACGCTGTATAAATGTATTACATAATGTAAATTTTACGCGCGTAATGTATCACGATATTTTTTTTAAATTTAATCATCATAAATCATATACCATCATATATCTCCAGGGAAATGCTACTTTAAAATTTTATTTCTTTTCAAATGATTATAACTGGAATTTTCAAACTATACCCGTACGGTACAAGAACTAAAAACCAAAATTGATTATTTAATCTATTTATATTTATTATTAATATATTCTAACATTTCCATACAAATATTTTCAATTCTTAACTTTATTTATGGAATAAGTTGAATATATGCAGTTTAATTTGCAAAATGGAATAATTAAAATATGTACAGTTTTTACGTCGGACGATTTCTTAGAAAAGCTGCTGTTACCGACAATTAATGAGCTGAATATGCCAGTGAACTAGTATAGTTTCCAATTTTATTTTGAAGTATGGAACACTAAAAGAAGATCTATATATCCATTTAATCTAAAAGCAACGTTAGAAAATTTAAACTTACGGGAAAACCTCTTCGAGGCACTTTCTCTTCGGTGCTCTAAGTGATTAGAAACAACCATATTCTCTCTTTAATGCAATGCAAAGTACACATACTCGACAGAAGCAGACTTTCCATTGTTAAATAGATGAACCAAATTGTTCCTTGATAGCGAGAAAGAAAATTTTTACAAATATGAATTACATGTTATAAAATCCATTAATAAAAAACTAAAAACATACACTCTACTTATTGGCACCAGTTGAACGAACTCAAACCCAATGAGTTGTTAACCGTTGAGAAGTTCTCATGATCACTACCCTTTCCCATTGTCAGACCCTCCAATTTATAATATCTAACCAAAGGAATCACTGAAACAAACGAAACGAGCCTGTTTGGTATACTGTTAGCTATTGAGATGTTTTTGGAATTACCTCGCTCCTCGCTCATCATATCAGCTCGACCGTCGACCGCCAAATTATTGTATTATCATAAGGATTGCATGAATTTGCGAAGGTTCACATCGATGCGGCTTTAATAAGGAGATGAAAATTCACTTGTTATATTTATTTACATACTTTGCTAGATATAAGTGAAACTAACAAAGACCTCTTAAAGCCGAAACTCCCTGATTTCCTTACCAAACTCCATAAAATTGCGCCTTGAAAATGCAGTCAGTTCATAAAAACATCGGAAAAGTTATTAATGTTACGTACCAAAATTTGGAAAACCGAACGTTTAAGGAATAGCCTAGTATTTTTCTGTCTGCTTGCGTGTTTGTCGAAGACATTTTTCTTGGAGACCATTTAATCCAGAAAGTTGACATTTAGCATAGACGTAGAAAATAGTGGCCCACTAAAAATGTTAGCTAAAATGTTTGGGGGGTAAAAGCTTCTTCTTTAAAATCGTCGAGGTTGATATCAATTAAAAATTTATTATAATGCAAGTTCAAAAATAGATTATTTATTTGTTTAATAAAAATTTTCTCTAAAAGATTTAAAAAACCGAAGAGAAATAATTATCTCTGTCGTGATTTCGAAAACTATCAGTGAATAAATATATTGAAAAAATTGAGAATGTTGCTTATGATATCTAGGTTAATTAAAAATATCAGTATCACATTATGTGAGATAGTATGCGGGTCACGAACCTTAAAAGGAAAAACGGAGGCATCATGAGAATATATATATATATATATATATATATATATATATATATACCGTCGTCTATCTGTCAGACCCAGCTATTTTTCGTGGAAATCTTTCGATGCAGGAACCTGTAATTTACAGTAAAATGAAAGTTTGATGAAATTTACAGTAAAATGAAAAAATTAACTCAGTAAAACTCAGAAGTGTATGACACTCAAAAATATTTATACGGATATTTTACAGGGGTAAAGTTCCCGAATATTTTTTCGATTCCCAAAAATATCGTTAGTTTTTGGAAAAACTAATTTTAAATCTTTGCTATAGTTATCGGACAAGCTCTAGTCTAAATTCTCTGGGCTTTGTAAAAATTTAGAAAAACATGTTTTTGGGTAATCAATGTCTATGGAACTGTCTATCAATGTCTATGGGAAATCAATGTCTATGGAACTGCATAGTAAACAATTGTGAAAAATATAATTCTTGGAATTATTATTTATAACTCGCTCTTTAAGTTGACATTCCACATGTGAAATTAAACATATATAAATGATTAACACTGTTACTTATTAGTTTCTATGTGAAACGATTTCTGAGAAAAACTACTGTTACAGTCACATAAGGGTTCTGTTTTTTGTTCTTTTAAGGAATGGAACGTAAGAAATATTCTAACCTAACATGTAAGATATATGATGATAGATGAATGAAAATTCTGCACTAATGAGATTAATAATAACGTCCTTAATAATATCTTTGGTCACTAAGTGTATTTAGAATACTTTTATCCAAGTAGTTCTCAAATTGCGCTTCTAATTCAAAGAGTTTCCACGTATTTGTATCGTTAGTTACGCAAATAGACTGCAACCGTTCGCTATATATTCTTCTATTTGAAATATATTATATACAAACTTCAAATATACATATACAAGAAAAATATTTACAAAGCAGTTTGAATGTAAGTTAAAACTGAGTAATATTTAAAAATTCGCGCGATAAAATTAACAAAAACTTTTTTAAAATATCTATAAAATTATATTAGAGCTCACAATGTTATTAGTAAAATTGACAAAAATCTTCAAAAAAATTTTTTTGTGTATTATATCAGCGTGTGTGTTTTCAAACTGCTTAATTTTCTTTTAAGCTTGATAAATAACCTATAAACAAGACTATTGATTATCAAAAGATTGTTAATTTAGCGATTCTTAAATAGCGAGACAATGAGTACATATGAATAAAAAGATATTATACATAAAATATTCAGAAAATCAGTTTTGGTTTATTACATAATTATTACATACATATTATAATTATTACTTTATGTAGATTACCATGATATCTCTAATATTGTTGTACTGAATTTTATTCACTTTCCCCTATCAATAATATTTTATATTTTTCCCACCTTTAATTAAAGTACTTTTTTATTAATTGATATTTTACGATCTTTTTTGAAATCCTGTTTTACTTTATGTTATTGTCCTAATTTTTTTCCCTATAAGTGTCATTCTAAAAGACCATTTTTGGAGATGTAGGCCAAAGAAAAATGAAAATAAGAGATATAAAAATATGAACAATCGTGTTAATACACTAACGTGTTAATATCGTGTTAATACGCGACTAATGTCGCGAAAATATAATCTTATTAATATTAAATTATTTATTTTGAATAATTGGATTAACTTTTTTTTCTAAATTTAATCGCACTAATTTTTTTATATATTAAAATAACTTTTATATTTCTATACATGCGTTGGAATTGTTTGTTTGCCTTTTGATTCAGCTTGGAGTAAACATTTAGCTAAACTAGCCTCTGTTCGTCCTACGAACATATTTTTATCAAATCCTTTATTCGTCCTTACTATCCAATTTTTTATGTTATCACAATAATTATTCCCACTTGTTTTCAACACTAATATTCTCATTTTCCATTTTGTCTTTCACCTCCCACAATACAAATCTTAAAAAAACTCTTTCACCCATGATCATCTACATACGACATAAAACTGATCCCAAAATCCGTGTTCACAAATTGCCTCGATAACCAGGATACGGTCCATTTACAAAGCCCGAACAAGCCCCAACGACAGATAGGCCTACCATAATTTAGGCCCAATCTAGACCGCAACTCCACTAATTCCATCAAGTATCGATGGCCTCGAATCGACGAAAAAAGGAGTCAAGTATTAATAAATTGTATATTTACGGCGACTCGCATCAGATATGTCTTTATTTAATCGGAGCGGGGGCGCGGTTAAATGACGTAAAAGATACGAAGTAGGTATAGGGGAGGGTGGCGTAAAAAGGTTCCTACGTTTTGAAGTTATTGATGTTCTTCGCTAGCTTCAAATGTCGAATAAAACAATTATAGAAAAGTAACAAGGAGAAAACACTAATAAAAAAACTTAATATATTGAAAAAAAATTATTACTAAGGAAAAAATTCTAGTTATTGAAGAATTTATAACTAATGAAGAAATTGAAGTAACTAATTATTTGTCATAATTATAATTGGAACCATAAAAGAGAGATTGTATATTTTGTATCCAATAACTGATTTCCAATAACTAATTTGAAATGATATAAAAACAATTTTACAACGTTTAATTTTTTGTAAAATGTGTGATATAATTTTTAAACTAGAATTTTAAGGAATGTCGAATTTTAAAAATGTATCTAAAAATACAATAATTATATATTTAAACTCAAAGCCATGCAGTTTATAGAAAACGAAAAATAATCTTAGTTATTTTTTAAAAACTGTTTGTTTGTCAGGTATCTTCCATATATTTGTTCATAAAACGGCCTAAAAACTATTCAATTTTCAGGTATATCCATATATTTGTTCATAAAACGGTCGACTCGATCAGTATCCAAAATTTAGTAACAAGCGGTCAAATCGTTACTGCGTTATTATATAACAAACAAACATATTCCTTCATTATATTAATAAAAGTAATAAGTAGTACTACTTTTAATCCAATTTTTTGCTAATCGAAGGCGAATCGCTCATGTTTACTATTGCATATCCGAAGCTAAAAACTAATTGATTCCGTATATAAATATTTTAAGCCTCTCTATCTGACTCTACTTATTAGAGTTTAAATCTTTTTAAATATTTGTTTATTTATTTATTTACGTTCTCACATTTTTAAACACATTACAGGTAACCTATTCGTAACCATAAGAAATTAATGGTTTAAAAAAGTTTCAACTTTTTGGATTGAACATGAATACAAAAGTGCAAAAGAATTACAAAACATAACGACGACTTATTTCGACAAATTTACTTTCACTCGTCATAAACAAATTACACTCTGGTGCTATCCCGATCAGGTGATTGAGCCGATAAATACCTCGAAGAACTGGAGAGTTCCGATATAATTCGGTTCTAACGAGTAGTATAGCAAAAAGGTGATGATTACTTGAGGGCAAGAAATCGTTAGGTAAGAAGAAGGAAAATTTACCCAAAATAGAAGGTATAGAATATTTAACAGCTGGAAAATAAATTTCATAACTTCTTAAGAGTTACATGGAATGTAAACCTAGCACACCCATGAGGAAATCGGTAGGAAATAGAAAAGGGAAATAACTATAATATATCATATATATAGATGTCGGAGGAACGTCTTTTGCACACATTGAACCAACTAAGCTAATCGGCTCTTACATCTAAAAAATATAATATTATGAAAGTTTTCTTAAGTTTTAGACAATATTCTTTTCATATTGAAAACTTCTATTTTCATAAGTATTTAATTAAAAAAATAATTAACATATGACAATCGCCCACATCCTAAATTATAAAATTTTAATATTTATATAAGACTGCGTGTGAAAGTGTAAGTGCCCGATACCGGCTCAATCTGCAATAAACGTTTCGAAAAAAATGACTTGTTAGAGTTTTCCTACCATCAAATATTATTCGAAATTAACATATAGATTTTGCTGCATATAAATTTTGATTGATGTCAGCTGTACTGAATAATTTATTGTTTAGGAATAAATGGAAAAATAAAGCTTCTGCCTATTATCAAAGCTTTTTCCTATTTCATTTTCATAGAATTATGGCAAGTGTTACAATACAATTTAGATACAGTTTTAATATGGATATTTATTATGATTTATAAGACTAAAATGAAATTGTTAAAATAAAATTTCTGTCGTTAGACGTAAATTAGCATCCTAATATATATATATATATATATATATATATATATATATATATATATATATATTAATATAAGATAATACAATATTATAATATATATATACATAATATATATAGATATATATATATATATATATATATATATATATTAATATAATCTAAGGTGTGAACAATAGGAACATATCATATCCAGTTAGTGTCACTTTAATAAATTTACAACCTGCTGTAATAATATTTATTTCGTACTTTTTACATGAAACCTGGCACAGTTATCAACAATAAATGTACAACAAATATTCTTTAGCATTTGTTTTGGCCGTTTTCCTTCATTTACATGTTACAATACGATACAAATATAAATATTTAAATTACAAATCTACCTGCAGTTAGAATATTAAAACAGCCACAAAGTGTTGTTTACATTAAATACTTAATACAAATGCATCCAAAATGTAGTTATTTATTTTTCTTTCAAAATTGACTATGCTACAAAAGATTAGAACAAGTATATTTGATATAACAGTAATATTAATATTCTTAAAGTAAGTGTAAATAATAACATTTATATATATATATATATATATATATATATATATATATGTGTATATATATATATATATATATATATATATATATATATATATATATATATATATATATATTACTTCTCACCCAGACAAAGTAAATGTAAACAGAGTGAAGTGAAAGAATTACAATTTGTCAAGATTAGGATCAGCGTTTACATTGTGATACAGCGTTTTATTATTGCTTTTCATGTTATTTAAGTTGTAATTGAAGTGTAGGTATAGGCAGAGTCAAAATGCTATGTCAACTTATGTACATAGAGGGTATTCTAAGGAAATATCATCATGAAGATGGAAGGTTATATTACAATGAGTGAAGCGAAAAAAGACAATTTCTCAATATTGAGGAACAAAAGTGTTCTATATGTATAATTTTCACATTATTTGGTTAGGAATTAACTTTAAGTTATACATAAGGTCAAAATGCGGTGTGGAACTGTGTAATTCTTAAGGTAGAGGAAGGAAGACTCCTAGGTGGTTTGATCATTTTGAACATAAGTTTGAGAAAGACAGAAAAATAGTACATGTTGAAGAAGGGAGTCAGAAGAGAAAGAGTGCATAACTTGGAAAGATATAGGTGAATTAAAATAAGGAATATTCCCTATATGACGATGTACAGACATATAAATGTGAAGTTGGTATATGAAAACCTATTTTGTTAAAAGTTTATTTTATATGTTAAAAGTTTATTGGAAAAGTGCAATGTGTCAGAAATGAGAAGCATAGTCTTTTATTATTGCTTTTTACAATATCTGGGTGAGAAATAATGTAAAGGTATAAGCGAAGAACATATAAATTTTTGCCTCCTTTTTCTCTAGTCCTTTCTCGTTTTTCTTCTCTAATTTTTAAGTTCAGTATTCTTTTGGAGCGAAGCTTCTTAACCTATGTGACGACCTACGTGAGAAAAAGTAAAAGTAAATATAGTTATTGACGCTGAACAATTTTTGTATTCTGAAAATACCGTTAGACACCACAAAATAAACGTGGCTAATATTTAATAGAAGATAAGAAAGAAAGAAAAACAATTGTGACTTTAGTTAGCCCACTTTCCCCTCGGAAACGGCTCCAACCCGCATTAATAATTTTATCGCACCTTCAGCCAGACCACTCTGCATCCAACACGTAACTTACGAGTATAGGTAGGTATACAAGGATTTGTATGTGTAGTCTTTATGATGTCTATATTTATTTATTTATGTATACATATGTAAACATTAGTTTGTTCCCGTTGTCAGACTTAAGTTTACAAATCAAACTGATCATAATCCAAATAAATGGTATGAAATATGTACATAAAGGGAATGAAATTAGAAAGAAATATCTATACTGTGTCTGACATTTTGTATGTAAAAGATACTGAAGGTTTAAGCGATATGGTTTGAAGAAATTCTTGATCTTAAAATGGCCTTAAAGAACA